>PRKT01000150.1:243391-318475 GCA_003671525.1 Saccostrea glomerata | reverse complement strand
AAGGGGGGGGGGGGGGGGCAAAGGCTTCTAAATAACTAGTATTCTACCTATAATTTTAACCCAGTAAATTTTAAGATCCCTCCCTCAAAACTGCAGACATTAATTGCTTCCGCACGTCTCCCAGGGGAAGAATCACAGATTAATGTTAATTCGGCTTTTATTGAGTTTGCTATACGGAGAGAATGCTAAGGTTTTCTTGGCATGCATTGCGAAGTCACTATTGTTTTTTAATTTCCACTTATATAATGTCCTTTATTCTCTTTCAGCAATGTAAATAATTTGTTTAAATCCTGTGTTAATTCCATCAGTAAAAAGAGAAGTCAATATTTAGAGCATTTTTTGATTTTTTAAATATAAATCTGTATCATAGGTCTCAATCATGTTACATGTAATAACTATAAAACTGTCACCAATATCCTAAATATCAATTTTATAAAAAGATAAAAAAAGGTACTTTGTTGAAAATTGTGTAATTATTTCCTTTACATCTACCTACTTTCTCATTAGAAATTTTCATTCATGTACATGGTCAATAATTGTCATTTTATTAAAAAGGCAATGTGAAGTAAATGGAAAAAGAATGAAAGAAAAGTAAGGGATTTAATCGAATTTAACTTTCAATGTGGTGGAACCTGATGTAATTCAAGGGAAAACAAGTTTTTGTGATATAAAACTGGCAAACTCGAATGGAAATATATGAGAGTACCACTCCCGACAGAAAACACGGAACTATAAATACTTGTACGCAAGTTAGTAAAATTATCAAGGCAGAGAGCCATAATATTATCTTGTTTGGATAATCGGGCCGTGTTAACCTGACCAGCTTCTTCCCTGCTGTTTTGCTCTACATGAAATACATTACTATGGAAGATGATAAACTGGAAATAGAATGTATCAATGTTATGCAATTTGGAAAATGCGATTGTACGAGTTCACATTACTCCTGTATTTGTAAAACATGTAAATACTGATACAGTATGGAAGTATAAGATAAAATTATGAAATAATGTCTTACATTTACGATGGCAAATTCAGTGTCATGGAAATAAATCTAGAAAAAAAGTTGAGCTCCATTGTAAATAACATTAAATAAAACTCGGATATTAATTCATAATTCTAGATACACATTCTATGCATATACACACTTCTGCATGTACTCCCACGCATTGTAAGACGCAATGTTTTATTTAAGCAGTAAATAAACTTGCATAAATTGACTTCATTGTTGAAACTATTATACGACCTGACATATATTGTGTTATGCGAAAAATGCACTGTGATATAATAAAGACTCGCTTCTAACCTTTAGCAATTTTGACATCTGATTTCCTGTTTATTCTAAAAGAGTGTTATGAAAATGTCTTGTAGCTGCTATGTTGCTTGTTTTTTTTTTTCATGTTTATTTACTGTGACAGTTGACCAGAGAGATTGATGATTTTTTTCTCCAACAGTTATCTTTAACATATAAATAGTGATTTTTTTTTAAATAAATAAAAATCATTCACAACATTTTGTTTTTGTACACATGTTAACATAATAGAAAATGAAGTTTGTTTGTTTTTTTTGTTTTTGTTTGTTTGTTTGTTTGTTTTTTGTTTTGCTTTTACTTTTATTTTGATTTTTTGTGAGAGCATTACGTTATTTACATATAAATACTGCAATAGTTTGATTTTTGAAGACAGCTCACAAAAATTACACAGCGCAATGATTCTAAAATGAAATAAAAGATAGGGGAAAATAATACCAATATGTTAAACGAGAATTTAAATCACTGTTGACCATCAGATTCTGCGATAGACTGGCCTTGACTGTCTGATATGCGCGATACACCCCGCAGGATAGAGACATGCATTACCAATCTAAGCCCGCGCGTGTTACAACATCATAATTTGAATCTAATGAGAGTTGGAACACTCGGAGTTCCTCTGATGGCTTGTACCTTGCACATGACTGAATGGAGAGTAGCGGAGTCAGCCGAGGATTGCCGATTGGTGTTGGAATTACGCATGTAGCAGGAAGTATCTGTGAATGACATTGTTTATATTAAGCATGGAAGATAAAGTGTATGCAACTATAAACTTTTTATTAATGGAATATGTTGCAATAGACATCTACCTGAACATGTGCTGAATGATGATAGAGCTAAGGATTTTATTTGACCATAAGGCTTGCAGAAGAAAAAGACGAATATATATTGGCTTTACAACAATTACAATGGTAAGTCGCATTTATTTTGAAAGTGAGATAGGTAATATGAAGAATAATTATGTCTCTGTCTTGATGGATAGTTTGTTGATGCAGTGAAGATCATGTTTTAAAGTAACAAGATAAATAAAAGGTACAAGTGCAAAATGTTTATAATTTTATAAAGATCAGCATGTGGTTTCCTGCTTTATTTGTGTCCTTTCTCTGTCAAGTTAATTTTGTAGCCCCCCCCCCTTCCGAAGCAAAAACTTTGTAAGTACAAATTGAATGCGTTAATATTTGTACACTTACATTATATGGTTACAAAATCTTCCGTTATCTTCACTTAAAAGCTTTTGTACATTACTTTTAATATTAGGTTTACGAAAATATAATGTAAGGTTATCTCAAGTTTTTCCAAATCGTACCCCTGCCGTTAGTGTGCGGATAAGCCGGATATAACAGTATATCAAAGTTATGCAAGGAAGAAATATCAGGATATTTTATTTAAAATCTTAGACTAGAAAAGCCGAAATTATAAAAAAATATTATTGAAAAGTATCCTCAGGAGATGTAGATACAAACATGTTCAAAGCATCTGCCTAGGTTGTGGGCAATGCAATTGACAAAAATTCCAGGAAAAATTTCTTATGTCATTCTTAAATCTGATATTAGCAATGTGGCCTTTAGGCCTCTTTCTCAAATTCTGTTTACTTGAAATGAATTCAATTGATTGTTTGAAATATGAAATTCTATAAAATTTATATTAAAAAAATGAAATATTAAAATTGTGTGCACCATACACGAAATTTGTACATTTACTTTTATCATAGGGCATAAGATGATGGTGATAAGTCCAGCATTACTGCAACTACGTACCAAGATGCCTCAGGATTAGAAACAGAAAAACGGAGATGTCTAAAAAATACTATTGTAAAGAGACCAGAAAACAGTGTTAAACAAGATATCACCAGTGTTATATTGTGATGATAGTTTAAACATTTTTAAGCAAAATTTGTTCTTTTACTCAAGAAAAATCAGGGTGAATTACATATTCATCAGTTTAATTATGAAAGGTGGGCTTAAACGTGTTAAAGAAAATTCATATCAGAAGACAAACCAACTGGAAAAGGAATACCACCTTCCAAACATAATTTGCAAAAAGTCAGTACATGTAATTCGGGCCTTAGCTCTTGCAAAACATACCATAGATGTGAAAAGGGACATCAATGTTAGGGATTAAAATATATATTATATCAACTCTTGCGATTGTAATCGTGTTGGACTTGGATGTATAATTTTAAATTCTATTTGGAATGACTACATAGTCTATTGATGATGAATTAATTATCTATTTTTAAAGGTTATGCTTTGTTTATTATTTTTAATGGTGTTGAATCTCATGGTTGACACTTTTACTTGTGCAGCATTCATTCCTAATGCTTACTTTGTGTGTATTTTAGAGTACTAGAGTTAGTGTATTTTGATTGCTTCAGTAAAAAAAATCATAAAGGGATAAATTAAATTGAAATATTTAGTCACATAATATATTTTGGACTCCGATGGTAGAAGTTTTCTTAAGTGTCATGCTCGGATACGCACCCCATTGCAGAACGTGTAATACAGTAGGTGCAGACACGGAAAATCGCCAAAATCTTAGGGGAGTTAAAGAAACAAATTAAGTATATTTTGTTAAAAAATTAAGGAAAGATTTGTTTTTTCTTCTCTTTATTAGCAGGCAAATAAAATGGTAAATACCGGGTAATTTTTATAATGTTTATATAACATTTTGCCTTTATTGGAGGATTCACATTTGTTTTGAAAATGTATACACAAGTATACAAATCTTTGAAATTGTATTTCATAAGTAAATTAATCACATGTTCATAGTTCCACTTATTACTGAATTGCGAATGTATCAACAAAAAGTAAAAAGAGTGTAAGATGTATATTTTCGACTTTTTCTGGTGAATCCACCAACTTTTTGTTCATATAATATAGAAAGGAACTTAGTCATTGTAATTTGAATCTACAAATGTTTCTTTGATTAATGTTTTGGTGGACCCACCAAACTCCCCACTTTAAAAAATTAGGCAATGTTGATAATATAATGTATATCATTCAAGTATTCGATTTGTTTTTGGTGGTTCCACCAAGTATTTGTTAGTGAAATTAAGGAAACCTAGGAATTTGTTTTTCTACAGGTTGGTGAGTCCACCAAACGACTTTCTATATCTAGTGACAAATTAGTTAATCTTTGAGTTAAATGAAGATTTTCGAATTTTTTGGTGGACCCACCAGGTTTTTGCTCTTGTGTACATAAATGTATTAGGTGTCTCTACGTTATCTTACAAGAGAATTATGATTGCCTTTTGATTTTAATGTATTTGGTGGATCCACCAAACAGCCTAATATTTGTGAATACTAGACAATCTTGACAGTGAATCATTTAAGAATTCTTGTGAATTTCTATTGGTATTTTTGGTGGATCCACCAAGTATTTGTGATAGAAATAATGAATGTCTTGTTAGTTGAATTTTTGCATTTTGGTGAGTGCACCGACTCTGTATAAAGGACGTTTTTTATACGGTTCTACAAGTCAGTTTCTCTCAATGGTTTGTTTGAGTATTTTAAAACTGGTGGATTCACCAACGGCATTTTAAAAATGTTATCGAGAATTTCACCACATTTAATGTTTTTGGCGGAACCACCAAAATCCCCACTACTCATAAATACACTTGTAATATCTATTTCATGTAATTCAAGTATTCTTAGGTATTCGTCTTCGTATTTTTGGTGGACCCACCAAGTAGTTGAATGGTTAACTAGAGAATTATGAATTGTAAAAGTCACTCTTGTTTTCTTGGTGGAACCACCAAGATCAATATTTATTTGAAGATATTCAGAATTCAAATTGGTGCACTCACCAATTTTTGACTGTTAATATAGAAAACCGATAAATAATTTGTCTGTTTTAGCATGAAAATTGGTGTTCTCACCAATTCTCAATGTATTCAATCATGGCAATGAATTAAAAAAAATGTTGATTGCTGAAATTGCATTGTCGTCATTTTTCATTTTGAATTCAAAAAAGAGGACACTAATAGAAAATCCTCTTTCTTAATGGAAACAGTTCAATGTAAATATTTGCACATATGTAACATAGGCCTCGGAACCGGACCCTTTTTGTTCAAATATATACTTAATATAGGAATTGAAAATTGGGATTTACCGTTTTTTGTTGGTTTAACCCCCCTTTTCAATTAGCCCCCTCCCCACTTTCCGACGCCTATGTATAAGATGCCACCAGCTTATAAATAAAAAAAATAAAATGATAAAGAAATTACAAATATAGTTAGACTAAAATTGTTTTAGACATGAACTATGACAGGCGACGAATGAGGGAGGGGATGGGTAAATTTCTCAAAACATTTTTGTAGACTTGGTTACACATGTACAGTTCTACATGTAAATCAGTTAAAATATGCTTACTTGTGCCACGTGATCTGAGTTAGGACTACTATTGGATATGCATGTGACAATCTGAATTAAAATTTTAAATCATTATTAATGATGCTGTTTTTTTCTTCAACTATTGAACTATATTATTAGCAATATTTTATTATTATGCATATTGAAAATTATATTTCGTTACTTTTAATCAGCTTTATTATAGGTGGGAATATTTAAACAAACAATAACCATATAATATGATATTTAACATATTTTTTATATTTCATTAAAAAAGCAAATTGATTTTTTAATCAAAATTCAGGATTAAGTAATTGTTTAAAAATATTAATTCTTGAAAACAAAAATTTTTGACATGTTTTATCTTTTGCCATACAAATCGAGTACAAAAGATTGACTTTCAATTCAAAGTTCAGAATTAGATACTAGTCTTGTTTTCTAAAAATCAATTCCGAAGTCATAAAACTTGACTCTATTTTTTCTCTTGTAAATGGAGTACTTAAGGTTGAGTTGATTCTCGATTTAAACACGTGAATAAAGGTATGTTCATTTTGAAGTTGAGTAGGATTAGGAACGCGTTGTCGAAAGACGTGACCGTTCACGGTAGCTCAGTCGGTAGAGCGCTCCCTCCGTGATCGGGAGGTCGTGAGTTCGTATCTCGGCCGCGACTGATCCTGTCGATAAAATGGGTAGCAACTGTTCCTTCGCCATGCGCTCGGCACTTTGAAGTGGAAGTTGCGGGTCCTTCGGATGAGACCTTAAAAACCGAGGCCCCGTGTCAGCGGCAGGCGTTGGCACGATAAAGATCCCACACTGCTCAATGGCCCTCAGTGCCGAGTAAAGGTCAAAATTTGAATCCATTCACCGGCATACGGTGACGTCTCCATATGAGTGAAAAATTCTCGAGAGGGACGTTAAACAATATAAAATCAATCAATCAATCGAAGGACGTGGGGGGAATGTCTATTTTGACCCAACATTATCTTGTACAAATTCCACACCCTTTTGTTACAGACACAACTAAGAAAGATTAACAATCCTTGCAAACCGTTCAAAATTGCAACAACATACGAAAACACCGAAACATCTACGAAAGCGTCAATGATTTGAAGCATCCAGGAAAGACCCGTCAATGTAAACAGCTTGATATAAACAGAAAATTGCACCCTATTTCCGGTTGTACTTTCAATATCAGGAGAGGAACAGATCTTGTACGCCGTCAAAATATAGAAAAATATATTCGTTAAGCAGACGAAAATTAAGGGAACGAGTAAAGTTATTATGAAGGCCATTCTATGTGTCATCAACGTTAACGCCTTGTCATAACCTGTGTTTTGACCATTAGATAATGCAAGGGAGATAACAATGTTTGAAGTAACGATAATCGATGCACAACCAAAAGCATACAAGAAATACTTTGTAACTGTTTTCTTGATATATGTTGGAGAATTATCCCATCTTTGTTTGGCAGTGAAGACACGAAACATATGAAAAGAGCAGATTTGAAGCCAGAAAAATACCAACAGCCATGAAAAATGGGACAAAGCTGATACAATTTCCAAACCAGATGTGTAAGACAAAGGACGAAAAATCAAACACATTTGTGCCAAAAATAAAAACAGAACCAAAATCATGTTATTAATTCCGGGAAGAGTTCTAATACTTGGGAATAGACAGTACGTCAAGAAAGTAAGCAGAAGGGCAACCAGAGAGACGCAAATACAAATCAAAGTTAATGTAGACAAAAACCGGCTCTCTTTCAAGCCCTTCAATTTAATTTTAGACAAGTCTCTGGCACAAATCCGGAATCCAATGTTCGCCGCCCTGGACTGATAAATAGACAAACCTGAGAAGGCGTAATCAGTTTGAATGTTGACAAATTTTTCTCCAAAATCATTGTTTTTTATTTGAATTTGTGGGCAATTCAGCAAAGGACTTATTAAATTATTCCTATATACGCTAGGCTTGCAATTAAGTCTTTCTTCGAAGATGAAACATTGTCGTATTCTGTTAAATCGCATTGAGAGGTAGGGCAGCATAAATGCTTTTTCACTAACAGACATTTCAACTTCTGCAATGGTTTCGTTCGATAGGGTCCAATTAGTAGTCGATTGCATGAAAAGAATTAGTCTTTCATCCAATTTATCTCTGTTGATTTGTTCATTTATAAAAAATTTAACATACAAGTAAAATTCTCCCTGCCATATGTTCAAAGTACGGCAGCCCACGGAGACCATTAGGATGAAATTTTCAATTGCAGTATAATGTGTCTCTTTTCTCTGGGTCAATTGATGTATTTTCTCCAATAGTAAGGCTTTGAACTTGAATAATGTTCCTTGGACTGTTCCAGTATTGCCTGTCAGAAGGGTAAATTTGACTTTAGTAGCCAAAGTATAACGCAGGTTGGTCGATGCTGCCAGAACAGAAACACACGTACCATTCCAGAGGGTCTTGCCAGGAAAACAGATCAGATCCTTGCATGATTTCTGCAACACGAAAAAATAAAGATGTAATACTTGTATAAATCATGTAAATTGCATTGTAAAAATTGATATTGATTACATTGTAAGAATGATTGCTTTGTACGAAATGTCTGACATATAAATATATATATTACATATATCGGGCCATAATGCTTAGGTAAACAAGATGAAAAACTGTATTTTAAACTGTCATTTTCAATAAAAAAAATTAAGAAAACCAGTTATGAATGTGGGAGGTTTTTTTTCATATACAACAAAGAAAATGTATCCAGATTGCCTACAGTCTCTCAGAAAACGGTAATTATTATGTTCAGGGCCTCTTCTCTAAATCAATATCAAATTTAATATAGGTATCCGGTTTACTTTTCAAATGATTTCAAATCGAATGTCATGAAAATACCCTCTTTCCTACATAAATCTGCTAAAGCCGTAAAGAACGGGGAAAAAAGTTGAAATTGATTTTGACGTCATAATGAATCTAGCACCAAAAAATAGGTCTAAAGTTATTTGCTAGATCTTGACCGTAATTTCCATTCAAAATTCCCCACTTTCTAACAAAACACTGATACGCGTTTATTAACGTAGAACCTACGTCGTATGACATCATAACTAGTGGATGTGTTTAGCCTGTGCTAGATCTATTATGACGTCATAATTAATTCAGTGTTACTTTTTCCCGTACTCACAGCTTCAGTAGAAATGGTATAAAATACTGCATTTTGAATTTCACAGAATTCATTTTGAAATCATGCCAAAATAATCTTAATTTAATATCTATATTTTTTGGTTAAAATGCTAATGACAATATATTTCTGGAATTAGAGAAACCTGTAGGCACCTTTCATATATTAGATCTTGGGCTTAATGAAGATAACAAATCCTAGATTATCTTGTGTAATGAAATTACAATGTACATTGTATACAACTTACTGTAAAAATGTGAATGGTATGTAACTATCTTGAAGGAATGCAAAAATCCTAAGAAATCTCGAGTTGCCAACTACATGTAAATATCTTAATGAAATGTTTCCAAGTTAAAGATGAACGTGCTGTAGATGGTGTGACCATGTGTACAATTTTGTGATATTTATCATGAAATGGCGAACATTTTGTCTTTATAATTATTTCTTAGATACTCGTAGTTTTGGTGTTTGATTACAATTTTTTTTTTTAATTTAATATGATCTTTTTAAAATACAAGAGGCCCAAGGGCCTTGAATCGCTCTCCTGATAAATTGTACGATCTATTACTTCTAGAAGCCTCCAACTCTATTAGTATGATAAAACCCAAAATGCATCAACTTACAAAGTTTGATAATATTTAGCCAGTTAAGACTGAAGATATTATAATATATTTATAAAATACCATAAGTAGGTCACAGTGACATAACTTTTGATTGAAATTTTCTAAGGCATGAAAGATTGTACATCATTTTAAATATTTCTATTACAAATCTCAAAAAAGAATTGAAAATAAATTTTCAAGGGACAATTCAAGTTGTCCTTTATTTTCAACACAGCTGGGTACTTGTACAGTGTAGTAGCCCACAATGCATTGCGGCTCATTCATCAGTAGGTAAAGTAAACAGAGAGCTAATTTATATGCAAATTTATGCTGACGTCAGAAAATCTAGTGGTCTCGACCTGCTAAAGAGATTAATACTCAAGTCTGACAAAATCAAAATTAAGGCTAATTTACTTTTGTTTCTCCATAGCTTATCTTGCATCAGACAAGCTGATGAGCGAAGGTATAGCAACGATAGACAACTTTTCAACAGAATAGGTTTGACATTTTGAAAATTTTCCACAGATTTGATAATTTTTGCATAGTATTTGAAAGGATGCCCTGACCTGTGTGCTTAATATATGTCACAAATGTACGCCATCCCTGATTTTCTCTAAACAGACATCATCTGTTTTAATACCTGCCCTTCCCTTATTGATTCAACAAAAGACAGTTAAAACGTTATCAGTAGCAAGAAGGGTCTCTGTAAACATGAAATATCACAAATTGTAAATATCTTCTCATCGTATTTCTTTTCGAAAATAAAAGAAAACATGTGGAACGAACTTTCTTAACACCCTTTAAATGGCCCAATTGATGTGGCTAGTCCATCTCTGTAGTTGAAACATAACAAAGACAATGTTTATTGAGTGAAAACTATGATATTAAAAGACAATAAATATACAATAGAAATATAGTTTAGAGGAGATCATAGGGATATTTCCATAGTACAAAGAATAACAAATTTGACAATGGTAAATTCCCTGTTAAAAAACAAAATTATCAGTTAAGCAAAACGTTTGACAAATAAAAAGCAAATAAACCATAAATTTGCCAAAAAATAAGCTGCTACATAACATTTTCCTATTTTCTGACGGGTAATCGATTGGCTAAATAATCACGCAAGCCAATCGATAGATCATCGTCATGAAATTAAAAAATCTGACAGTCATTCTCTATATTTACATGGTTTTGATCCCGCCAATCCACGTGCTAGAGTCCCACTTCTGTCCCTATTATAGATTCCTAATATACGCGTGGAATTAATTATCGAGTAAATATACGAGAAGCACCATAGGCGAAATTAAATTAATCGCCTTTATATTTATGGTGCTGAAATCAATGTTAAATCTCTTGACCAATAGTTCATTCGCGAATTATTATTCTCACGATTTGGCGTTGAAGATTTCATTTGCGATAATAAGTACTCGAGAAAAATAAGGAATCCACAGTATTTGTCCCACTCCGGACGTGATGAACCCTATCGATGAAACAGTACATTGATTATTTGTAATTTTATCTTGAAAAAAGGCATTGACAATGTAAATATTTGCACATATGTAACATAGGCCTCGGAACCGGACCCTTTTTGTTCAAATATATACTTAATATAGGAATTGAAAATTGGGATTTACCGTTTTTTGTTGGTTTAACCCCCCTTTTCAATTAGCCCCCTCCCCACTTTCCGACGCCTATGTATAAGATGCCACCAGCTTATAAATAAAAAAATAAAATGATAAACAAATTACAAATATAGTTAGACTAAAATTGTTTTAGACATGAACTATGACAGGCGACGAATGGGGGAGGGGATGGGTAAATTTCTCAAAACATTTTTGTAAACTTGGTTACACATGTACAGTTCTACATGTAAATCATTTAAATATGCTTACTTGTGCCACGTGATCTGAGTTAGGACTACTATTGGATATGCATGTGACAATCTGAATTAAAATTTTAAATCATTAATAATGATGCTGTTTTTTTCTTCAACTATTGAACTATATTATTAGCAATATTTTATTATTATGCATATTGAAAATTATATTTCGTTACTTTTAATCAGCTTTATTATAGGTGGGAATATTTAAACAAACAATAACCATATAATATGATATTTAACATATTTTTTATATTTCATTAAAAAAGCAAATTGATTTTTTAATCAAAATTCAGGATTAAGTAATTGTTTAAAAATATTAATTCTTGAAAACAAAAATTTTTGACATGTTTTATCTTTTGCCATACAAATCGAGTACAAAAGATTGACTTTCAATTCAAAGTTCAGAATTAGATACTAGTCTTGTTTTCTAAAAATCAATTCCGAAGTCATAAAACTTGACTCTATTTTTTCTCTTGTAAATGGAGTACTTAAGGTTGAGTTGATTCTCGATTTAAACACGTGAATAAAGGTATGTTCATTTTGAAGTTGAGTAGGATTAGGAACGCGTTGTCGAAAGACGTGACCGTTCACGGTAGCTCAGTCGGTAGAGCGCTCCCTCCGTGATCGGGAGGTCGTGAGTTCGTATCTCGGCCGCGACTGATCCTGTCGATAAAATGGGTAGCAACTGTTCCTTCGCCATGCGCTCGGCACTTTGAAGTGGAAGTTGCGGGTCCTTCGGATGAGACCTTAAAAACCGAGGCCCCGTGTCAGCGGCAGGCGTTGGCACGATAAAGATCCCACACTGCTCAATGGCCCTCAGTGCCGAGTAAAGGTCAAAATTTGAATCCATTCACCGGCATACGGTGACGTCTCCATATGAGTGAAAAATTCTCGAGAGGGACGTTAAACAATATAAAATCAATCAATCAATCGAAGGACGTGGGGGGAATGTCTATTTTGACCCAACATTATCTTGTACAAATTCCACACCCTTTTGTTACAGACACAACTAAGAAAGATTAACAATCCTTGCAAACCGTTCAAAATTGCAACAACATACGAAAACACCGAAACATCTACGAAAGCGTCAATGATTTGAAGCATCCAGGAAAGACCCGTCAATGTAAACAGCTTGATATAAACAGAAAATTGCACCCTATTTCCGGTTGTACTTTCAATATCAGGAGAGGAACAGATCTTGTACGCCGTCAAAATATAGAAAAATATATTCGTTAAGCAGACGAAAATTAAGGGAACGAGTAAAGTTATTATGAAGGCCATTCTATGTGTCATCAACGTTAACGCCTTGTCATAACCTGTGTTTTGACCATTAGATAATGCAAGGGAGATAACAATGTTTGAAGTAACGATAATCGATGCACAACCAAAAGCATACAAGAAATACTTTGTAACTGTTTTCTTGATATATGTTGGAGAATTATCCCATCTTTGTTTGGCAGTGAAGACACGAAACATATGAAAAGAGCAGATTTGAAGCCAGAAAAATACCAACAGCCATGAAAAATGGGACAAAGCTGATACAATTTCCAAACCAGATGTGTAAGACAAAGGACGAAAAATCAAACACATTTGTGCCAAAAATAAAAACAGAACCTCTGAGTTAGGACTACTATTGGATATGCATGTGACAATCTGAATTAAAATTTTAAATCATTAATAATGATGCTGTTTTTTTCTTCAACTATTGAACTATATTATTAGCAATATTTTATTATTATGCATATTGAAAATTATATTTCGTTACTTTTAATCAGCTTTATTATAGGTGGGAATATTTAAACAAACAATAACCATATAATATGATATTTAACATATTTTTTATATTTCATTAAAAAAGCAAATTGATTTTTTAATCAAAATTCAGGATTAAGTAATTGTTTAAAAATATTAATTCTTGAAAACAAAAATTTTTGACATGTTTTATCTTTTGCCATACAAATCGAGTACAAAAGATTGACTTTCAATTCAAAGTTCAGAATTAGATACTAGTCTTGTTTTCTAAAAATCAATTCCGAAGTCATAAAACTTGACTCTATTTTTTCTCTTGTAAATGGAGTACTTAAGGTTGAGTTGATTCTCGATTTAAACACGTGAATAAAGGTATGTTCATTTTGAAGTTGAGTAGGATTAGGAACGCGTTGTCGAAAGACGTGACCGTTCACGGTAGCTCAGTCGGTAGAGCGCTCCCTCCGTGATCGGGAGGTCGTGAGTTCGTATCTCGGCCGCGACTGATCCTGTCGATAAAATGGGTAGCAACTGTTCCTTCGCCATGCGCTCGGCACTTTGAAGTGGAAGTTGCGGGTCCTTCGGATGAGACCTTAAAAACCGAGGCCCCGTGTCAGCGGCAGGCGTTGGCACGATAAAGATCCCACACTGCTCAATGGCCCTCAGTGCCGAGTAAAGGTCAAAATTTGAATCCATTCACCGGCATACGGTGACGTCTCCATATGAGTGAAAAATTCTCGAGAGGGACGTTAAACAATATAAAATCAATCAATCAATCGAAGGACGTGGGGGGAATGTCTATTTTGACCCAACATTATCTTGTACAAATTCCACACCCTTTTGTTACAGACACAACTAAGAAAGATTAACAATCCTTGCAAACCGTTCAAAATTGCAACAACATACGAAAACACCGAAACATCTACGAAAGCGTCAATGATTTGAAGCATCCAGGAAAGACCCGTCAATGTAAACAGCTTGATATAAACAGAAAATTGCACCCTATTTCCGGTTGTACTTTCAATATCAGGAGAGGAACAGATCTTGTACGCCGTCAAAATATAGAAAAATATATTCGTTAAGCAGACGAAAATTAAGGGAACGAGTAGAGTTATTATGAAGGCCATTCTATGTGTCATCAACGTTAACGCCTTGTCATAACCTGTGTTTTGACCATTAGATAATGCAAGGGAGATAACAATGTTTGAAGTAACGATAATCGATGCACAACCAAAAGCATACAAGAAATACTTTGTAACTGTTTTCTTGATATATGTTGGAGAATTATCCCATCTTTGTTTGGCAGTGAAGACACGAAACATATGAAAAGAGCAGATTTGAAGCCAGAAAAATACCAACAGCCATGAAAAATGAGACAAAGCTGATACAATTTCCAAACCAGATGTGTAAGACAAAGGACGAAAAATCAAACACATTTGTGCCAAAAATAAAAACAGAACCAAAATCATGTTATTAATTCCGGGAAGAGTTCTAATACTTGGGAATAGACAGTACGTCAAGAAAGTAAGCAGAAGGGCAACCAGAGAGACGCAAATACAAATCAAAGTTAATGTAGACAAAAACCGGCTCTCTTTCAAGCCCTTCAATTTAATTTTAGACAAGTCTCTGGCACAAATCCGGAATCCAATGTTCGCCGCCCTGGACTGATAAATAGACAAACCTGAGAAGGCGTAATCAGTTTGAATGTTGACAAATTTTTCTCCAAAATCATTGTTTTTTATTTGAATTTGTGGGCAATTCAGCAAAGGACTTATTAAATTATTCCTATATACGCTAGGCTTGCAATTAAGTCTTTCTTCGAAGATGAAACATTGTCGTATTCTGTTAAATCGCATTGAGAGGTAGGGCAGCATAAATGCTTTTTCACTAACAGACATTTCAACTTCTGCAATGGTTTCGTTCGATAGGGTCCAATTAGTAGTCGATTGCATGAAAAGAATTAGTCTTTCATCCAATTTATCTCTGTTGATTTGTTCATTTATAAAAAATTTAACATACAAGTAAAATTCTCCCTGCCATATGTTCAAAGTACGGCAGCCCACGGAGACCATTAGGATGAAATTTTCAATTGCAGTATAATGTGTCTCTTTTCTCTGGGTCAATTGATGTATTTTCTCCAATAGTAAGGCTTTGAACTTGAATAATGTTCCTTGGACTGTTCCAGTATTGCCTGTCAGAAGGGTAAATTTGACTTTAGTAGCCAAAGTATAACGCAGGTTGGTCGATGCTGCCAGAACAGAAACACACGTACCATTCCAGAGGGTCTTGCCAGGAAAACAGATCAGATCCTTGCATGATTTCTGCAACACGAAAAAATAAAGATGTAATACTTGTATAAATCATGTAAATTGCATTGTAAAAATTGATATTGATTACATTGTAAGAATGATTGCTTTGTACGAAATGTCTGACATATAAATATATATATTACATATATCGGGCCATAATGCTTAGGTAAACAAGATGAAAAACTGTATTTTAAACTGTCATTTTCAATAAAAAAAAATTAAGAAAACCAGTTATGAATGTGGGAGGTTTTTTTTTCATATACAACAAAGAAAATGTATCCAGATTGCCTACAGTCTCTCAGAAAACGGTAATTATTATGTTCATGGCCTCTTCTCTAAATCAATATCAAATTTAATATAGGTATCCGGTTTACTTTTCAAATGATTTCAAATTGAATGTCATGAAAATATCCTTTTTTCTACATAAATCTGCTAAAGCCGTAAAGAACGGGGAAAAAGTTGAAATTGATTTTGACGTCATAATGAATCTAGCACCAAAAAATAAGTCTAAAGTTATTTGCTAGATCTTGACCTTAATTTCCATTCAAAATTCCCCACTTTCTAACAAAACACTGATACGCGTTTATTAACGTAGAACCTACGTTGTATGACATCATAACTAGTGGATGTGTTTAGCCTGTGCTAGATCTATTATGACATCATAATTAATTCAGTGTTACTTTTTCCCGTACTCACAGCTTCAGTAGAAATTGTATAAAATACTGCATTTTGAAATTCACAGAATTCATTTTGAAATCATGCCAAAATAATCTTAATTTAATATCTATATTTTTTGGTTAAAATGCTAATGACAATATATTTCTGGAATTAGAGAAACCTGTAGGCACCTTTCATATAATAGATCTTGGCCTTAATGAAGATAACAAATCCAAGATTATCTTGTGTAATGAAATTACAATGTACATTGTATACAACTTACTGTAAAAATGTGAATGGTATGTAACTATCTTGAAGGAATGCAAAAATCCTAAGAAATCTCGAGTTGCCAACTACATGTTAATATCTTAATGAAATGTTTCCAAGTTAAAGATGAACGTGCTGTAGATGGTGTGACCATGTGTACAATTTTGTGATATTTATCATGAAATGGCGAACATTTTGTCTTTATAATTATTTCTTAGATACTCGTAGTTTTGGTGTTTGATTACAAATTTTTTTAATTTAATATGATCTTTTTAAAATACAAGAGGCCCAAGGGCCTTGAATCGCTCTCCTGATAAATTGTACGATCTATTACTTCTAGAAGCCTCCAACTCTATTAGTATCATAAAACCCAAAATGCATCAACTTACAAAGTTTGATAATATTTAGCCAGTTAAGACTGAAGATATTATAATTTATTTATAAAATACCATAAGTAGGTCACAGTGACCTAACTTTGATTGAAATTTTCTAAGGACTCAAGATACATTAATTGACAAAGACTGATGATTCTAATTAATAAGTACCTGAGATTTTCAAAAGTAGGTCACCATGACCTACTTTTTGGTCAACATTTTCTGAAAACCCAAGATGCATCATCTGACAAAGTTTGACGATTCTAATCCAATCAGTACAAGGGCAATTAAATATAGCCATGAAATGTCAAAAGTAGGTCACGGTGACCTACTTTTTGGTCGACATTATTCAAAAACCCATAATGCCTAAACTGACAAAATTTGATGATTCTAAGCCAATAGTACCTGAGATATTCAAAATTAGATCACCGTGACCTACTTCTTGTTGGACATTCAATGAAACCCTAAGATGCCTCAACTGACAAAATGATAATTCCAAGCTAATAAGTACCAGATATAATTAAATATAGCCATAAAATGTCAAAAGTAGGTCAGAGTGAGCTGCATTTTGGTCGACGTTCTCCGAAAACCCAAGGTGCCTAAACTGACAATGTTTGATGATTCTAAGCTAATATGTACCTGAGATATTCAAAAGTAGATCACCGTGACCTACTTTTTGGTCGACATTCTCCGAAAACCCAAGATGCATAAACTGACAAAATTTGATGATTCTTAGCCAATAACTGCCTGAGATACTTAAATATAGCCATAAAATGTCAAAAGTAGGTCACTGTGACCTACTTTTTGGTCGACAATCTCTGAAAACCGAAGATGCATCAACTGACAAAGTTTGATGATTTTAGGTCAATAAATACAAGAGATACTTAATCATAGTCACAAAATGTCAAAAGTAGGTCACCATGACCTATTTTTTGGTCGTCACTCTCTGAAAACCCAAGATGCATCAACTCACAAAGTTTGATGATTGTAAGCCAATAATTACCAGAGATACTTAAATCAAGGTTAAAATGTCAAAAGTAGGTCATTATGACCTACTTTTTGGTCGTCACTCTCCGAAAACCAAATATGCATCGACTCACAAAGTTTGATGATTCTAAGCCAATAAATACCGAAGATACTTAAAAATACCCATAAAATGTCGAAAGTAGGTCATCGTGACCTACATTTTGGTCGACATTTTTCATAAACCTAAGATGCATCTACTGACCAAGTTTGATGATCATAGGTCTGAAGGTAATCAAAATATGCGTTTTAAACAATTTGAAAACAAATGCCGGCAAAATTCAAAAAGGAGGTCACAGTGACCTACTTGTTCATTAATATTTTTGAGGGTCCCAAGATGCATCAAAGTACAAGATTTGATGATTCTAAACCTCCCAGTGTCTGAAATAATGGTATTTAATGTTTTTAAAATGATAAAGTTCAAAAAGTAGGTCACGGTGACCTACTTTTAAGTTGACATTGTTTGAGGACTCAAGATGCATCAACTGACAAAGTTTGATGATCATAGGCCTTAAAGTGTTTAAAATATGCCCTCAAATCAATTTGAAAACAAATCCCCTCAAAATTTAAAAAGTAGGTCAACGTGATCTAGTTTGAGTTAACATGATGTGAAGTCATAAGATGCATCAACCAAACAAATCCCCTCAAAATTTAAAAAGTAGGTCACCGTGATCTAGTTTGAGTTAACATGAGGTGAAGTCATAAGATGCATCAACTTACAAGATTTGATAATCCTAGTCCTTATAGTAAGCAAAATATACACGTTTTATTAATTGTAAATTTAGGTCAACTTTGAAGTGACCTTGAGACCACGCCCTTTGCCCTAGGGTAATTCCCCGTGCAAATTTTAATCTTCGACATATCCTGATCCTTGTATATAAGTTTGGCGAAAATCTGCCGGTGGTTATGGAGAAGAAGATTTTTTTAGCAACCAGTACTTTTGGTTTTGTTTTCCTGATTATCTCCCCTTGTTTAAGGGTCCCAACTCTTTTTTTAGTATAAATGGTAGCCCTTTGGCCAAGGATACCCTGTGACAAATTTGGTACTGATTGGCCAAGGGGTTCTTGAGTTATGACAATATTCTAAAAAGTTTACGCACAACACACACCGCACACCGCACAAATGGCCATAGCATTAGCTCTCTGAGCCTTTGGCTCAGAAGAGCTAAAAAGTACATTATTTAAGATAAACATTTTTAATCTCAAGGTAACCCCAAACAGTCATTTAATAATTAAATTCCGTGTAAGTGCAAAAAGGTTTAGAATATTAATATCGGTAAATTACCTATCTCTCATTAGTTAGAGGCGAAAGGTTTATATTTTAATCACTTTTTATAATCATTTGGGTACGCTCTTCATCATATTAAAGTTTGAAAACATTGTGACAAAGACTTCTAAAATATACTGACAAATTTAGGGTCGAAAATTGAGTAAAAATAATATGAGTTCATATGCCTATATTGTCTTAAATGTGGATTAATCTTTTATGTCGATGGAATAAAATGGAATTTATTATTGAGAAATACTGGTTTATGCTGTTAAGTTATTAAAGTCGATGAACGACGATGTTTGAATAAGTATTTTTGAGATTTTTCATATTCTCTTGATGACAAGTACCCCAAAACTGGTCGGAGAGAATGCTCGAAATCGGGTAAAGGATGTGTAATCACCTAATAAAACTTAAACAATGCGATGGCGCATGTTGCCGAGTTAACTTTCATCTAGATACAAATGTTTTTTAAAGGTATTACTATCCAAGTAAGAATTCGGGCGTCAAGATTAATTCGCTCAGGACAACAAATACCCGTGGAGCTCAGTACATTTCATGATCTGCACACAAAAAGGCGTTCGATTTGCTTTATATTTTTCATAATGTTGAAAATATCTGCATCTTCCTCATGTTCATTCCCAACACAGCAGAATTGTAAAGTATCAGAGTTTGGGAATTTATAATAATTCCACATCAACACGACAAACATAAACATGCAATTTGTAAATAAATCAAATTATACGGAAACACATTTCACATACAAGATATCATGCCATGTATAAACAAGGATTTGTATATCGTATTTAATTACGCGTCATTAATAACTTTCACATTCATCTTGTGCATAAAATAAAATTTATTCATGAATGTATAAATAATGTAATGATAAAAAATGTCTAAAATTTCGGCTTAAAAACCCTCTTTTTTTCTTTTTTTGAAAATCTTTTGTTTTCATCATTCATTTATATATATATATTTGCAGAATATGTCTTCAACATTTTAGCAGAGACAGTGATAGATTCAGGAATACAGCTTATGAGAGAACATAACTGTTGATCGTTTAATTTAAGTCATCAATATTTTACTATTTCTTGGCAACTTCAAAAGGGGGGGGCTAAAGGCTTAAAGGCTCCTTGACCACCTCTGTTAAAACAACATCGACTGTGTTCTGCTTTACTATTTCTTGGCAACTTCAAAAGGGGGGGGGCGGCTAAAGGCTTAAAGGCTCCTTGACCACCTCTGTTAAAACAACATCGATTGTGTTCTGCATGTGTTCAAGAGACCTCTCCTTTCGCAATCATTGAATTAAATGTTAATGCAAAGATTTCAAGTATTCTCTCCGACCTGCTAAAAATGATTGAAAATGTGTAGTCGCAGTATGTTACAGTGCGGTTGCAATATATTATTTCAAATTGTTGACAACTTACACACGAACGATCACGTTCATGAACGATCGCGCACGATTAACGCACGATTAAACATGTTACACGAACGATCCTTCACGCACACGATTCTACACGTTACACGATTGCTAACGCAAATACACGATTCTTCACTCAAAATAGTTCAAAATATTTGGGAATCGATAATTTCAAAACGAAATACGGCTTGATACTAATTTAAGATTTCAAAGAATTATCAATATTATTTCATAGACTTTGAAAAAAACCCGGGAATGGATATTTCTGTAACTTTATATACACGTAAAACTTTCAAATAATTTAGATTATAAATAGTCATTTAAGTAATTCTCCGACCTAAGAAAAGAGATTTTTTCGTTCTTTCAGAAGATGTACGATTGACAAAAAAATATGGCAGCATGGAATGACTTAAAATACAAATTATATCCGTATGTTTTCATTGATTCGTTGTTTGTGAATCTCTAAAAATGAACTTGCCAATTATTTAACTTTTTTATTTGCAGAAATTTAAAAATTAATTAAAAGTAAGGTCCACAGATAAACACAGATAATCAAAACCTCCGAAAATGATGTCTTGTGCATGTATATTCGTCGACTAAATATTTATGTAAGCATTGAGAAATGTTTATGTATTTGTAAAAAAATATCTATTTTTGATGTATTGATTTTAAAAATATCTTTAACACAATTAGCAATTAACAAGAATAAAAATCAGATTAAAAAAAAACGTTTAAAATCCAAGTACGGTTTATCACAATATTGATTGCGCTATTTGACGAGAACTTAAAAGTACTTGGACACAGATTTAAAGTTAATATTTTATCATTTTTTCTGTATAATATCACGAATTATATATTTTAATAGCATTTCACACAAAAATTAATTAAAAATCTTATTTCATTTAAAGTTATTAAAACTTTAAATTTTTTGGCGGGTTTGATTGACACATCCTTGCATTTTCACAAATTTTAACTTTATTCTTAAACCTTAGGAAAAGTGGCAATTTTGATGTGTTTTAAGGAGAAATATTTAAACTTTTATCAAGAAAAATAATTTTATTCAGAGTAGAAATTTTAGAAAGCAAAACACCTTCACAAGTATCGTCATTCCGAACTAAGAGATGCGTACAGAGTTTAGCAAATCGAGCACACTCGTGTTATGTACACAGTTTCTGTAAACAGGGCTCGAGTTCTGTTATTGTTTATATTTAAAATTCACCAGGTGCGTTCAATCGTCACAGTCTGCTTACCACAACTGCACTGACTGACAATATATTGTGTGTTTGTTTTGCTTTCGAACGTGTCTACTCTGAATTTTCTGGATTATAGTATTAATATTTTTCATTTATACAAAACGAGATTGCCACTTTTCCTAAGGATTAACAATAAAATTAAATTTGTGAAAGTGCCAGGATATGTCAATCAAACCCGCCGAAAAATTTGAAATTTCAATATCTTTTAAACGAAATAAGATTTTTAATTAATTTTTGTGTGAAATGCTATTAAAATATATAAGTGGTAATATTAAAGAGAAAAAAATAACTTCAAATCTGTGTCCAAGTACCTTTAATATTGTATGACTTACTATATTGCTTGTTTACGAGCAAAAATTAGTTCGTTCTGCATTCAATTATGTATATTGCGATTCATTAATTTTATTTGCATTTATTAAATAAATGAATTAAAAAAAAGTGAAATGCTTATTTTACAAATAACATTCCGATAAAAATTTACAAAACGAAATTTACGCGATTCTAAACGCACGATCTCGCACGATTAAAACTGCAAACGATTGAGTCTGATACACGCACGATCTTGCACGTTACACGAACGATTCTACACGATTGGTTTGTCAACAATACCGTTGAATCAACCGTATACCATTCCGTGTTCACCGGCTGCACTACATTTAATGATAAGGAAACATGTCGTGTGCTTTTGACTGATTGATAAGCGAGTGCTAATTTATTATTTTGAAAAGTTTGAAAATCTTGTGACAATGACTTTTCCGACATAGGTTCTACCTTAATTCAAATCTAGATTATAAGGATTAATGGATTTCTTAACTGGAATTTAAATGATGTCATTTCAACCCTAACATAATAAGAATCAGAAAAACTCTATTCGAGTGATCAACTATAGTCAGCTCTGCAAGATCTCACTAAGTCGGAATGTTCAACAATGGTCAACTCCCTTATATATTTCGCATGAGAAGTTTTAACCTTCAACTAATGGTCGACTTGGTGAAAAACAGTCTATTGATGGTCAACCGACATTTTTATGCAAGAAGTTGATAATTGTCAAAAAAAAAACAAAAAACATTCAGATTATCGTGGTCAACTGCTTTTTAGTATTAAGTGGACGACTAGTTGACTGTTTTTTTTTATGAATAGTTGACAGTCAACTAGACATTTTTGTATGGGGAGTCTTATAGTCAAATCCACACTTTACAAAAATTGTGTCCCGTTGCGGGGTCAAACAAATGGTTACAAGGGAAAGAAACAACACTTCTCCTCTTTATGATACCAACCATTTGGTTGGGCTGCAATGAACCTATTGTGTTTATATTGTTTTCTTCAATACTTGGTAAGCCTTTTGGCAGTATACACAATGCAACGATTTTTATCCAGTCAAATGAAAATTACACACAAGATACATGTATGTATATAGGCTACTGTAAAGATTCTATGGGGTTTTCCTAAAAGATCAGAACCTTGGGACATTATGCATATATTACATGGCTTCGAGGGTGACATACCAGAATACTTGCACCGAGGTGACAGAAAAGCCCTGGAGTGTTATGTCACCCGATGCCGAAGGCAAAGGGTGACATAACTTTCCAGGGCTTTCCTGTCACCGAGGGGTAAATATTCTGTGACAGTCGCCCGAGAAGTTATGTGGTATATGTTATATGACATTTTTAAAAGTAAAAGAAAATTTAAAATCATTCAAAGTCGTACAAATTTACACAAATAATCAAAAAATGCCTTCTTGATATTAAGAAACACGCTGTGTTGTTTATTTTTACTTAGCAACCGACGTCATTAAATCTCGAACCCGAACTAAAATGCGTAACGTAAAAACATGTGAACGTGATCGAAAGGATAACATAACTGTTTCCGTCGGGAATGACATAACTGTTTCCGGCGGACATAACTGTTTTCGGTGTGACTCAGCATTTTTAAGGGTTTATAGCTAAACTTATTACATTTGTGATATAATAAGAAAACGTATTCATAAATTTTATATAACTTATTAAAAGTATAGATTCGACTATTTTCTGAGATGTGAGGGAGAAAATAGCACTTACAAGTCGTTCATCGTAGATTTGGTTTCGTAAACAGCTTAAAGGGCTCTCCAGTAATGCCTGATCATCATCTTTATCATATGCAGCTAAAGAAAATGGCGACCGGAAGCTGAAATCATAGGGAACAGTACTCCCATGTACTTCAACAGTGGTGTAGTTCCAATAAACAAGGTCTTCACAGGATGATACGTTCACATCATTGCACATTTCACAGAAAATGTTTTTGTACTGGGAGCAAACATGAATGTTTTGAAATTGAAGACAAGCTTTGACTAAGTTTGGATCTTTGTCTTGTTTACATGTCTGGATTATTTCAGATGAATTCACTTCAGTTGGGTTACATATTAAACAGAATTTATTTTTATAGACTGCCGAACCCGAGGTTACAGGCGGAAACGTCAAGGCGTCTGCTTGTTCACCTATTGTGTTTATATTGTTTTCTTCAATACTTGGTAAGCCTTTTGGCAGTATACACAATGCAACGATTTTTATCCAGTCAAATGAAAATTACACACAAGATACATGTATGTATATAGGCTACTGTAAAGATTCTATGGGGTTTTCCTAAAAGATCAGAACCTTGGGACATTATGCATATATTACATGGCTTCGAGGGTGACATACCAGAATACTTGCACCGAGGTGACAGAAAAGCCCTGGAGTGTTATGTCACCCGATGCCGAAGGCAAAGGGTGACATAACTTTCCAGGGCTTTCCTGTCACCGAGGGGTAAATATTCTGTGACAGTCGCCCGAGAAGTTATGTGGTATATGTTATATGACATTTTTAAAAGTAAAAGAAAATTTAAAATCATTCAAAGTCGTACAAATTTACACAAATAATCAAAAAATGCCTTCTTGATATTAAGAAACACGCTGTGTTGTTTATTTTTACTTAGCAACCGACGTCATTAAATCTCGAACCCGAACTAAAATGCGTAACGTAAAAACATGTGAACGTGATCGAAAGGATAACATAACTGTTTCCGTCGGGAATGACATAACTGTTTCCGGCGGACATAACTGTTTTCGGTGTGACTCAGCATTTTTAAGGGTTTATAGCTAAACTTATTACATTTGTGATATAATAAGAAAACGTATTCATAAATTTTATATAACTTATTAAAAGTATAGATTCGACTATTTTCTGAGATGTGAGGGAGAAAATAGCACTTACAAGTCGTTCATCGTAGATTTGGTTTCGTAAACAGCTTAAAGGGCTCTCCAGTAATGCCTGATCATCATCTTTATCATATGCAGCTAAAGAAAATGGCGACCGGAAGCTGAAATCATAGGGAACAGTACTCCCATGTACTTCAACAGTGGTGTAGTTCCAATAAACAAGGTCTTCACAGGATGATACGTTCACATCATTGCACATTTCACAGAAAATGTTTTTGTACTGGGAGCAAACATGAATGTTTTGAAATTGAAGACAAGCTTTGACTAAGTTTGGATCTTTGTCTTGTTTACATGTCTGGATTATTTCAGATGAATTCACTTCAGTTGGGTTACATATTAAACAGAATTTATTTTTATAGACTGCCGAACCCGAGGTTACAGGCGGAAACGTCAAGGCGTCTGCTTGTTCACACGCTATAAGTACATCTTTGTTGTACGATTTCCATGTCCCCGACACATTACAAGATGATATATCTACATCGCAAACGTCACTACATCTCTGTGTTTTAAATGGAGCTTGAAACCTTATATCACAGGAATTTTCTTTGAAACTGTCTATCACTTGTTGAAATGACTGAAAATGGAGAAAATTTACGTATGATTTGCAAGTTACCTTAAAAATCCAAGGACTTACATGTAAATTCGATAAACTGGAATAGAGTTTCCCATAGTGTTCTTCTTTGATTTCTTCACACAGGTAACAGAATACGTTTGCATAGTTGGTTACCCAAAATGTATGTTGTACTGGAGTAGAATGGTAAAAATGAGAATCATTTATCTGTGTGCAGAGTTTACCTAAATAATTCGTGCGAAGACATCCATTTATTGCACGAAAGTTCTTATACGCATCATTTCCATCGCTTCCCGGGTACACATCACTGATGCAAGTCCATTTTTGCCTTATCGAAAAATCGTCACAGCAATCAAAAGTGCAGCCAACAGAACAGGAACAGTCTCTTTGTAGAGACAATGTATAGTTTGGTAATAACCCTGGTGTGCAGGTACCTGTTCCTGATAAAGAGAAACCGGCATAAACTAGATTTGTCAAGTTGACGGAATAACGCAAAAGTGAGAGATTATCGGGCGAAATATCCGGAGAGGTTCCATTACTTGTTCTCGTTGAACAGACGGTATTATCTATTGGCAGCTCGACCTTTTCAACCGTTGTTGGAAAATTAATCTGCATGGGCTCTTCTGTTGGTTTTATGGCCTCTGTATTTATATTAAGTACGTTTGACTCTATTTTCTCCAAACTTTCCTGCAAATACACTTTTACATGGTCTGCAATATATGCAATTTTAATGTCAAATTTAAATTCGTTTCCCCAATATGTCTCATTGGCGGCTATGAACTTAACATCATTGTAGTATTCTTCATTATTGTCGCCGTGGTTGCATACGAAGCAAAAATAATTCTTATAGGGGAATGAAGCCTGCAGGAAAGTCAGATTCAAGCAAACATCCTCAAAGATGCTTGAGTGTTCACAGGATGTAATCAAAAGAAGCTCTTCGAATTTCGGGGGGTTGCAAATTTTGCAGAAAATATTTTTAAATATGCCATAACGTGCTTCATACCCACTTTGACATGCAGTTTGTATTTGGTCGTCATAATGCATCCAAGTGCCTGATACATTGCATGCACCGATTATTTTATTGTAACGAGTAGGACAGAGCTTTATATGTGGCCCTATGTTAGGATGCTCGAAATGAATGCCACAGGATTCTGATTTGGCGAAAGCAATAAGATCATCGAATGACGAACGATGGTTGATGTCAGTTGGAACTAGGCACTTGAAAGATAATACCCATTCCAGGTAATTCGTCTCGTTATGACACAAAGCGCAGTATTTGTTTTTGTAGGATATCCAGCTTGTTGATGAAGCAACCGGTGGTTGCGTTAGCCGATCTTTCTCTTCACGTTCCTTGGTACAGTTACCGGATAAAATGGCCTCTGTACCAACCGGACAACGGGACACCATGAGATCTGGTTTTGAAAATCTGAACGGAACAACGTAAGTATCGGTGCATTCTACTAGACCTTTCTGAAAGAATAAATCTGGACAGCAGGTATAGTCAGACCATCGGGAATCAGAATAGCAGTCATATTCCTGACAGGAACAATACGGGCACCTGTTCGGAGGAATCACATCTGAGTCAGTTCGAATCCCAAGAGAAGAAAGGATCGACTTATCGCAGACGACGTCTGGTCCACAAAGAAGGATGCTCTGAATGATTATGTGAGTGATATTAAAATCAAAGTCTTCCTTGATCTTAACATCATCTTGACTTTGTTTTGCAATCCCTCTATTATTCAGAATCAACAATACTACGGATAGGAGGCATTGTGTATTACCAAACATATCAATTGATGTAAATTTACCATTTACCAAATAGTCACACAAGAATTTTTTTCTGGATGTTTTTTTTCTTAAGAATTATCTTCAGTAGCTTGCGATTTTTCTGACTTATATATGGTTGCTTGGGTTATTAACTTCAATTTATTTCATTAGCACCTGGTCTTATTGGCAATATATGCGATTTAATTAGCTGCCAAAGGGCATTTTCCGGAAGGATAATTGATTTTTTTTTCAATATATGTCTGAGGAAGCAAACGCAAAACCATTTTTTTTGTGCTGACATACATTATGTAACTATTCTGAGGGTATTTTTCTACATTTACAGTGATCTACCCTTAGACCAAACTTCCAGTCATAAATGCTTTTTGAATGTATTTTCTCCATGGAAGTAGAACAGTTCTCAGATAAGTTTTGACTACTGGGTAGGCGTAGCATTCTCGGCGCAACGTAACTAGCGTATGACAAAAGGCGATTAGATTCTCATAGGTTAAGAAATTAATAACATCAGGAACTTTAAATTGTTCTTGACAACGATGAGACGACTTAAGCTCCGTCTCTGTGCCGTGCGAGAACTTTTAATTAGCTGTTTGCTACACCAGTTGACATTTGGCAGAAGTTCTTTCCTATGTATATTTCAACACTGAAGGAAAGCTGTGTAAATTTCAGAAACTAATTATGTAACGCCGAGAATGTCACGCCTTACAGAAAGTCCAAGCTAAACTTGGAAGAATTGTCTTAAACAATTGTAACAGTGATATCTGTTCCCTGATACTGTTTGTGTTTGATTTCTTTCGGAAAAGGGGGATGGGGGTTGGGGTGTTAAATACCACATACATGTATATGCATATACGTACCATATACTAAAAATTAGGGTATTCTTTGATAAAAATAGGAAAAACGTTTATAGAAGGTACAGACGTTTTGTTAGATCATTTAAGCTCAAAATCACTATAATTGTAAAATTTATTATTATCTTTTATTACAAAGAATTTTCTATATCTTATTTTTATACAGAAAAGATATAGAAAAAAAGCCTATATACGAGAGTCATTATTAGAAAGGCTTCTAAAACGTTAATCTGTTAACGTGCTTACATATCAAATTTCTTCGTCTTATGAATACGATTTTGAATAAATTCTGCTTTGTGCGAATACAAGTGAAAGTGTTGAAAAAGGTGATAAATTTACCCAGTGGAATTACGATAAATAGTTAGAACTTTTGATCTCCGAAAACTGCATAGATGTTGTCGATCGTATTATGCACTTTGGTCATCTACTTCATTTTCACTTGTTACGTGTATTTTTGATGAGCGTAGATTTAATTATTCCACTAATATTTGCATTTCCTTACTTTAGTAGGATATATAAAGAATTATATTAATTTGGAACAATTTCAACAACGCATAACTTTTTGAATAAAGTCAAATTAAAGTTCTTTTTAGCATATAGGTTACAGTCAAAGTCACAAGGTCATTGGCCATGGTGTCATTAGAAATGAAGAGCTTAATTCTAGTGGAGTTAGCACACCAAATATGAAATCTCTATAATTATGTCTCATGGTTCAAAATTTTGGCGAATTTGAAGTTGACAACAGACAAACAGACAGACAGGGCAAAAACAATACGCGCCCTCGATCTATCGATACGGGCGTATAAAAATAGCCATATTAACCACTTTGTCACTTTTATCATTCTGATTTCAATTCTGAATACATATACATGTAATTTAATTTGCATACTGAAAGAAAATACAGAAAATAATACTAGATTAGCTAAACTAATTAAAATAAAAATTTAACTTTAAAAATAGTGTAAACTTTATAATCTTCTATTTTGTGAAGTGATAATTTAATTCTGGTTGTAACGCTGTATTTGATTGGGTAAAAAATACTTTATATCCTACTAAAAATTAGGGTATTCTTTGATAAAAATAGGAAAAACGTTTATAGAAGGTACAGACGTTTTGTTAGATCATTTAAGCTCAGAATCACTATAATTTTAAAAGTTATTATTATCTTTTATTACAAAGAATTTTCTATATCTTATTTTTATACAGGAAAGATATAGAAAAAAGCCTATATACGAGAGTCATTATTAGAAAGGCTTCTAAAACGTTAATCTGTTAACGTGCTTACATATCAACTTTCTTCGTCTTAAGAATACGATTTCGAATAAATTCTGCTTTGTGCGAATACAAGTGAAAGTGTTGAAAAAGGTGATGAATTTACCCAGTGGAATTACGATAAATAGTTAGTACTTTTGATCTCCGAAAACTGCATAGATGTTGTCGATCGTATTATGCACTTTGGTCATCTACTTCATTTTCACTTGTTACGTGTATTTTTGATGAGCGTAGATTTAAATTATTCCACTAATATTTGCATTTCCTTACTTTAGTAGGATATATAAAGAATTATATTAATTTGGAACAATTTCAACAACGCATAACTTTTTGAATAAAGTCAAATTAAAGTTCTTTTTAGCATATAGGTTACAGTCAAAGTCACAAGGTCATTGGCCATGGTGTCATTAGAAATTAAGAGCTTAATTCTAGTGGAGTTAGCACACCAAATATGAAATCTCTATAATTATGTCTCGTGGTTCAAAATTTTGGCGAAGTTTGAAGTTGACAACAGACAAACAGACAGACAGGGCAAAAACAATACGCGCCCTCGATCTATCGATACGGGCGTATAAAAATAGCCATATTAACCACTTTGTCACTTTTATCATTCTGATTTCAATTCTGAATACATATACATGTAATTTAATTTGCATACTGAAAGAAAATACAGAAAATAATACTAGATTAGCTAAACGAATTAAAATAAAAATTTAACTTTAAAAAAGTGTAAACTTTATAATCTTCTATTTTGTGAAGTGATAATTTAATTCTGGTTGTAACGCTGTATTTGATTGGGTAAAAAATACTTTATATCATTTAATATGGGTTGCCTACGTCAAAATGACTCGCGTCAAAAATGTGTCAATCCGCCTGACGTTACATTCAAATTTTATACAAGTTGAAGTCATTTTGTTAGAACAATCATCTTTTTTTCTTACATCAAATGAATGAAAATCAAATTATCGCGATTTATAAAAAAGCGTAAACTGTTCCAACCCAGTTTATACCGTATAAAATGGGTAGCTATTAAATTCATTTCTTAATGATGTCCTTGGCATAGGCGTCGGAAGCAAATTGAAAGGGGTGGGGGCTAAACCAACAAAAAAGGTAAACCCCAATTTTCAATGCCTATATTATGTATACATTTGCCAAAAAAGTTGGGTACTAGGCCCCCCTCCCCGTTCCGACGCCTATGCTTGGTCAACAAAGAGTGCAGAACTAACTAATAATTTAAGTTAGTTATACATGCAGTATATTCATTTACGTCTCTTGTCTGATTTTAAAATAAACAAATGTGTGGGAAACATATCGAAATTCAAATCGTATTATTTTAATCCAGAAATCCAAGGGGGGGGGGGTCCACGTGTACCTCATTGTACGGTCCACGTGTACCTCATTGTAAAAGGCCCTAGAATTTCTTTGACAAGCAAAAAAAAATCGCCTTTCCCAAAAGTATGTATTTCGGGGTGGGTGACCTTTACTTCCAAAACTTCATATATAGGCCTTTTCTTACTAAATTAGCTCTAATCCACGTTCTCTGGGAAGGGGGGGGTTACAAAGACCAAGGTTGCCTATGATGGTGTAGTGTAAACATGTAATAATTCCACAAATTCCAGTAGGTCCGTATCCCCTCAATGACAGGAGGGTTATTATAAGTTATCTAATTTAATATTTTATTCTTTGTAATCTCATTTTCTTTTCTTCTTTTTTTGGCCTTCTTTCTTTCAGTTACTGAAGATATAATTGCCTGAAAAAGCTGACACGACGGATTTCTACACTTTAATTTCAACATTTATTAGTAGCCATTTCACTTGTTTCTTTTCTTTTCCATTACTGACAATATAATTGCCTGATTTTTTAATTTTGTGAAAGGACGGAGAGGACATTTCAAAATTCATTTAATTAAGTTAATTTTATTTTAAAAAATTCCGAGTATTTATCTCACGCAATTTCACTTTTCTCCAATGCGGAAAAACTTTTGAGTCTCATAAGTCGACAGAAATCATGAATGAATAAGTATTAGCTGGGTATATAATAAGACTTTGTGTCTATAAGATCAGATAAGCTATGTTTTATTACTAATTCAGGGCCCAAATGAGAATAGAGAGAACAAACATAGAAAGATAGACCTAAAATTTAGTTGAAAGAAAAAAAATCATTTACACATACATTTAGAATTTGGAAAGGGCTTCTATTTAAGAACTCACCAGAACATTTTGACAGAAAATATCAGTATGAAACACCGAGTTTCAAAAAGTCTTTAAAGTATTTTAGAATTTTTAAACCATACAATTGCAAGGTATATATAAATCGAAACTGTTTCCAAGAAAAAGTAAAATCAAGAATTAATTGTTGTTTTCATTTTTTAATAGTCCGTATAACGTGTCTGTGTAGAGTTTATATATATATGCATAACTTGTAGTCTGCAGTTTTGTACCTGCATCTTTCCCATGATTTTACCCAACATACATACCCCATCTGGTCTAATCTATTAAACCATAGACCTGCATTTGAACTCAACTCATGTTAAAATTAGGAATCCGCTCCTTCTACAGAAATGCGCAAAATTGATAATGAATAAATAAATAAACACATAAACAAACTAAATATATGTAACTATAAAAGCTGTACGCCCAGTCTATAAAACGGATCTAATAGCTAATTAATAGGGAAAACACATGGCTCATTTTTTTGTGCAGGGCTTATTTTAAGATGAGCATTAACAGATTAGAATTGTCATATGCTTTTTCACGTGTTCTCCATTTAGTCATTTATTTTATCACGTGATTATTATTTGTCAAACATGTATGACTTGAAAGGGAGTGAGATTTCATTGATTTAAATAGAAAAGAGAAAATGCTAATTAATTAAAATGATTCATACTTTATATTTTCTATTAAATTCTCACAATACACCACCGTGATGTGGTATCTATTTATTTTTGTTTGTTTAATTATTTTCAAATGAAAAAAAACCTTACAGATCGAATGTGTTTAAGAATGAATTAACAAAGTCATCAAAACACGTGAGTATCATGTGACACTTATAATAACAAACATTGCCGGTTAAAACGGACAAGGAAATAGGGTTTGATTGCATAAAAAAGGAGATAATTCATATTTTATTCACGCTCTTTATTTATTTATCAAAATTGTCTCTTCAAATTTAGGGGGGATTCAATTTTTTTTAGCATGCCATAATGTCCTTCATACCCACTTTGACATGCACTTTGTGTATGGTCGTCATAATGCAGCCACGAACCCGATACATTGCATGTAGCAATTCTTTTATTGTAGAAAGTAGAACAGAGTTTCATATATGGCCCCGATAATTCATATTTTATTCACGCTCTTTATTTATTTATCAAAATTTTCTCTTCAAATTTAGGGGGGTTGCAAATTTTGCAGAAAATATTTTTAAGCATGCCATAATGTCCTTCATACCCACTTTGACATGCACTTTGTGTCTGGTCGTCATAATGCAGCCACGAACCCGATACATTGCATGTAGCAATTCTTTTATTGTAGCAAGTAGAACAGAGTTTCATATATAGCCCTATGTTTGGATGCTCAAAATGAATGCTACAGGATTCTGATTTGGCAAAAGAAAGAAGATCTTCAGAAGAGGAAAGATGGTTGAAATCCGTTGGAACTAGGCATTTGAAAGTTAATACCCATTCCAGGTATTTTGTATCGTTATGACACATAGCGCAATATTTGTTTTTGTAGGATATCCAGCTTAATGATGAAGCAACAGATGGTTGTGTTAGTCGGCCTTCATCTTCATGTTGCTTTGTGCAGTTACCAGATAAAATCTGTACCAACCGGACAGCGGGATACCACGGGATCTGGGTAAGAAAATCTGAATGGAACAACGTAAGCTTCAGTGCTTTCTATTAGACCTTTTTTGAAAAAAATAAATCGGGACAGCAGGGATAGTTAGACAATGTGGAATAACAGTCATATTCTTGGCAAGTACAATGCGGGCACCTGGTCGGAAGAACCACATCTGAGTCAATTCGAATCCCAAGAGAAAAGAGGATTGACTTATCGCAAACGATGTCTGGTCCACAAAGAAGGATGCTCTTAATGATTATGTGAGTGATATTAAGATCAAAGTCTTCCTTGATTTTAACATCATCTTGAGTTTGTTTTGCGATCCCCCTTTTATTCAGAATTAAAAGTAGTACGAATAGGAGCCGGTTGGTAATACCAAACATATCAAATAATGTACATTTACCCTTTATCAGATGGTCACACAAGAATTTTTTCTGGATGTTTTTCCTAAGAATTATCTTCAGTAGCTTGCGATTTTTCTGACTTATATATAGTTGCTTTTGTTATTAACTTTCATTTATTTCATTATGGGCAGGTCTTATTGACAATATTTGTTATCTAAATAGCCGCCATAGGGCATTTTTTCGAAAGGATAATTGAATAATTTTTCAATATATGTCTCAAAAATCAGGTACAAATTCATTATTAATTTGTAACTCAACAAAATTATTTTGTGGTATTTTTCTACAGTTAGAGTGATCTGTCCTTAGATCAAACTAGCTTCCAATGAATGGCAATTTACAGTTTATAACTCCTTTTCCACATGTTTGTATAGCATGTTTTAAAATGAAATTTCTCGATGGAAGGAAATAATTGTAACAGCAATTTTTGTTCTCTAATACTATATTGGAAATTAAATAGATAAGCTCAACGTTAATTAGCACAAATCTCTCAATGTCCAAAACACACTTTGCACTGGTGAAGAGAGGGTTTTAATAGAAATTCGGATATGCTTTGGTAAAAGTAGGAAATATGTTTATAGAGTAACATATGTTTTTTTAAGATCATTGAAGCTAAAAAAACTATCATTGTAAAAATTGGTCATTACTTTTTAATGTCAAAAGTAACAAATATACCAGAGACGAATTTCTGATTCGCACAATGTTCCACTTGTTGCCTGATATTTTGATGGACTACCTCTTAAAAGTACATTTCATAGTACCATATTACAATAACTGTGTATATTTTAATGCATACATATGGCACGCCATATTAACAAAAATGAGCAAAACATAGTTTCACAGTAGATATACTAGGTTTTTCGGTTGTAAACTATAGTTTACGGACTGTAAACTATAGTTAATAACGTTAGTCTAAATGTATTTTACATCTGTAAACCATAACACGATATTCTGTTTCAGAACCGTAAACTATACTTAACACTGAAAACAACCATTTGCTATTGTAAAACACAGAATTTCTGATAAATACAGTGTCACGAATTGTTGACTAATGTTAGCAATTTTCACATTATTAAAAGTTTGTCATTAAACTTGTAATTATTTTATTTATTCATTTATATATATGTATGTCATATTATTATGCTTCCTGTAGGTTTGTCTCTATATAACCCATACCCTACTATTCTCTCATAGTGTTCTAAGGATTTATTTAGCGTAAGCTTACTATGCCGAAATAGTGCACGACTTCTATTTCTGAGGAAAATCCGATAACACCCATACCGGGGGGCGAACTCACGACCCCGAGATTGTCAGTCCGACGCGCTACCGATTACGCCACAGACGCCGTTATCAATAGCTTTGTACTATAATATATATAAACTTAGTTTCAAATAATTTACACTTAGAATTAAAAATAAACAAAATAATTCTTCTAATATAGTTTCTTACAACCCCCCCCCCTTCCTTCACTCAAATAATATTCTCTAAATCTATCTGTAGATTATACCTATAGCATGGAATGTTCAAAACTAAAGAAAAAGATTATGAAGTACATGTTGCATAAGGTGTCGTCATAATAGAGTAGACGAATGTTACAGGTGATGCAACACTGGGAATGGAGAAAATATTGCCGTTTTTATACAGTTACAAACAGTCAGCATAATGATAACAATATTGTTGTGTTTTGCGTGCACTATGCCTAAATAGTAGTCAGTGTTTGACACATAGTGACCATGTGTCAAATCCTGACTACTATTTAGGCATAGTGCACGCAAAACACAACACTATTATATAAATATAATCTATATATGAAGTATATGTGGGTGACCTGGCCCTCTATACATGTTGCTCAGGGGTATGTTGAACAGTGTTTTTGTGTGTTCCCCTAACAACATAAAAGTAAAATTTTTCTATCTGTATAAGTATCTTGTCAATATACAATTTGATTATATACTCTATTGATTTAAATATTCTTACATCTGTCAAATACATAAATTTTGCTATCTAATCAAGGAAGTCCCTGGCACCCCTAAGTGAAGGCTATGCTAGGGGGACATGTGCGGATAACATTGCCCAAAAGTTATCTTGTTTACATGTTTTTCAATGAATAAAATATTTAAAAAGCCTATTGTTTACAACTCTTAACTGTAGTAAACTATCTGAAAAATATACAAAAAGAAGTTTCACGTTTTGTGAAACTATGATTAACATCTCTTAAATATACAGTCCCTGAAACTTTCTACTTTCCCACCTGAACGGTGAACGAACGGTGTGCGAACGCTGAACGCAACTTGGTGAACGATGTGCGAACGGTGAACGGTGAATGAATGCAGAACGCGAACAGAGCGCGAATGCGAGCGCAAAGTGAACGGTGAACGAACGGTTAACGCAAGATGAACGATTTATTCGGAATGCCTCCAATCTTTTCCTTGCATAAATATAATTCTATAATTCTTATTTCATGTGCTTTAATATAAATAAACAATAAATAAATAAATAAATAAATCAATAAATAAATAAATATATAAATAAAGAAAGAAATAGATAAATAAAGAAATAAATAATAAAACCATATAAAATCATATATGTACCTATGTTTTAAATCGATACATTGTATTTTTATAACACGATTTAAATTGCCGTAAAACATGTGCATTTGTAACCAAACGCGTGTACTTTAAATATAAAATGAATCTATTTATATAGTTAATATGCTTATTCTTTTCACTTATAAATAAATGTGGACTTTAGAAGATAAAACTACTACTTATAGAATAAATTAATTACATTGTACGCGGTTGAAACAAGGCGATTCTGAGTAAAATAACGGATTTTTTTTCTAATTCACAATTGCCTGTTGACGTATTGCATAAAAACTCTCGTTTTTTTTAAAATTATAATGCAAAATCTTCTATATTTATGTGTCTTTTGTATTCTTTTATGATGATTATTTTAGCTAATTTCTTCATGTATCGGTAGACATTTCCCGGCTGTGATTATATTCGGTCAAGATGATGGAAAGATACATTCAAATTATTTGTAATATATTAAATTTTCAAAACTAAATAAGTAATGTGCTGATATAGTTTTTATTGAACAGAGAAATTTACGAGAGAGAGAGAGAGACAGAGAGAGAGAGAGAGAGAGAGAGAGAGAGAGAGAGAGAGAGAGAGAGAGAGAGAGAGAGAGAGAGAGAGAGAGAGAGATGCCCTCAATTCTCAGATATCTGTTGTATCAAATAAAAATTCTTGTTATTTTTCCGAAATATTCCAAGAAGTAAAAGTAATTTTTTTTTTAGTTCATAAATCCATTTGACAGTAATTATAATCATTCGTTTTTATTTTCCTTCTTCAAGTTCATACGGTTCACAGGAAGTCCAGGTGTTTGTCCAGTCAATCAAAATATAGTATTTCCATGAAGTTTTAATATTTGTCACAATATTGTAAATATTGCTCCAAATGCGCTTCCATACATATTGGAGTGTTTTACTTGCACGCATCGATGGTCACTAAATTGTAGCATATAGAGCTGCGGCATCGGTTGGAAAACCTGTTTGTCAAGTTTATATTTATAGTCACTTATCCAGGGGTTTTGGCCAGGTTTGTCAGATTAGTTCTGGACACCAAACTGTGTGGACGGTGTTATATTGTGACCCATACTTAGTGGATTGGGCGGCTCCCATTCTATGTGAAATTGGGATGCATTTCTTAGTGATACTGGTACCTGTGTGGACCATTTGAAGCATTAGTGGACGTTTGAATCCTGTGTGGACCGTTTGAAACCTGGGCCTTTTGTCTTTGCATGTGTAAGAGTGTGAGTGACTACAATCCAGTAAGTGTTATTTTCCTGTTTTTCTTAGAAGTTTGTGTATACGAAATTATTTGCTTGTTATATACATTTTTGTCGCTACAAGACGTAAATTACCTGGTTTATACGTGTAAATACTTGAATACAATCTTTGTTACGGAAGACCATATTTGTAATATAGTTTTTGTCACATGTATGCGTTAGGCGTGTTAATGAGAAGTTATTATGTTAAATAGATTAGGTCATTATATGTGGTTGTTCAATATTTTAAATAGGTGACCTTTTTATTGCTGTACATAGCCTATCCTGATGTTATACTACTTTATGAGGGGACTTTCTCAGTCTGATGACTACTTCCGGTGATGACATGTACTTCCGGCCAACATGTGGGGGATACCAAGCATATGGTTCTTCGTATTTGGGAACACGTGGTGCTGATGTCCGATGTTCACCTATGCGCTACACCGGAGCCCGAGATCTATTCTGATTTTTGTACATTTGTAAATAAATTGTTATTGTTGTAAAATATTGTTTTTTCTTGATTGGCAAAGGTCATCCATTTACTAGATTGGTAAAGGTCATTTTGTTAAAAGAACCTAGCACAATTAAAGGTAATTGTGACAATATTTTTCCCTATCATTTCTAGATCCGATTTTTGCATTCCTGTAGAAAAAAAAATAATGCGGATATATATACATGAACTTGGAAGGATTGAGTTTTAAATTGAATTTGAAACATATTCCCTGCCAATTAAAAATACAACTGTCGGCAAAATTGTATTCTAAAATACTATTGTTTAATTACTGTTTGGTGTTGGTTTGGAGACTGATTTTCTTGTATTATAAAACACATTAAATATTAATTAAAATATACTGAAATTACACACTATGAATTTTATTTCGGGAAAAAAGGCGCCCGGAGGGGGGGGGGGGGTCTTAATTATAGTGAATATCACACATAGATTAACGCACAGTGAAGGAAGGAATTTTCCTTCTCTAATAACAGACTATTTTAAACAGTTGGTTTTTTTTAAATTAAAAAAAATTACACTATCAATTTAATTAGCTATAAAGATATATAATTAACTGAATATTTGCAGTACTGTGTATAATTCTCAGACCTAAGTGTAGTTTAAAATACGTGTTACTGTAGAAATAATTTTTTGTGTATTTTTGTCTTGTTAAAGACTTGGATTAGTTATTATACATCCATTAATGATTTGTCGTCTCTAACATAACAATAAATTGTTGCCGTGCGAAATGCATTTGTACATTTCCCTTTTTTAAATTTAATATTTTAGCATCGTTCTACATACATGTAGGTACTTAATGTATTATTTTCCAGGGAAATTTGATGAATAAAGTGACAGCTAAGTTATAATAATAGAAATATAAATATCATAAATAATTTTTGCAATAGATTAATCATTCTATTCATAAATTGTTGCCGTGCATAATGCATTTGTACATTGCCCTTTTTAAAATTTAATCGTTTTACATACATGTACATGAAGGTACTTAATGTATTATTTTCCAGGGAAATTTCATGAATAAAGTGACAGCTAAGTTATAATAATAAAAATATAAATAGATAATTTTTGCAATGAAATCATTATTCTTCAAACACGATATCTAAGTTATTTAATTAAAAAACGTATAAATCCTTACCATCAAAAAGATAAGTCCTTTCACTTCGGAGTTCCGAATGACAATGAAGACTGAACGATAAGTGAACGGTGAACGCAAGGTGAACGTAAAGTAAACGTAACGAAGAACGAACGGTGAACATTTTATGAATGGTGAACGCGAGAGTACGGTGAACGGTGAACGTAATTCTGTGAAAGGAGAGCGAACGGTGAACGTATGCTGAACGAACGCTGAACGAACTCTGGACGAACGGTGAGCGAACGGAAAAATTGGAAAGTAGAACGTTTCAGGGACTGTAGTTCAAGATTGTGATTTGTAGTTTACAGACGTGTTTATCAACAAAATTTATTGCTAACATTTTATTTTAGACAGCTAAACTTAGATTAGCATTCGTAAACTATAGTTTACAACAATAGTTAATATAGTTTTACAGATAATAAATAGTTCACGGTTTGTAAACTATGGTTTACAGTTAATAAACCTAGTTTATCAACTGTAAAACAATGTATAGCTCATTTTTGTAAATTTGGCGTGCCATACATACAACTTCCCTTACTTTTGCCGCATTATACCTTCATCATCTGCATATTACGTAGTCGAAATATGCCGTTTTCTAGGCTTTTTCACGATTCTGAATCCTGACACGTAAATATCAAAACCGTGGAAAAAGCCTGGAAAATGTCAGATAGTTTGGACTATACGTGGTTTATATCCCTGGGTTGTTCCGATACGCAAAATCGTGCTCTGTGTATGTACTATTCCTGAAGCAAAGTTGATTATTTACAAGCTTGTCGATTGGACAATATCAGTGGTCTCGTTTGGGGTCATCACTTTGTGGGTTCTATGGTCGATAGAATGACCTTGTTAACAAATACATTTTATCATTGTGTCAAATGCTGACTGAAGTTTTTCATAGTAATTGTTACTCCAATTTTTACACACTGAATTGACAACGGATTTTTTCGTTATTTCCAGATCATGACAAGAAGCACACAGCGGATGTGACCGGTCTACGGGGTACACCTCCATGGCACCTGATCCCACCTCTGATGTTTTAGGGGTCCGTGTTTGCTCTGACCCTGTTGTGTGTTGTTTTATGGACGCTTGAGCTTGAACGCTGTTTGTTATCTCCATGTATTTTATACATACACACATATGTACATTTGTATTAAAAATCACCTTTTTATCTTCTTGTATCAATCAGATTTTTGAGTGAATTTATAATTTTCTTTCCAAAGTAAAGAACAATGAGAATAAAACTTGAATAGATTAATGAATTCAAATTACTAATAATAATATCAGTGTTTTCTGCATTTAAAAAAAGACAAAAAATTTGTATCTTGGCAAAGAAAAATGTCCTCATTACTACAAATATTAAATTATAGTTCTTGATTATATATTTCACACAACTTTGAAAAACAAATTACAAGAGCATTACCAAAGCATGAACAGCATAAAAACGTTAACAAATCAAACTCTGGAAAGTTAGCTTTTTATAGCTTTTGATAGCTTTCTATAGCAAACTTGTGAATCAAAATAAAAAAAAACTGCAAAGATATTTGATACTGCCTTTGAAAAAAGGCGTACAGTAGATCTTTATCAACAAAATCAAGGATCAGTGCCCATCCATTGTATATTTCAGGGGGTAGATACTGTAAACCTCCTATTCTTAGAGAAAAACGTTTAATGTTAATCATGTAAATGGTAAATTGTAGACAAAAACATGTTGTTATTTATTGTCCAAAGTATAACTAATATATAGATGCAATTTTAATGATATATATTAATTCTCGGCAACAAAATTTATTTAATTTGTGTACACAGTTTGGATCCGATTTTCGGGAGCATTTTTCATTGTTACACTCGCACAACGGATCAAGCCTTAATCGATGACGTTTTTGTCTTTTTGACAGTTCTTCGGAACGTGAAATTGCTGCTATGTTTTGTACATTTATCCAACGCGACACCCCACTGGAAAACCTGATTTGATAAGACAACGCGTTGTGTTTTGTGCCGATTATTTTTCCCCTTTCGAACCGCGGCCTAGCTTTTTTGTAATTTTTCCGAGTTTGGGATTTTACGAACACTTCGTCGCCCACACTATAGACACTAACTTGATGTTTTTTGAAATGGTGCTTTATCATGGTTTTTTCGCGTTTTTTCGATGCCAGTAGGGCTGCCTTGCGAATGGCGGACTGCTTTTTCAACTCTTTCGAAACATTATTTGAAACGGTTGGTCCAAGACGAGTAGACTTACGCACACGATTAGATTCCCGTCCGTGACATACGTAAAATGGAGAAGCCTTTAAAGAGGAGTGATATTCCTCATTGCGCAACATCGCGTATTTTGATAAATCTCGAACCCAGTTCGAATCGCTTGTTTTTAGTAGGTCGTACTTAAGCTTTGATTTCCAGGATTTATGAGACGATTCAATTTTACCTTGACTTTGAGGGTAATACGGTCGGCTTTTGATAATTTGACAACCCAATACCTCGGTCAACCGGGTTACCGAAAAAGTGGCGGACATTTCGTGACGGCGGACAAAACGTGACTCAACACCCCCCCACCCCCGCCAAACTTTACTTTTTTTATAGAGCTAGAAAATGCATATCTATTTTATTGAAAATTAATATATTCAGTTGGAGTTAAAAGGCTTAGAGTGCATATTACTTGTAATTTATAAAGACTTGGTTTTGAAGAATATGGTTTGCGAAGAATTTATTGTGATCATTTATTTTTCTTTAGATAATGACAGATGGTGTTTTAAAATCCCGTTCATTCTTTTCTTTTTACCTCTTTACAGCAACCGAAATGCAAAAGTTTTACAATGCTCCACATATTTGGAAGCCATATATGGCGTATTGCTGATCTTTCTACATGTATTGCTTTTTCTTTATATAAAGAGAGGACTTTTCTGTAAAGTACACAATTTAAACCAATCTCCGACCCTCCACCAGGAAAGCAACTCTGTAATTTATAATTTAATTCAAAAAGTCTTTAAATGAAGCTTGAAAAATAAATATTTTCATGCAACAGATTTCATTATATATATGCCTCTCAATGTGCTTCAAGGTTCTTTGCAAAGCTCCATTAATTACTTCTAATTTCATATCTTGTTTATAAACATTGGTATCTAAAATGCTTTTTCGGGATAAAAATTTCTACTTTTAATTAGACCTCCCTGAGTAGTTCACAGAACCTTGAAAAGATTTAATTTTCGAGCTTCATTTAAAGACTTTCTGAATTAAATTAAAAATTAAAGAGTTGTCCTTCCTGGCTGAGGGTCGGAGTCCCTGAAAAAAGAGAAGTGATGTCTCTAATGATTTAAATCTTCAAAATCTATGTTGAAAATTGCAAAAGTAAGCCATTTTTTGCTACTTCCTGTTTGACCAGAAGTGACGTCGACGGACGGAAAATCAAGTTTCATGCTTCCAGTGACATATATTTCCCCGCAACATGTCAAAAACAGCAAAAATATGCAGTTTCGGACTACTTCCGGTTGGTCGGAAGTGACGTCACAGGACGTATTTTGATGACATCAGTAGATTTTACCAGAGATTTTCAACATCTTTGCTTAATTTAGGGGTCAGTCCTTTTTCCGAGATATCATTTGCTCTGCTCCTAATTTGAATTGTTATATGGACTTTTGATCAAGAATACTGTTCGTTATCTCAATATGTGTCATACACGACATATTCTATATGGTCCAATTGATGTGGATAGTCTACCTCTGTAGTTGAAACACAACAAAGACAATGTTTATTGAGAGAGAACTATCATATATTAAAAGACAATAAATTTACAATATAAATATAGAAAAGGGGAGATCAAAGGGATATCTCCTTAGTACAAAGAATAACAAATTTGACAATGGTATCTTGTCTGTTAAAAACAATAATCTATAAGCTATATTTACACGGTATTGATTCCGCCAATCCACGTGCCAGAAGTCCCGCTTCTATCCCTATAAGTCCCACCCCGCACGTGATGAACCCTATCGATGAACCACTACATTGATGGAGAAATAAAGTACATTAACTATCGTAATTTTATCTCAAACAAAGACATTTGAAATGTTAATATATATACACATGTAACATAGACGTGGGAACCGGGGTGGGTTGGGTTGGGGTTGGGGGTTAGCCTCCCCCTCTTTGTTCAAATACATACATAATATAGGCATTGAAAATTGGAATTTACGGTTTTTTTTTTTGGTTTAGCCCCCCCCCTTTTCAATTAGCCCCCTCCCCACTTTCAATTTGCTTCCGACGCCTATGTGTAAGATGCCATCAGTTAAAAAACTATAAATAACAACAATAAAAAAAATAAACAAATTACAAATATAGATAGACTAAAATTGTTTTAGACATGAACTATGACAGGCGACAAATGGGGGGTGGTTTTTTTTTTCAAAAAATTTCAAAACAATTTTGCAAACTTGAATATAGTTCTACATGTAAATCAGTTAAAATACGCTATCTTGTGCCACCTGATTTGAGGAAGGACTTCTATTGGAGAAGAACTTGACAATCTTAATTAAAATTTTAAATCATTAATAATGATGCTTTTTTCTTCAAGTATAGCACTATATATATTGTTAGCAAAATTTTATAATTATGCATAAATATTGTAAATCATGCTTCAATACTTTTAATCAACTTTTTTATAGGTGAGAATATTTAAACAATCAATAACCATACAATATGATATTCAACATATTTTCTATTTCATTTAAAAAGCAAATTGATTTTTTTAATCAAAATTCAGGATTTGATAACTGTTTAAAAATATTAATTCTTGAAGACAAAACATTTTGACTGGTTTTATCTTTTGCCATTTAAATCGACTACAAAAGGTTGACGTTCAATTCAAAATCCAGGATGAGATGATTGTTTTCTATAAATCATAATTCTTGAAGTCATAAAACTTGATTCTATCTTTTGTCTTTTAAATGGATTACTTAACGTTAAGTTGATTCTTGATTTAAATACGTCAATAGAGTTATGTTCATTTTGAAGTTGAGTGGGATTGGGAACGCGTTGTGGATTGACGTGGGGGAAAATATCTATTTTTGTCCAACGCTATTTTGTACAAATTCCAAACCCTTTCATTACAGACACAACTTAGAAAGATTAACAATCCTTGTAAACCGTTTAAAATTGCAACAACATACGAAAACACCGAAACATCAATGAAAGCGTCAATAATCTGAAGCATCCAGGAAAGACCCGTCAATGTAAACAGCTTGATATAAACAGAAAATTGTACCCTATTTCCGGTTGTACTTTCAATATCAGGAGAGGAACAAATCTTGTACGCCGTCAAGATATAGAAAAATATGTTTGTTAAGCAGACGAAAATTAAGGGAATGAGTAGAGTTATTATGAAGGCCATTCTATGTGTCATCAATGTTGACGCCTTGTCATAACCTGTGTTTTGACCATTAGATAATACAAGGGAGATAATAATGTTTAAAGTAACAATAATCGTTGCACTACCAAAAGCATACAAGAAATACTTTGTAACAGTTTTCTTGGTAGATGTTGGAGAATTATCCCATCTTTGCTTGGCAGTGAAAACACGAAACATATGAAAAGAGCAGATTTGAAGCCAGAAAAATACCAACAGCCATGAAAAATGTGACAAAGCTGATACAACCTCCAAACCAGATGTGTATAACAAAGGACGAAAAATCAAACACATTTGTGCCAAAAATAAAAATAGAACCAAAATCATGTTATTAATTCCGGGAAGAGTTCTAATACTTGGGAATAGACAGTACGTCAAGAAAGTAAGCAGAAGGGCTACCAGGGAGACACAAATACAAATCAAAGTTAATGTAGACAAAAATCGGCTCTCTTTCAAGCCCGTCAATTTAATTTTAGATAAGTCTCTGGCACAAATCCGGAATCCAATGTTCGCCGCCCTGGACTGATAAATGGACAAACCAGAAAAGGTGTAATCAGTTTGAATATCGACCAATTTTGATCCAAAATCATTTTCTTTGATTTGAATTTGAGGGCAAGTAAGCAAAGGACTTATTAGATTATTCCTGTATGCGCTAGACTGGCAATGAAGACTGTCTTCAAAGATGAAACATTGTCGTTTTCTGTTGAATCGCATCGAGAGGTAGGGCAACATAAATGCTCTTTCACTAACAGACATTGCAACTTCTGCAATGGTTGTGTTCGAAAGGGTCCAATTTGAAGCCGTTTCCATGAAAAAAACAAGCCTTTCCTCCAACTCATCTCTGTTAATTTGTTTCGTTATAAAAAATTTAACATACAAATAAAATTCGCCCTGCCTTACATTCAAAGTTCGACAGCCCGTGGAGACCATTAAGATAAAATTTTCAATTGCAGTATTATGTGTCTCTGTTCTCTGGGTCAATTGATGTATTTTCTCCCATAGAAAGGCTTTGAACTTGAATAATGTTCCTTGGACTGTTCCAGTATTGCCTGTCAGAAGGGTAAATTTGACTTTAGTAGCCAAAGTATAACGCAGGTTGGCCGATGCTGCCAGAACAGAAACACACGTACCATTCCAGAGGGTCTTGCCAGGAAAACAGATCAGGTCCTTGCATGATTTCTGCAACACGAAACGATAAAGGTGTAATACTTGTATAAATCATGTAAATTGCATTGTAAAAATTGATATTGATTGTAAGAATGATTGCATTGTACGATAAGTGTTACATATAACCCTCAGTTGCCTTTTAATTTCATTATAAGAATGTAGAAAAATTTATGAAATATATTTTCAGTTTACGTGAATTGTAAATGCATATTGTGTTCAATTGGAAAGTGTCTTACATGTAAGTTTCACAAGTTCAGTTGTGAAAAACGTATTCCGACAAAGTTAATAAATATTGTCATTATATCATATTGAATAATTTTCATCTTTCTGATTGGTTGAGATCCAACAATGTATAAAAAAGCACTGCGCTATAATCAACAGAACTCGACGTTCCAGGTGAATATGAGAGTCTTTTTTTCTTTACATTGATCAAATAATACATGTTATTTCCAAATTGAAAAAAAAATAGTTTGGAAAGCTATTTCATCTAGCAGCTACCGACATTTACTTATGTGAACAGAGCATTAGGATATATATATAATTTGAGGTGGGCGTGCATTTTTAATTTTTTCAGCTATCGGTTTTCCAATAAAATCCCTCTGCCTTTCAAAATATTTCCTATTAAAAGAGTGAAGTATACACGTTCTTTAATGCATCTTAAATAGATTTAAAACATTTTAAATTATTACGACTGATAAGGATTATTTACGAGGCAACTCTACTCCTTTTTATTTGTTACTAGCTAGGACTCATGACTTGTATCATACAGCTGTATAATCATGTACGAGATCAATTATCGCTTTATTGAGGTCAATACGATATATTATCGACCATCGAAAATAATATTCATCTCGTCGTCTATCAGGATCGGTGATGGAAAAATTCGTTGTCAAGATCAAGTAAATGAAAGGTGCCTATAGATTTTTCAAACTTGAGAAATAAATTCCTTTATTCATGATATACAACTTTAGCTTGGTCAAATAAGGTGTTTCAGGGCATAATCTATAGGTAAACAAAAGATGAAAAACTGAATTTTTAACTCTCAATCTCAATAAAAAAAATTCAGAAAACCAGTCATTATTGTGGGAGTTTTTTTTTCTTATACAACAAAGAAAATGTATCCAGATTGCCTACAGTCTCTTAGAAAACGATAATTTTTATGTTCATGGCCTCTTCATTAAATCAATATCAAATTTAATATAGGTATCCGGTTTACTTTTCATATGATTTCAAATCGAATGTCATGAAAATACCCTATTTTCTACATAAATCTGCTAAAACCGTAAAGAATGGGAAAAAGAAAGTTGAAATTGATTATGACGTCATAATGGATCTAGCACCAAAAATAAGTCTAAAGTTATTTACTAGATCTTGACCATACTTTCAATTCAAAATTCCCCACTTTCTAACAAAACACTGACACACGTTTATTAACGTAGAACCTACGTCGTATGACATAATATGGATGTTTTTGGCCTGTGCTAAATCTATTTTGACGTCATAATTAATTCAATGTCACTTTTCCCGTACTTACAGCTTCAATAGAAATGGTATAAAATACTGCATTTTGAAATTCACAGAATTCAATTTGAAATCATGCCAAAATAATCTTCATTTAATTTATATATATTTTTTGGTTAAAATGCTAATGAGAATATATTTCTGGAATTAGAGAAACATGTAGGCACCTTTCATATACTAGATCTTGGTCTTAATAAATTATAAATAATTATTTTGAGATTTTTCACATTCTCTTTATGACATGTACCCCTAAACAGGTCGGATAGAATACTCGAAATCGGGTATTATCCGTGAAATCACGCATAATACCCGATATTAGGGTATCGTTGAATCCGTGAAACCGGGTATAGGAGGTGTAATCACCTAATAAAACTTAAACAATGGGATGGCGCATGTTGCCAAGTTAACTTTCATCTAGATACAAATGTTTTCTAAAGGTATCACGCTTTATATTTTTCATAATTTTGAAAGTATATGCATTTTCCTCAGGTTCATTCCCGACACAACAGAATAGTAAAGTATCAGAATTCGGGAATTTATAATAATTCCACTTCAACACGACAAACATGAACAATTTGTAAATAAATCAAATTATACGGAAAAACATTTTACACACAAGATATAATGCCATGTATAAACAAGGAATTGTCTATCATATCTTATTATGCGTCATTAATTACTTTCACATTCATCTTGCGCATAAAATAAAATTTATTTATGTATGTATAAATAATGTAATGAAAAAAATGTCTAAAATTTCGGCTTAAAAAAACCCTCTTTCTCTTCTTTGAAAATCTTTTTAATCATCTTTAATATATATATTTGCAGAATATGTCTTCAACATTTTAGCAGAGACAGTGATAGTTTAAGGAATACAGCTTATGAGAGAACATAACTGTTAATCGTTTAATTTCGCTAAGTCATCAATATTTTACTATATCCTGGCGACTTCAAAAGGGGGGGGGGCTAAAGGCTTCTTGACCAACTCTGACAAAACAACATCGACTGTGTTCTGCATGTGTTCAAGAGACCTCTCCTTTCGCAATCATTGAATTAAATGTTGATGCAAAGTTTTTTTGATATATGTCTTTGAATGTCACGGTCGGTTACACTCGGTTGTATATTTTTAATTGCAGATTATCTATCAAATAAAAATTATATAGGTAAACAAAAAGCAACCTGTCATTTTCTAACACAATATGATACTACAAGTAACTAAAATTCATGTTTATTTTTTAACAATTTTTTTTTCATTATTGATGAGTATTAGGAAAGTTTATTGCCATGAGTAATAAGTATCATAGATAAAATAACTAAAAGAGAACTGTGACATAGTGATTGTCTTGAACCATTCAGAAAGTGCGTTGTATAGCATATTATAATGAGGTTTTAAGACAGCGATATAAAAATGCGTAAAATAGACATCAGAAGTTAAAATCTACCCTGTCTATCAAATAGTATAATAAAGAAAGGAAGTGGCTACAATTTTTATGAAGTTTTAATGTCCGATTAGGACTTATATTCCAAAAAAGTAAGACAAGAGTTTCCAAAAGGCGCAATTGAACACTCCATTATTTCAATTTGTTCATTACCATGTTCATAAACGTAAAAACTATCAGAAATGTGAAAAAATTGACAATGTAATTCATATTTGAATATGACTATCGATCTTTATTGAGAAATTAATTGCATTATAAGCTCATGAAAAGATGTACACATTTGACTTTTATTTATACCCCCCCCCCCACCAAAAAACAAGAAAATCCTGTTTTCATGATTTCTCGCTCTCAATTTTCTACAAGTGCATAAAATAAAGGTTAAATAGCATATCTTGTACCGAATAAAATGTAACCAACAAATACGGTGTCTTTGAATAAAAATTTCCATGCTAAATTGACATTTAAAAAAAAAATTATATTACCTATTTTCAACCTGTTTTCCCGTAGGTATTTATTTAATCTTATTTTATTTTCTTCATTATAATAACTTTGGTATTCTATTATGGCAGAGATATGCAATTATGACTCGCTTATACTGTACTTTCTAACTGTTAGGAATAATTTATATTTCACGTGAGAGGGACGTCATACATTTTTCTGTAAAAATACTTAAAACGGCGTTAGTCGTTCAATTTCTTTAAAGTTTCACATTTTGTGAATAGTGCACAAATAAGAAAATTATGTATATGGAATACTTTAATGGGAAATAAAGACAAACGACGCGTAGTTTCTTGTTTTTAGAAATTATATTGAAAAAAAAAATATCGCCATTGTGTCCTCTTGGCTACCCCAGCAGTGTTTGTCGTTTGATTTTAAACTTATTTGACAACCTTATAAAGATTGAATTAAAATAAATACACAAGATACTGATGTACAAGTAACAGTTACTAGTAAAATGCGCCGTTGCTTTATTATTTAGTTTTTATAGAAAGTTGCACGTTTACCCGATTTCGCGGATTCAAAAGTACCCTAATACCGGGTATTATACGCGATTTCACTGATAATACCCAATTTCGAGTATTCTCTCTGACCTGCTAAAAATGACTGAAAATGTGTAGTTGCAGTATGTAAATACCATTCCGTGTTTCACAGGCTGAACTTCATTTCATGACAAGGAAACATGTCGTGTGCTTTTCACTGATTAATATGCGATTGCTAATTTATTATTTTGAAAAGTTTAAAAATGTTGTAACAAAAACTTTTCCGACATTGGTTCTACCTTAATTCAAATCTAGATTATAAGGATTAATGGATTTCTTAACCGGATTATAAATGATGTCATTTCAACCCTAACATAATAAGAGTCAGAGAAACTATATTCGAGTGATCAACTATAGTCAGCTCTGCAAGATCTCACTAAGTCGGAATGTTCAACAATGGTCAACTCTCTTATATATTTCGCATTAGAAGTTTTAGCATTCAATTAATGGTCGACTGGGTGAAAAACAATCTATTGATGGTCAAACGACATTTTTATGCAAGACAGTTAATAATTGTCAGAAAAAACATTCAGATTATCGTGGTCAATTGCTTTTGAGTATTAAGTTGACGGCTAGTTGACTGTTTTTTTGATGAATAGTTGACAGTCAACTAGACATTTTTGTATTGGGAGTCTTATAGTCAAATCCACACTTTACAAAAATTGTGTCCCGTTGCGGGGTCAAACAAACGTTACAAGAGAAAAAAACAAGACTTCTCCTCTTTATGATACCAAACATTTCGTCAGCTGCGATGAACCTATCGTGTTTGTATTGTTTTCTTCAATGCGTGGGTAGCCTTTGGGCAGTATACACTATGCAACAATTTTTATCCAGTCAAATGACAATTACACTCCAGATATCTATAAAGGCTACTGTAAAGATTCTATGGGGTTTTCCCCAAAGATCACAACCATGGGACATTATACAAATATCACATGGCTTCGAGGGTGACATACCAGAATATTTGCGTCGAGGTGACAGAAAAGCCCTGGAGTGTTATGTCACCCGATGCCGAAGGCAGAGGGTGACATAACACTCCAGGGCTTTCCTGTCACCTCGGCGCAAATATTCTGGTTTAGTCGCCCAAGAAGCATTGTGGTATATGTTATATGACATTGTTAAAATCAAAAGAAAATTTAAAATCATTCAAAATCGTTATAGTTTACACAAAAAATCCAAAAATGCCTTTTTGATGTGAAGAAATAAGCTGTGTTGTTTACTTTTACTTAGCGACCGACGTCATTAAATCTCGAACCCGAACTAGAATGTGTAACGTAAAAACACGTGAACGTGATCGAAAGGATGATATAACACTTTTCGTCGGGGGTGACATAACTGTTTCCGGCATGACATAACTGTTTTCGGTGTGACTCAGAATTTTTCAGGGTTTATAGTGAAACTTATTACATTTTTGATATAATAAGAAAACGTATTCAAAAATGTTATATAACTTATTAAAAGTGTAGCTTCAACTATTTTCTGACATGTGAGGGAGAAAATAGCACTTACAAGTCGTTCATCGTAGATTTGGTTTGGTAAACAGCTTAAAGGGCTCTCCAGTAATGTCTGATCATCATTTTTATCATATGCAGCTAAAGAAAATGGCGACCGGAAGCTGAAATCATAGAGAAGAGTAGTCGAATCTACTTCACCAGTGGAGAAGTTCCAATAAACAATGCCTTCACAGGACGATACGTTCACATCGTTGCACATTTCACAGAAAATGTTTTTGTACTGGGAGCAAACATGAATGTTTTGAAATTGAAGACAAGCTTTGACTAAGTTTGGATCTTTGTCTTTTTTACATGTCTGGATTATTTCAGACGAATTGACTTCAGTTGGGTTACATATTAAACAGAATTTATTTTTATAGACTACCGAATCTGAGATTACAGGCGGAAATGTCAAGGCGTCTGCTTGTTCACACGCTATTTGTACATCTTTGTTGTACGATTTCCAGGTCCCTGACACATTACAAGATGATATTTCTACATCGCAAACGTCACTACATCTCTCGGTATAAAGAGGATCATGAAACCTTATATCACAGGAACTTTCTCTGAAACTGTCTATCACTTGTTGAAATGACTGAAAATGAAGAAAATTTACGTATGATTTGCAAGTGACCTTAAAAATCCAAGGACTTAAATTCGTTAAACTGGAATAGAGTTTCCCATAGTGGTCTTCTTGGATTTCTTCACACAGGTAACAGAATACGTTTGCATAGGTGGTTACCCAATATGAATGCCTTACTGGGATAGAATGGTAAAAATGAGAAATATTTCTCTGTGTGCAGAGTTTTTCTAAATAATTCGTGCGAAGACATCCATTTATTACACGAAAGTTCTTATACGCATCATTTCCATCGCTTCCTGGGTACACATCACTGATACAAGTCCATTTTTGCCTTATCGAAAAATCGTCACAGCAACCAAAAGTGCAGCCCGCAGAGCAAGAACAGTTTCTTTGTAGGGACAGTGTATAGTTGGGTAATAACCCTGGTGTGCAGGTACCTTTTGCTGATAGAGAGAAACCGGCATAAACTAGATTTGTCAAGTTGACGGAATAACGAAAAAGTGAGAGATTAGCGGGCGGAGTATCCGGAGTGATTCCATTACTTGTTCTCGTTGAACAGATGGTATTATCTATTGGCAACTCGAACATTTCAACCGTTGTTGGAAAATTAATCTGCATCGGCTTTTCTGTAGGTTTTATGGCCTCTGTATTTATATTAAGTACGTTTGACTCTATTTTCTCCACATTTTCTTGCAAATACACTTTTACATGGTCTGCAATATATGCAATTTCTATGTCAAATTTAAATTCGTTTCCCCAATATGTCTCATTGGCAGCTATGAACTTAACATCATTGTAGTATTCTTCATTATTGTCGCCGTGGTTGCATGCGAAGCAAAAATAATTCTTATAGGGGAATGAAGCCTGCAGGAAAGTCAGATTCAAGCAAGAATCCTCAAAGATGCTTGAGTGTTCACAGGTTGTAATCAAAACCCGCTCTTCGAATTTCGGGGGGTTGCAAATTTTGCAGAAAATATTTTTAAACATGCCATAACGTGCTTCATACCCACTTTGACATGCAGTTTGTATTTGGTCGTCATAATGCAACCAAGTGCCTGATACATTGCATGCACCGATTATTTTATTGTAATGAGTAGGACAGAACTTTATATGTGGCCCTATGTCTGGATGCTCGAAATGAATGCCACAGGATTCTGATTTGGCGAAAGCAATAAGATCATCGGATGACGAACGATGGTTGATATCCGTTGGAACTAGGCACTTGAAAGATAATATCCATTCCAGGTAATTCGTCTCGTTATGACACACAGCGCAGTATTTGTTTTTGTAGGATATCCAGCTTGTTGATGAAGCAACCGGTGGTTGCGTTAGCCGATCTTTCTCTTCATGTTCCTTGGTACAGTTACCGGATAAAATGGCCTCTGTACCAACCGGACAACGGGACACCATGAGATCTGGTTTTGAAAATCTGAACGGAACAACGTAAGTATCGGTGCATTCTACTAGACCTTTTTGAAAGAATAAATCGGGACAGCAGGCAATGTCATACCATGGGGAATAAGAATAGCAGTCATATTCATGACAGGAACAATACGGGCACCTGTTCGGAGGAACCACATCTGAGTCAGTTCGAACTCCAAGAGAAGAAAGGATTGACTTATCGCAGACGACGTCTGGTCCACAAAGAAGGATGCTCTGAATGATTATGTGAGTGATATTAAAATCAAAGTCTTCTTTGATCTTAACATCATCTTGACTCTGTTTTGCAATCCCATTATTATTCAAAATCAATAGTACTACGGATAGGAGGCATTGTGTATTACCAAACATATCAATTGATGTACATTTACCATTTATCAAATAGTCAGACAAGATTTTTTTCTGGATTTTTTTCTTAAGAATTATCTCCAGTACCTCGCGATTATTCTCACTTATATATGGTTGCTTGGGTAATTAACTTCATTTTTAATTATTTTCATTAGCACCTGATCTTATTGGCAATAAAGGCGATTTAATTAGCTGTCAAAGGGCATTTTCCGGAAGGATAATTGTTTTTTTTTTTCAATATATATCTGAGGTAGCAAACGCAAAAATAAATTTTGTTTTGCTCACACGTATCTCAACATACATTATGTAATTATTTGAAGGGTATTTTCTACATTTAGAGTGATCTGCCCTTAGACCAAACTTCCAATGATAAATGCGTTTTGAATGTATTTTCTCCATGGAGGTAGAAGAGTTCTCAAATAAGTTTGGACTACCAGGGTAGGCGTAGCATTCTCGGCGCAACGTAACTAGCGTATGACAAAAGGCGATTAGATTCTCATAGGTTAAGAAATTAATAACATCAGGAACTTTAAATTGTTCTTGACAACGATGAGACGACTGAAGCTTCGCCTCTGTGCCGTGTGAGAACTTTTAATTAGCTGTTTGCTTCACCAGTTGACATTTGGCCGAAGTTCTTTCCTATGTATATTTCAACATTGAAGGAAAGCCGTGTAAGTTTCATAACTATTTATGCAACGCCGAGAATGTCACGCCTTACAGAAAGTCCAAGCAAAACTGGGAAGAATTGTCCTAAACAATTGTAACAGTGATTTCTGTTCCCTGATACTGTTTGTGTTTGATTTCTAACGGAAAAGGGGGGTGGGGGGTGGGAGTGTTTAATACCACGATTATGCTTATACGTACCATTTACTAAAAATTAGGGTATGCTTGGATAAAGATAGGAAAAACGTTTATAGAAGGTACAGACGTTTTGTTATATCATTGAAGCTCAAAATCACTATTATTGTAAAATTGATTATTATTTTTTATTACAGAAAAATTTTCTGAATCTTATTTTTACAGGAAAGATATAGAAAAAAACCTATATAGGAGATTCATTATTATAAAGGCTTCTAAAAAGTTAATCTGTTAACGTGCTTACATATCAACTTTCTTTGTCTCATGAATACGATTTTGAAAAAAGTCTGCTTTGTGCAAATACAAAAAAGTGTTGAAAAAGGTGATAAATTTACCCAGTGGAATTACGATAAAAAGTTATAACTTTTGATCTCCGAAACTGCATAAATGTTGTCGATAGTATTATGCACTTTGGTCATCTACTTCATTTTCACATGTTACATGTATTTTTGATGAGCGTAGATTTAAATCATTCTACTAATTTTTGTATTTCCTTACTTTAGTAGGATTAATAAAGAATGATATTAATTTAGAACAATTTCAACAACTCAAAACTTTTTGAAAAAAGTCAAATTAAAGTTCTTCTTAGCATATAGGTTACAGTTAAAGTCACAAGGTCATTGGCCTTGGTGTCATTTGAAAGAGCTTAATTCTAATGGAGTAAGCACATCAAATATGAATTCTTCATAATTCTGTCTCATGGTTCAAAATTTTGGCAAAGTTTGAAGTTGACAACAATTAAACAGACAGACAGGGCAAAAACAATACGCGCCCTCGATCGATCGATACGGGTGCATAAAAATAGTCATATTAACTACTTTGTTACTTATATCATTCTCATTTCAATTCTGAATACATATACATGTAATTTAATTTTCATACTGAAAGAAAATACAGAAAATAATACTAGATTAGCTAAACGAGTTAGAATAAAAATTTAACTATAAAAAAGTGGAAACTTTATAATCTTTTATTCTATGAAGTGATAATTTAATTCTGGTTGTAACGCTGTATTTTATTGGGTAAAAAATACTTTATATCATATAATATTGGTTGCCTACGTCACAATGACTTGTGTCAAAAATGTATCAATCCGCCTGACGTTACATTCAAATTTTTTAGAAATTGAAGTCATTTTGTTAGAACAATAATCTTTTTTTTTTTTACATCAAATGAATGCTTACGCCAGTTTGAACAAGATTGGAGATTTATATATTTTGTTTATCAATAAAAGTTACGAAAGTACTGCAAATTACAACATTAAAATTAAACGCGTTATAAAGTTATCAAATTATAATTATTTATATTCCTGCAAGGAGAGAAATACAATACATGAAGCTATTTTTAAATAAATTCATCACGTGACGCCGTCGCTACTTTTAGATTGATAAACAAACTTGGCGTGAAGAAAACAAGGTAGGCCGTTTGAGATACTACTCACTTTTGACGTGGATAAATCGTCTTACTCTTAATCATATCTATATTTTAATGTAATCAGTTGCAACCATATACTCTATTATGACGCATATTAACCTTTTATTATAATAATTGTTGTCAAAATATGCAACATGCCTCGTCTGTGATTTCCCGTGGACATGCGAGTCTATATATAGGCCTACTATTTACGCACTTCCTTCATCAATACTCATGAAAAGACTGAATTCTTAATTGCCAGATATTGCTTCATTTTTTTGCTATTACAACGACGTCTACTGTAAAATTTTGTGGAAAGTATTATTTTTCATTTACACTTCATGTGTTTCAAATCATTTATCATTTTGTTTCACACAAATTTCGGGGTTCATATAGCGTGTAGGACTTTAATGATGTCCTCGGCATAGGCGTCGGAAGCAAATTGAAAGGGGGGGGGGGGGCTAAACCAACAAAAAAAGGTAAATCCCAATTTTCAATGCCTATATTTTGTATACATTTGCCAAAAAAGTTGGGTACTAAGCCCCCCTCCCCGTTCCGACGCCTATGCTTGGTCAAGAGAGAGTACAGAACTAACTAATAAGCTAAGTTAGTTATACATGCAGTATATTCATTTACGTCTCTTGTCTGATTTTAAAATAAACAAATGTGTGGGAAACATATCGAAATTCAAATCGTATTATTTTAATCCCTCGCCTTTCCCAAAAGGAAAAACCTTCATGTATTTCGGGGTGGGTGACCTTTACTTCCAAAACTTCATATATAGACCTTTTCTTACTAAATTAGCTCTAATCCACGTTCTCTGGGAAGGGGGGGGGGTTACAAAGACCAAGGTTGCCTATGATGGTGTTAGGTAAACATGTAATAATTCCACAAATTCCAGTAGGTCCTAGTCCCCTCGATGACAGGAGGGTTATTATAAGTTATTCAATTTAATATTTTATTCTTTGTAATCTCGTTTGATTTTCTTCCTTTTTTTTGCCTTCTTTCTTTCAGTTACTAAAGATATAATTGCCTGAAAAAGCTGACGCGACGGATTTCTTCATTTTAATTTATTAACATTCATTAGTGGCCATTGCACTTGTTTCTTTTCTTTTCCATTACTGACAACATAATTGCCTGATTTTTCAATTTTGTGAAAGGTCGGAGAGGACGTTTCAAAATTGATTTAATTAAGTTAATTTCATTTTTAAAAAATTCCGAGTAGTTATCTTACGCAATTTCCCTTTTTTTTCTTAAGTCGACACAAATGAATGAATACGTATTAGCTAGGTATCTAATAAGATTTTGTGTCTATAAGAAAAGATAAGATATGTTTTATTACTAATTCAGGGCCATAATGAGCATAAAGAGAATAAACTTAACCCCTTCACTTCCGTACCGGTCAAATTGACCGGTGGCGCGTTAAAACACGACTTCGCGAAAATAAGATCTCCGTATCTATTTTGTGGTAGCATGAAGGCATATAAGCTATATATCATCTTTTTGGAAATTTTCTCTACTTTTAAAATATCTAAAAAGATTATATCTTGATTGCCGGTATTTAATCGATTTTACGTTGTAAAGACAAACGAGACTTTTTGAAAATGGCGTAATTTTCCAAAGCGATTGCCGAATTACCAGACGATTGACAATTTTTTTCCTGATTAACTTTTTAAGAAAGCATGGTATATTCTTAAGGAATATTTTCTCTACTTTTAAAATATGTAAAAATTATTGTTATTACTTTAAGGTATATTTTAAAAACAAGAATTTTCTTGCACTTATGTGTTTTTTATCGATTTTATTCGTAATATTTAAACGAAGCTCAGTTTTACGTTTATTTCTGTGTTGAAATAGGGAAAACAAAATAAAGCTGGTAAAAGTAGAGAAAATTTCCTTTCCAACAAGCCCTTATAGGCCTTCTTACGCTCAGTATTTTCTTAATTACGATAATTTGAATTTGTGACCTGTGCATAGTTTTTATAGAAAAATCGGTCAATATTTACATGTAACGTCAAGGTCGATATTGTTGCGTCTTACTCGAAACAACAAATTCTTTTATAAGACTTTTTTGACCATTCAAATATATTTTTTACTGAAATAATTGTAATAATGATTTATGAAATATCTATATTTAGGACACGAGGGGGAGGTGGCTGGGAGAACTGGGCCCCCCTTTTAATCTGCCAGTGTGAATGCAGTATATGTTTTCAGTATATGTTATTTAAACATATATTTTGAATTCCAGGAAAAATTAAGATATCAATATTCAGGTATACCCTCCCTGTTTTCCTCCTTTGCCTGACCAAGCAGATTCTGGCCAGAAGTGGTCTGAGGTGCATGTTTCCCGACAAATATCCTCCCAATGCTACAGAACGGAATAGACCCGGGCAATCCTCTATTCATGACTCCTTACGTAGAGAAAGGACAGTTTGATAATGGTAAGGTGACAGATGGTAAGATCAGGGTATTAAGATAGGTGCATTAATATATTCAGTTTCAGTATCTTGCGTCGCCCCATTGGCACAGCGGTTAGAGTGTCTGCTCTAGAGTCAAGAAGTAAGGTGTTGAATTCCACTGTGTGGAGACCAGTCATTGGGAAGGGAACGTATGTACAGAGGTCCCATGTCGCTGTAGTTGCTGGCATGAAAAAGATCACTCCCTGCTCAATGGCCCACAGTGCCAAGCATAGGACAAAATTTACAGCTCTCCACCGGCAAGAGGTGGCGTCTCCAGTATGAGTAAAAAAATCTTGAGAGGGTCAGACAAACGAACAGAATCTTGCAGAACTGAAAATCTAAATTAGTACCGTGAATATATATTAATAGTAATACACAGTCATTACCGCTACAAAAACATTGCATTACCGCTACACATAAAAGTATACACTACTGCTACTTTGCATATTTCGTTAGCCAGCCACTAGTGCGTTTACAGATTTTAATGTAAAGTACAACATATACATGCATAAGACCTGTATCCCCTGAAATACAAAGTCCCACATTCACACTCGACTACAAAATATGTAGAATGAAATACAACAAATCATGGACTAAGTATTACATGTATATTTAAATATTCGAAGTAATTTATGCTTACATTGCAGCAACCAAATGGTTTATTTGACACTGCCATATATTTTACTTCTGTCAACATAGACAAAAATCGTCTCTCTTTTAAACCTTTCAATTTAATTGTAGGCAAGTATCTGGCACAAATCCGGAATCCAATGTTTAAATATCAACTAATTTTGATCCAAAATCATTTTCTTTGATTTGAATGTGTGGGCAAGTAAGCAAAGGACTAATCAAATTATTCCTGTATGCGCCAGACTGGCAATCCAGTCTGTCTTGTAAAATGAAACATTGTCGTTTTTTGTTGTATTGCATCGAGAGGTAGGGCAACATAAATGCTTTTTCACTAACAAACATTTCAACCTCTGAACTGGTTTCGTTCGAAAGTGTCCACTTAGTATGCTATTGCATGAAACAAATTAGTTTTTCCTCCAATTTATTTCTGTTAATTGGTTCCCTTATAAAAAAAATTTAACATACAAATAAAATTCTCCCTGCCTTATATTTGAAGTACGGCAGCCCATGGAGACCATTATGATAAAATTTTCAATAGCAGTACTATGTGTCTCAGTTATCTGAGTTAGTTGATGTATTTTCTCCCTTAGCAAGATTTTAAACTTGAGTAATGTTCCTCTGATTGTTCCAGTATTGCCTGTAAGGACAAATTTGACTTTAGTAGCCAACGTATATCGCAGGTTGCTTCATGCTGCCAGAACCGTAACACAAGTTCCATTCCAAAGGGTCTTGCCAGGAAAACATATAAGGTCCTTGCATTATTTCTGGAAAATGAAATTTAAGGATAGAGATGCTGTACCACAGGAGTCTGAAGTTTTTATCGTTCAAAATCGAAAAAACTTTCCCCATCCTAAACAATAAAAAACCAACCATGCGTTTTTTTTAGTTGAAGGTGGGTAATTTCTTTTCCGTTTTCAACAATAAAGTATTCAGACTCATCTAGTCATACTTGCATAAATTGCATTGTAAAATTTGACTTCTTTAGTTATATTGAAAACCTTCAAAAATGCAATCATTTGTAAAAATTGACTACGTGTACCGTTTCATATCGATAACATTGCAAGAATGGTAACATTGTCAGAAAAGTCTAACATATTAGACTCAGTCGCCTTTAAATTTTATTATAAAGATGTACTAGAACATTTTATGAATTATATTTGCAGTATAGGTGTACATGTACGTATTCCGTTTAATTGGATAGTGTCTTACATGTATATATGCTCAAATGTCCAGCTGTGCATTAATTTATTTTGACAAGGTTTAAAATGGTTTAGGAAATTATTTCATCTGCTACCGAGATTTACTCGTGCGAACATATCATTAGAATATATATTTTTTGGTGGGATGGTTAGAGGAAGTGTAGAGATACCCTATCCCTATACTTTCTGAACGTGAATTTCTTCCATTTTTCAGCTGCTAGTTTCCAAAGATCACTATAACCCACCTTCCTCTCAAAATGTTTCCTCTTAAGAAGCATTTAAAGTAGATTTTAAAAATTTCAAATTATTACGTGTACAGGTTTTAACAAATTGAACACACCCATGAAACGAACACAGTTTTTGTAAACAGGGCACGAACTCTGTTATTGTTGATATTTATGATTAACCGGGAGCGTTCAATTGTTGAAGTCTGCTCACCACAACTGTACGGACTGACAATATACTGTGTGTATGTGTTGCTTTCGAACATTTTTACTCTGAATATTCTGGATTATAGTTTTTATAATATTTTTCATTTATTCACAACAAGATTGCCACTTTTCATAAGTATTAAGAATACAATTAAAATTTGTGAAAATGCAAGATATGTCAATCAAACCCGTCTAAAAATTTGAAGTTTTAATAACTTTAAGATGAAATAAGATTTCTAATATATTTTGGTGGGAAAAGATATTAAAATATAATATTAGTCGTAATATTATACAGAGAATATGAACTTCAAATCTTTTCTCTTTTATTTCTTAAGAAAACCCATTGCGTTAATCACTGCATGAACTACATTAGGCATGTCATCTGTACATATTTCTTGATCAGTGGCTGTTCCATCAATGAAACATATAAAGACGTTCGCATCATTAATACAATAAAAAGTCTTTTTTATCCTACTTTATATGATTATTTAAACAGATATAAATATAAAAATGTCCTTCTTTGTTTGTTATTACTGGAATTAACGGTCGCAGCTATTGCAGAAAAAAATTGCAGGTTATGTATTTTTTTCTGTAACAGCTGCTTCCGTTAATTCCAGTAATAACAAACAAAGAAAGCATTTTATTGTTTAAATTTTTACTCCTAACTTTAATTTGGCGAATATAGGTAGGACTGTATGCTTGAACAAGCTGACATAAGCCGGTAATTGCTTTTTTTTGCAATAAGCTCGGCTTAAAATAAATATTCTTTTCGTGCTTCAGGCTCGTTGATAAAAATAATTGTTTCAACTTAATATTCCCCACTTTCTAACAAAACATACAAACATACTGCAACACGTAACTTGATTAAAATCTAGATCATAATGCTTAATCGATTTGAAAAGTATCTATCCCCGATTTAGAATGAAGTCAACCCTAACATAATTAAAGTCAGAGAAACTCTCTGTCAAATTAATCTTACATTGAGCGATCAATTATAGTCTACGCTTCAAGACCTTAAAAGTCAGAGTGCTCATGCAACAATGGTCTACTCTTTTATCACATAAGATTTGCAAAGTATAAGCTTTCATCTAATTGTCAACTTGGGCGAAAAACAGTCGACTGACAAAATGCTAAACAGTTGATACCTTTAAGAGAATCATTGTTCACTGCTTTTCAGTATTAAGTTGACGACTAGTTGATAGTCAACTATATATTTTCGTATGGGTAGTCTTATTTTCTGAGATGTAAGAGGGAAAACAGAAACTTACAAGACGCTCATCGTAGATTTGATATGGTGAGCAGCTCATAGAGTTCTCCAACAGTGTCCGACCATTATTTTTATCATATGCAGCTAACGAAAATGGCGACCGGAAGCTAAAATCATATATATGAGTATTGCCATAATATTCACCAGTGGTATAGTTCCAATAAACAAAGCCTTCGCAGGAAGAAGCGTTCACATCATTGCACATTTCACGGAAAATATTTTTGTACTGGGAGCAAACATGAATGTTTTGAAATTGTTGACAAGCTTTGACTAAGTTTGGATCTTTATCTTCTTTACCAGTCTGAATTATTTCAGATGAATTCACTTCAGTTGGGTTACATATTAAACAGAATTTATTTTTATAGACTGCCGAACCCGAGCTTACAGGCGGAAACGTCAAGGCGTCTGCTTGTTCACACGCTATTAGTACATCTTTGTTGTACGATTTCCATGTCCCTGACACATTACAAGATGATATTTCTACATCGCAAACATCACTGCATTTCTTGGTATAATATGGAACATGAAAACCTATATCACATGAATTTTGCATGAAACTGTCTATCACTTGTTGAAATGACTGAAAATAGAGATACTTAACGTATGATTTGCATGTGACCTCTAAACCCCAAGGCCTTAAACTCGTTAAACTGTCATAGAGTTTATTATAATGTTCTTCGCATTTGATTTCTTCGCACAGGTTACAGAATAAGTTTGCGAAGGTGGTTGTCCAATACATATTTTCTACTGGAATAGAATGGTAAAAATGGGAAACATTTCTCTGTATGCAGAGTTTTCCTATATGATTATTGCTAAGACATCCATTAATTGCACGAAAGTTCTTAACCCTATCATTGCCTTTGCTTCCTTGGTAAACATCACTGATACAAGTCCATTTTTGCCTTATCGAAAATCGTCACAGCAAGTTGAAGTGCATTCCACAGAGCAAGAACAGTTTCTTTGTAGGGACAGTGTATAGTTGGGTAATAACCCAGATGTACAGGTACCTTTTCCTGATAAAGAGAAACCGGCGTAAACTAGATTTGTCAAGTTGACGGAATAACGAAAAAGTGAGAGATTTTCGGGCGAAGCATCCGGAGAGATTTCATGATTCGTTCTCGTTGAACAGATGGTATTACCAAGAGGCAGGTGCAACATTTCAACCGCTGTTGGAAAATTAATCTGCATTGGATTTTTTCGTGGTTTTATGGCTTCTGTATTGATATTTAGTACGTTTGACTCTATTTTCTCAACATTTTCCTGCAAATACACTTTAACATTGTCTGCAATATAAGCAATTTTAATGGCAAATTTAAATTCGTTTCCCCAGTATGTTTCATTAGCGTCTATGAAACTTAACATCATTGTAGTATTCTTCGTTATCATCGCCGTGGTTGCAAACGAAGCAAAAATAAATTTTTTTAGGGGAATGAAGCCTGTAACAAAGACAAATTTCATAGTCAGGCGGCAAAGGCAACCTATTGTGCATTTTGTGATAAAAGCACCAATTTTTGTACAAATATAGACATTTATTGTCTAAAAAAATCTGGATATTGGGCCATCGCAGAATCACGCCATTTCGGACATGATTGCCATTTTACAAAATAGCCGCCAGAATTTTTCGTTATATCTGAAATTTACCTAGATCTCTCTCAATATAAGTGATTATCATGGTATACAGAAAACAAAAACACTCTCTGGATCTTTTAAAAGAAAAATAAAATGCTTTGAATAAAATAAAATGGTTATAACATTTCTTTATAAAAAACATACTCACTTTTTTCTCATTATTTAACATTAAAAGTACATATACCATCTGCATTTGATGTGCATTCTCTATGATTTAAATATGTTTATTTGTGAGCATTATATGTCTCTCCGAGAATTTTTCGTTCGAACTATGACGTCATCAATTGCTGCTTAGCGTGTGGTGTGAGGTGTGTGTGTGCATGCAAAATTATACCCATAATTGGCACAATCTTTTCATTAGTGTTGCATCTTTTTTCGCGCCAACGCCTTCTTCGACTCAAAGCTTTTTTTATTTTGTCTCATCGTGCACTGGGTTGGAACTAGCATTGTAATAATTCCTTAAGTTACAACTTTTACAACAAAACCACCTTCCAACTTGACTAACCCTATAGTTAATTATAAATATATGCACTGTTAAGTACATAACAGAAAAAAGACAACATGTTTATATGTGCAAGACATATATCAAGCGACCACAATAAAAGATTTGACAAAGAACTTGTTTGCCCTGACTTTCAGCAAGCTCCTTCTCATCCGCACATGCTAGTTCACTTAAGATCTGTAAGATTCAACTACAGTTTTTTGATGTACATTTTTTTTTTCAATTCACATTAATGTTGCATCTTATTAGTTCAAAACAGACTTTGGAGGCTTCCGGCAGTGTTGTTCATCGGAGCTCATACAGACCATCTGTCAAAATCCATCCCACTTGATAGGGGAGGGCAATAATAGATTTGGTTGCGGTATCTGTCCAAAACTATGTCCACACAGGTATGTTGCTTGCTTGACAATTTCTTCAGGGACAGCCCTAGTTGGCGGAATTTGTTTCGCATCTGGTTTCCCTGCGAAGATCTTTTGTCGAGCTTGCTTAATGTCGTAATATGTACTGGTCCTGTCAAAGAGAAGGATGACAAATCTTTCAATGGTTCGCATAACTTCGTTTGGTATGTTAGTTGGTACACAAACTCAGGCAGGGCCTTCAAAGTTTTCCATGCAGTATTTTTGTTATGTCTAACAAATCTGGACACAGTGTAACATTGGAAATGCAAAAGCTTTTCTGGGTCCAAGGCCACGTGCAATCATATGGGCTGCCAAGAGACGGACATTTTTTTCCAGTTCCAAAGGCTAACCATATATAGTTCCGTCTCTGCGTTCAAAGTTTGCACCAGGGACACAGCGAGGATCACAACATCAGTGTCAACTGTGCGGATCAGTATTCTGTTATGGTCTTGGCGAGATACATGTGCTGCGTGTAACAACATTTGGCTATCTGCTTCCTCGTGATTTCATGAGAAATCGAAACGATATCTTGTATTTGGGGCTTTGAAAGAACATATTCACCATCGGTGATAACTATTTTGTCCACACCTTCAACAAATTCCTAATGGGAGATCTTGAGAGGAATCTGTAATGTTCAGTCTTGTTGATGTCTACCTGGAGAAAATCTTGCCAATATCCTTCTTGGTATTGCTGACTCGGCAGTCACAAATCTTCGTACAGCCTTGTCTCGCTTTTCTCTAGCGGTTCCTTTCAATGAATTGTATTTATTTTTGCCGTTCTCACACGGTTGTACAAGCATACTAAGCATTTTGTATGATATTTTGCCTCTAGGGCCCCCATGTCCCCAGGGCTAAGTTTTGCTAATACCGTATAAGCAGACTTTTTATCGAGGATTTAATTTTGGCATTATAAGTGAGGGTGCTGACATCGCTTAAATTGAATATCGCTAAAAATTAAATGCGTATAATTTGTAATAACTTCTCTAGTTAGCATTATAACATCGCTTAAATTGGTTCTCGCTAAAAATAAAATACCAGATTTTAGGAAGAAATCGATAAATTTGCGTCTCGCTAAAATTTCCATTTATACCGTATGTAGCTTTCTTCAAAAACAGCACTTTTTCTTACCCGCCTGTCCATTTCTAGCGTTGTTACTTCATGAAGATCACCTGTGCCATCAGATTTTTCACAGAAAAGGCATTTGCCTTTTCAATCCTGTTGGAGAAACTTTGAGACCTTGTACGCTTGCTAACATTGCTTGTTTGTAGTGATCTTTTTTGCGCTCTTTATAGCTTTGTCATGTTGTTCCTGGGTTTACATGTACATGTACATGATTGATTGTAAATAGCACTGTTTTTAACCATAATTTCTTCAATTTCATGCCCTTCATCTAGTTTCTCTAACTGAAACGGTAATTGCCCAAGATGCTGGACCTCCGTCAAGTTTTTGGCCAATAAAATATAACCGCTTCTTAAATTCTTTCTGTTTGATTGTAAAAGACTTGTTAGCACCTCTATTTTTTCTTTTTGGCAAATCATACACAATTTTCAATTTGTTTGAGGAAAGCCTTTTTTTTATGTTAAAAGGGGCTAATGATCCAGAGTCAAGATTAAAATCCTTAGTAGACATTTTCAAACTTTATGAGTGTATTTTCTAATGCATATGGCTAACAATTTCAGTATTATTATATACCAGTATTTAATATACTTGTAACTATTACTATTGTTACGCGTTACATGTTTAATACAATTAATTTTGCAATGATGATGTTTTATGTTACTTTCATTCAAGCTGCATGGCCGTCTTCTATGACTGAAGATTGTTTATTTTTACTATAAATAGTAACAACAGTTACAAGTTGAACTCTGCAAGTTTATCAAACAATAATGTAGTCAATTTTTAAGGGTTGGCATTTTATCTTTGTCACGGCAAATTTAGTTAAAGATATGAAGTAAATGTCTTTTAAAAAGAATATGTTTTAATTTTTACCATAGAATTTTTGTATTGACAGTTTAGAAAGATTATCCTATAAATAGCAACAGCTTGCACATACTTAACCCCGTTGAGTTGACGAAACATCATCGTAAAAATTTTTTTGAATCAAAGAACATGTGCAAGTGTACGTACATTTATAAATTATTGCAAAGTTGTATTTATCTAAACGTTTAAAAGAAAATGTGCTTGTAAATGCTTGCATTTGTCAGCCAATTCTTAAAAAAAAAATTAGGTATGCCGCCTGACTATAAGCAAGTATCCTCAAAGATGCTTGAGTGTTCACAGGATGTTATCAAAATTTTCTCTTCAAATTTAGGGGGGTTGCAAATTTTGCATGAAATATTTTTAAACATGCCATACTGTCCTTCATACCCACTTTGACATGCACTTTGTATCTGGTCATCATAATGCAGCCACTAACCCGATACATTGCATGTAGCAATTCTTTTATTGTAGCAAGTTGAACAGAGTTTCATATATGGCCCTATGTTTGGATGCTCAAAATGAATGCCACAGGATTCTGATTTGGCAAAACAAAGAAGATCTTCAGAAGAGGAAAGATGGTTGAAATCCGTTGGAACTAGGCATTTGAAAGTTAATACCCATTCCAGGTAATTCGTCTCGTTATGACACAAAGCGCAATATTTGTTTTTGTAGGATATCCAGCTTAATGTTTAAGCAACAGGTGGTTGTGTTATTCGGTCTTCATCTTCATGTTGCTTTGTGCAGTTACCGGATAAAATGGCCTCTGTACCAACCGGACGGCGGGATACCACGGGATCTGGGTAAGAAAATCTGAATGGAACAAAGTCAGTATCAGTGCATTCTATTAGACCTTTTTGAAAAAATAAATCGGGACAGCAGGGATAGTTAGATAATGTGGAATAACAGTCATATTCTTGGCAAGTACAATGCGGGCACCTGGTCGGAAGAACCACATCTGAGTCAATTCGAATCCCAAGAGAAGAGAGGATTGACTTATCGCAAACGATGTCTGGTCCACAAAGAAGGATGCTCTGAATGATTATGTGAGTGATATTAAGATCAAAGTCTTCCTTGATCTTAACATCATCTTGAGTTTGTTTTGCGATCCCCCTTTTATTCAGAATTAAAAGTAGTACGAATAGGAGCCAGTTGGTAATACCAAACATATCAAATAGTGTACATTTACCCTTTATTAAGTGGTCACACAAGAATTTTTTCTGGATGTTTTTCCTAAGAATTATCTTCAGTAGCCTGCGATTTTTCTCACTTATACATGGTCGCTTTTGTTATTAACTTTCATTTATTTCATTAGCGGCAGGTCTTATTGGCAATATTTGTTTTCTAAATAGCCGCCATGGAGCATTTTTCGAAAGGATAATTGAATAATTTTTCAATATATGTCTCAAAAATCAGGTACAAAATCATTATTAATTTGTTCTTTTGCTGACAGCTACATGTAACTCAACAAAATTATTCTGTGGTATTTTTCTACAGTTAGAGTGATCTGCTCTTAGATCAAACTAGCTTCCAATGAATGCCAATTTACAGTATATAACTCCTTTTCCACATGTTTGTATAGCATGTTTTAAAATGAAATTTCTCGATGGAAGGAAATAATTGTAACAGCAATTTTGTTCTCTGATACTATTTTGTGTTTTTTTTTTTTTGGGGGGGGGATGGGGGTTGGGGGTAAACACCACATACCTGTACCATATATTGAAAATTAAATAGATAAGCTCAACGTTAATAAGCACAAATCTCTCAACGTCCAAAACACACTTTGCACCGGAGAAGAGAGGGTTTTTAATAGAAATTCGGATATGCTTTAGTAATAGAATGACATATGTTTTGTTAGATCATTGAAGCTCAAAAAAACTATCATTGTAAAAATTGGATATTACTTTTTAATGTCAAAAGTAACAAATATACCAAAGAGACGAATTTCTGATTCGCACAATATTCCACTTGTTGCCTGATATTTTGATGGACTACCTCTTAAAAGTACATTTTATTGTACCATATTATAATTACTGTGTATATTTAAATGCATACATATGGCACGCCAAATTAACAAAAATGAGCTAAACATAGTTTCACAGTCGATATACTAGGTTTATCGGTTGTAAACTATAGTTTACGGACTGTAAACTATAGTTAATAACGTTAGTCTACATGTATTTTACATCTGTAAACCATGACGCGATATTCTGTTTCATAACCGTAAACTATACTTTACACTGAAAACAATCATTTGCGATTGTAAAACATAGAATTTCTGATAAATACAGTGCCACGAATTGTTAACTATTGTTAACAAATTTCACATTATTTAAACTTTGTCATTAAACTTGTAATTATTGTTTTTATTCATTTATATATGGACGTCTCCATATGAGTGAAAAATTCTCGAGAGGGACGTTGAACAATATACAATTAATCATTTATCATGTTTATATATGTATGTCATAATATAATCTATATATGAAGTATATGTGGGTGAACTGGCCCTCTATACATGTTGCTCAGGGGTATGTTGGACAGTGTTTTTGTGTGTTCCCCTTGCAACATAAAAGTAAAATTTTCTATCTGTATAAGTATCTTGTCAATATACAATTTGATTATATACTCTTTTGATTTAAATATTTTTACGTCTGTCAAATATATGAATGTGCAATCTAATCAAGGAAGTCCCTGGCACCCCTAAGTGAAGGTTATAATAGGGGGACATGTGCGGATGTCATTGCCCAAAAGTTATCTTATTAACATGTTTTTCAATGAATAAAATATTTAAAAGGCCTATTGTTTACAACTCTTAACTGTAGTAAACGATCTGAAAAATATACAAAAAGTAGTTTCACGTTTTGTAAGACTATGATTAACATCTCTTAAATACACAGTCCCTGAAACGTTCTACTTTCCAACCTGAACGGTGAAAGAACGATGTGCGAACGGTGAACGGTGAGTGAACGCAGAACGCGAACAGAGCGCGAATGCGAGCGCAAAGTGAACGGTGAACGAACGGTTAACGCAAAATGAACGATTTATTCGGAATGCCTCCAATCTTTTCCTTGCATAAATATTATTCTATAATTCTTATTTCATATGTTTTAATATAAATAAACAATAAATAAATAATAAATAAATAATAAAACCATTTTTTCTGTCTATGTATGTACCTATGTTTTAAATCGATACATTGTATTTTTATAACACGATTTAAATTGCCGTTAAACATGTGCATTTGTGACCGAACGCGTGTAGTTTAAATATAAAATGAATCTATTTATACGAGGGCTGTTCGGAAATTATTGAGACAATTACATTTACTCCATAAAGGACGAAGATTATTTATTGAAAATTCATCAACATCTTATAAAGAACGTCTAAAACACTTAAGCAAATTTTCTAATTCCTACGATGATTATATAAGTTTCTGTGAAGCAATAAATATGCATATGTCTATCGACCCGGAGCAGCCTCGCTACGTCATTTAACGTTACGTTAGCCGTAGATTGTTTCGCATGTTAAACGATCGGGAAGCGTTTAATACTCTTCCTTCTTTGTTATTACATATATAACATTACAAAAATCAAACAGTCTCTTTTCTTAAACTATTCTTTAAAAATGTATGCTGGTGCTACCCCAGTCAAAAATTCTCATTTATAGGAAAGGACGACTTAGAATCATGCAGTGTCAATTTATGCAACGCGGGTTAAATACCGTAACGATATCAATACTGTATGTAACAACTCATGCTCGTCCAGATCTTTTAATTTTACTCTTGTTTAATTAATTGCTAAAAAATGTATACCAAGGAAATAACAAACCCTAAAACATCAATGTCTTTCTTGTTGTTATTGTTTTAGCAGGCCGTTCAGTCTTGAAAAGAGTTCTGCATTGCGCTACACAAAATTTTAGGTAACTATGCTAGCTGCTACGCCCTTGACGTCCAAATATATTTTTTCGTAGTTAGCAGATTTCTCTACCACGCTTAATTTTTTTTTATAATCTCCGTTTTTCTGATCAAAATTCTATCAAAGTTGCACAAAATGAATTTGAACCAAAGCTGAAAAATTATACATTTAAACTGAATTATTTTCATTCTCATTATTGATCCACGAAGAGTTAGAATTTTGGGGTTTCATATTTTCAATGTCTGATTCCGCGATTGCTCCGGGTACACCTACCATTGATACATTTATATACCATTGTAGAGAAAATATTTAATATTTGTAAAATATTTCGTGCTCTTATTAATTTTTAGTGTATGTCAAACGTATATGCCGATTTTCACTGAAAGACGTTCATTAGAAAGCAAAATATACACAATGTCTCAATAATTTTCGAACAACCCTCGTATAGTTAATATACCTATTCTTTTCACTAATAAAAAAATGTGGACTTTAGAAGATAAAACTACTACTTATAGAACGAATTAATTACATTGTACGCGGTTGAAACAACCATACAGGTATTTCCGTGCCAAGGCGATTCTGAGTAAAATAACGGATTTTTTTTTAATTCACAATTGCCTGTTGACGTATTGCATAGAAACTCTCGTTTTTTAAAAATTCTAATGCAAAATTTTCTATATTTATGTGTCTTTTGTATTCTTTTATGATGATTAACTTAGCTAATTTCTACACGTATCGGTAGACATTTCCCGGCCGTGATTATACTCGGTCAAGATGGTGGAAAGAGACATTAAAATTATTTGTAAAAGATTAAATTTTCAAATTAAATAGTAATGTGCTGACCTAGTTTTTATTGAACGGAGAAATTTACGAGATTTCTAGATCTGATTTTTGCATTCCTGTAGAAAAAAAATAAATAATACGAATATATACATGAATTTGGAAGGATTAAGTTTTAAATTGAATTTGAAACATATTCCCTGCCAATTTAAAATACAACTGTCGGCACAATTGTATTCTAAAATGCTATTGTTTAATGACTGTTTGATGTTGGTTTGGAGATTGATTTTCTTGTATTATAATACACATTAAATATTAGTTGAAATATACTGAAAATACACCTCTACATACATGTAGGTACTTAATGTATTTTTTTCCAGGGAATTTTGATGAATAAAGTAAATAAAGTTATAATAATAGAAATATAGATATCATAGATAATTTTTGCAATAAAATAATCATTCTATTCATAAATTGTTGCCGTGCGTAATGCATTTGTACATTGCCCTTTTTAAAATTTAATCGTTCTACATACATGTACATGTAGGTACATAATGTATTATTTTCCAGGGAAATTTCATGAATAAAGTGACAGCTAAGTTATAATAATAGAAATATAAATAGATAATTTTTGCAATGAAATAATTATTCTTTAAACACGATATCTAAGTTATTTAATTAAAAAACGTGTAAATCCTTACCATCAAAATGATAAGTCCTTTCACTTCGGAGTTCCGAATGACAATGAAGACTGAACGATAAGTGAACGGTGAACGCAAGGTGAACGTAAGTAAACGGAACAAAGAGCGAACGGTGAACGTTTTATGAATGGTGAACGCGAGAGTACGGTGAACGGTGAACGTAATTCTGTGAAAGGAGAGCGAACGGTGAACGTATGCTGAACGAACGCTGAACGAACGCTGAACGAACTCTGGACGAACGGTGAGCGAACGGAAAAATGGGAAAGTAGAACGTTTCAGGGACTGTAGTTCACGATTGTAATTTGTAGTTTACAGACGTGAATCTATGTTTATCAACAAAATTTATTGTTAACATTTTATTTACAGACAGCTAAACTTAGATTAGCATTCGTAAACTATAGTTAACAACCGTTAAATATAGTTTAACAGATAATTAATAGTTCACAGTTTGTAAACTATGGTTTACAGTTAATAAACCTAGTTTATCAACTGTGAAACAATGTATAGCTCATTTTTGTAAATTTGGCGTGCCATACTAACAACTTCCCTTACTTTTGCCGCATTATACCTTCATCATCTGCATATTACGTAGTCGAAATATGCCGTTTTCTAGGCTTTTTCATGATCTTGATTCCTGACACGTTGATAACAAAATCGTGAAAAAAGCCTGGAAAATGTCAGATAGTTTGGACTATACGGGGTTTATATCCCTGGGATGTTCCGATACTCAAAATCGTGATCTGCGTATGTTATATTCCTGACGCAAAGTTGATTATTTACAAGCTTGTCGATTGGACAATATCAGTGGTCTCGTTTGGGGTCCTCACTTTGTGGGTTCTATGGTCGATAGAGTGACCTTGTTAGCAAATACATTTTATCATTGCGTCAAATGCTGACTGAAATTTTTCATAGTAATTGTTAATTCAATTTTTACACACTGAATTAAGAACGGATTTTTTCGTTATTTCCCGATCATGACAAGAAGCACCCAGCGGAAGTGACCGGTCTACGGGGTATACTAACACTTCCGGGGCACCTGATCCCACCTCTGACGTTTTAGGGGTCGTGTTTGCTCTGATCTTGTTGTGTGTTGTTTTATGGACGCTTGAGCTTGAACGCTGTTTGTTATCTCCATATAATTTATACATACATACATACTGTATGTACGTATGTATTAAAAATCACCTTTTTATCTTCTTGTATCAATCAGATTTTTGAGTGAATTTATAATTTTCATTCTAAAGTAAAGAACAATGAGAATAAAACTTGAATAGATTAATGAATTCAAATTACTAATAATAATATCAGTGTTTTCTGCATTTAAAAAAGACAAAAATTTTGTATCTTGGCAAAGAAAACTGTCTTCAGTACTACAAATATTAAATAACAGTTCTTTGATTATATATATCACACAACTTTGAAAAACAAATTACAAGAGCATTACAAGCATGAACAACTCAAAAACGTTAACAAATCAAACTCTGGAAAGTTAGCTTTTGATAGCTTTTGATAGCTTTCTATAGCAAACTTGTGAATCAAAATGAAAAAAAAAGCAAAGTTATTTAATATTGCCTTTGAAAAACGGTGTAGATCTTTATAAACAAAATAAAGGATCAGTGCCCATCCATTGTATGTTGAAAGGGGTAGATACTGTTAACCTCCTATTCCTAGAGAAAAACGTTTTATGTTATTCATGTAAATGGTTAATTGTAGACAATAGCATGTTGTTATTTATTGTCCAAAGTATAACCAATATATAGATGCAATTATAATGATATATATTAAATGTACACATATACATTTATGATAACCCCATTAGAAAACTTCTCAATCCTACACATATTTCAACTGCTAGATATGTTGTTCGTTGAAAAAGTGCTTTGACACCAGAAAAGAAAGTCGAAATAAATAACAATATTGAGAAATATACAATTTTGTTCATCTCATATTTGTTACTTTATATAGGCATTTATTAAAATCATGTTAATTTGTGATATTATACTTTCATGTAAATTAGTTGAATCTGATTGGTTCGTTAAAAAATATTATTCTCAAATGAATAATGAAGCCCCGCACTCAAGCGTAGCAACAGTCAACATTGAATGACGACAGGTGGTATTCCAAAAAATAGAATTTATGCGCGCACGGTTCACTGTTACATGTATTTGTATAAAACATTCAGTATAACATAATAAATTTTGAATGTAGTTGAGTGTAACTTTGAAAATTTTCACCCCTCGAACCATTGTCATGCTCGGCTGCGTCTTGAATGACAATGGTTTTCTTGGGGTGAAGTTTTCATTTATTTTTATATTATGTTACAGTGTATTAATGTTAGTGACTGTATACCGACATGGTTATTGTCAATAAAGTGAATTGAATTGAAATTAAACGTTTTATAAATAAAAATTTAAACTTTATAAGCATTTATATGTCATATAGTATGTTACCATGTCGTCCTCAGTCTATTCATATCCTTAGAATATAACTTCGATTATATTGTTTTTCATGTAAACAATATAAGGTCAAATCAAGAAGAAACATAGAAATACTTTAAAAGAAAAAAGGACCCCCCCCCCCACCCCGCCAAACTTTACTTTTTTATAGAGCTAGAAAATGCATATCTATTTTATTGAAAATTAATATATTCAGTTGGAGTTAAAAGGCTTAGAGTGCATATAACTTGTAATTTATAAAGACTTAGTTTAAAAGAATATGGTATGCGAAGAATTTATTGTGATCATTTATTTTTCTTTAAATAATGGCAGATGGTGTTTTGAAATCCCGTTCATTCTTTTCATTTTCCCTCTTTACAGCAAAAGAAATGCAAAAATTTTAAAATGCTCCACATATTTTGAAGCCATATATGGCGTATTGCTGATCTTTCTACATGTTTTGCTTTTTCTTTATATAAAGAGAGGATTTTTCTGTAAAGTACACAATTTAAACCAATCATATATAGCTGTTGGGTATGAATTTTCCCGAAATCGAAAGATTTTGTTTGATATTACTCAAAAAGTTCTGCACTGAATCGTGAAGTAACATGAGGTAATGAAATTTCTTTGAATTTTATTTACTTAACTTATCATAAATGTATTTTTTAGTTAGGGGTCACGTGAAAACATAGACATATTATTTTTGTGACAGCTTACTGGGATTCTAGTGACAGTCTTCATTTCCTAGAGATGTTTTTACACAATTTTTACAAACAGAAATAGAAAACTATAAACCGACTTTTATTCGTGACAACTTTATTTCGCAATTTACCAGGGATAAACTAATTTTTAATGATTAATTTCAGCGATCAAGCCCTTTTGGATCTGTTGTTAATAGACACATACACTTTAAGGGCCGGCTTCGCAACCACTATTGAAATAACGACCACTATTGAAATAATTATTTAATAGTTATGATATGCAGAAAGAAAGTTATCATAGATTATATTGCTTAGCGGAA
>PRKT01000150.1:213824-239113 GCA_003671525.1 Saccostrea glomerata | reverse complement strand
CCATAGTTTGCATTTCAGAGGAAATGCGATAAAGATATATTCAGTAAAGGTCATGAAGCACTTCATCCAAATCGAGGCTCTATGAATAATTGATTGTAAGTTAAAAGGGTTTGTTCCTGTTTTACACACATTTGAATTACAGGTAATTAAAAAATATGTGAAAAACGGGAATTTGACCAGGTGAGATAATTGCTTAATTGCTATAGTCTATACCATACCTACTAAGAATATGAAAGGTGAACTTATAGTGAAAAAATAAGAGAATAAATGCAAAAATCTTTTCGATGTAAGTAATTTTTTTTCTTCTGGCTGCCCCCCCACCCCACCCCCCACCCCCCACTTTCCAAAACGATGCTACGTGCCTGAGGAATAAAAAGTATTCTTTTTTTTGTAAGTTCACAGAACCTTGAAAAGATTTAATTTTCAAGCTTCATTTAAAGACTTTCTGAATTAAATTATAAATTAAAGAGTTGTCCTTCCTGGCTGAGGGTCGGAGTCCCTGAAAAAAGAGAATGTCTCTAATGATTTAAATCTTCCAAATCTATGTTGAAAATTGCAAAAGTAAGCTATTTTTTGCTACTTCCTGTTTGACCGGAAGTGACGTCGACGGACGGAAAATTAAGTTTCATGCTTCCATTGACAAGTACTTCCCCAAACATGTCAAAAACGGCAAAAATATGCAGTTTCGGACTACTTCCGGTTAGTCGGAAGTGACGTCACAGGACGTATTTTGAAGACATCACTAGATTTTACCAGAGATTTTCAACAACTTTGCTTCTTTAATGTATAACAAATTCTCAATACTTTTTGAGATATCTGGAAAAAATTTGGCCCCTCTAGATCCCTTAATTTAGGGGTCAGCCCTTTTTCCGAGATATCATTTGAAAGATCTTCTAATTCTACACAAATTACGTTCTATATATTTTATCAAAATATTTTTAGTTTAGAAGATAGAAAGCAAAATATGAGTAATTTTTGGCTCTTTGAAGCGTTCTAATTTTTGACCCCTATATAGCGCCATTTTGAATAAAGAAATCGAAAAATTAAAACCTATGTGCACAACTTCAGTCCTTTTATCTAAAATCCGTAGAATTTCTGCTCCAGCTTTAGCTGTGTCTGAGCCTTTGCCTGGAAACAAAAGCCTATAAATTTTCATTTAAAGGGAAATAACTCAAAACTGGAAGTGACTTTTTGAAATTTTAGACAGCATTCTGATAGAGTTTAGTAACTTCTAGTACCTCTGAAAATTTGAGCGAAATCAATTGAGAAATGAGTGAAATATGAGGCTTCAAAGTTGGCGTCTAGGAAGTATATGAAAAAAAAAAGAATAACAATCTTTACCAACAGAATCAGTAGAAGGTCTTCTGTTGGAAACGGCATAAGCTTCATGAAGAGTGTTGTTTCGCCATACCAGTTCCTTATAGTGATCACGTGTCCCAGCCTAAACTCATGCTTAACCATGTTTTCAAATATTTTAAAATATCTCTTCAGCTGCGTTTTGTTAATTTTGTGAAAGTAAATAGTAAATTTTATTGATGAATATTTTTTTTTGCTTAAAATTTGAAGAAACGAACATTTCTTCGTTTTATTTTTTTTAACGCAGTTCTCAGATGCAAGTAAAAATATTATTGATATGCACCGAGGCTCAAAATGATTTCTCTCATTTCTCATTCCAGTAAAAAAAGAAAGTATACACTTTCTATTTATAACAATCTTGCGTCAAAATCCGGGGAAAAAAGAAAAGGAGTCACATTGAGAAACAAGTAATCAAATTACTTAATCCCTGGACAAAAAAAAGTAATTCTATGAAACTTAAGATAATATTTTTTTTTCTAAAGAGGGCTCATAATAAAAGTAGATAAAGATTCAGGTGATAAGTGATAAACATTAGGTTTATTTTCGATCAAGATCACGAACTGTTTATTTTTTATTTTTTTTTTTTAATAGTATTTGTTTTTTTCGATTTCAGTCTGAAATAGAATATTATTTAATAGATGATTTCTTTTTTGATAATGTGTTAGTCATGATTTGTTTGACATCCACTTATGAATAGTCAATTATGATTCCAACTGATGAAATTCTGATATCTCTACGACATGTTTGAGATTCTGTAATCTGTCCATTCGTGTTTTGTAAATTCAAGTGAAAATTGAGTAAGGGTTGAGGTGAATTATTGACAAGCATGTTGATGAAACAAGAATATCAGCAGTCTCGTTTAAAGTCATCATTTCGTACGTTCTATTGTCGATACAATGACTTTGTCAGCAAATACAATTTATCACTCACTCCTCCATGGCACCTGATCCACCTCTGATGTTTTGTAGGTCCATGTTTGCTCTGCTCCTATTTTGTTTTTTTTTTATGGACTTTGAGATTGAATACTGTTCGTTATCTCCATATCTTGCTTCCCTATCTCTGAAATCTTCATTTGTGAAAGTTACTTAAAACACAAACAATATGTATCGCAATAACTTTCTGTTGTATTTCTGTTCTATTTCGTATGCAAATATAACTTTGAAAAATAAGTTATAAAAACCGAAAATTAAGATTAACGTCGGTGACATAATTAGTAGAAGATACCCGAGTTTCTACATTTAAAGTCCAAATGCAATGGAGTTAAAAAAACAATTGTAACACAGGACAATTTATCAGAATGCGATTTTTGGTTTGACTACATACATGTACAAGTCTGAAGGACAATTTATCAGATTGAGATTTTTGGTTTGAGTACGTACATGTCTGAAGGACAATTTATCAGATTGAGATTTCTGGGTTGACTACGTACATGTCTGAAGGACAATTTATCAGATGGAGATTTCTGGGTTGACTACGTATATGTCTGAAGGACAATTTATCAGATGGAGATTTCTGGGTTGACAACGTACATGTCTTAAGGACAAACTTTCTTTTACTCTGAGATATGTGCTGTCCTAAAGTGAAAGCTGTGGGTCATTCGGATGAGACCTTAAAAACCAAGGTCCCGTGTCACGGCAGGTGTTGGAACGATAAAGACCCCTCACTGCTCAATGGTCCTGGGAGACGAGTAAAGGTCAAAATTTGAAGCCCTTCACCAGTAGATGCATATGATGACGTCTCTATATACATGAGTGAAAATTCTCGAATGTTGCGTAAAATATTACTTTCAATCAATCAATGAATCAATGTTTCCCTGCATTTTTTCAAGTTTAAGCTCTAATATATTTTCTGCAGGAAAAAATTCCATGCAATGATGGAAAACCGTTATCATAAAAAAATATATTTTTTATTATGAGTGGAAGGATTCAATGTATGTATATAAATACAGTATTCTGTCATCGAAAATATTACACATTAAAAAAAATGGTCTGTCTGTTCTATGATCAACCCCGGGACTCCTCTCAGAATCATACGGCTGACAGGTGTCTTTTTATGAAATAAAAGCTCACTCCTCAATGGCACCTGATCCCGCCTCCAATGATTTCGAGGTCCTTGTTTGCTCTGCTCCTATTTTCTATTGTTTATGAACTTTTGATCTAGAATACTGTTTGTTATCTCAATATGTTTCATACACGAAATGTTCTAAGGGGTGTTAAGATTGTTGATGAAATATTTTCAAAAATTTCAATCAAGTGAATATGTCTCAAAGTATGACACTCTACTACGTGTTTTCAATTCAGTGGCGACACGTGGTTTTCGTTGGTTTACTGCACATTATTTAACTCGTCACTGGAAAAACTGTAGAGCTTCACTTTACATGCTTTATAGACCAAAATTGAAAGATAATATTCTAAAGACATTGGTCCATGCACACATTTGATATTGGAGTTGTTTTAGATGATTATTAGTTGCTTCGAATACCGTACAGCGCTTTGACGTTTGCATATACATAAAACATTTTCTGATAATATTGATGGGTTAAATAATAATTGCATACCTTCTCCTGCTGTCTAAAACTAAGGGCCTATATCAATACTACCTGCAAAGACTATGTTATTGTACACGCATATCACGTGAAAAAAACTCATGTATTATCGACACGATACCACAGGGTACGTCTCTTTGAACAATGGTTTAGGCTGATGTATTTTAAGCTGATATAAGGCTTCATAAAGCAAATTTTGCTAATGTTAGCATAAAAATGAAAGATTGTACACCATATTAAATATTTCTTTTACAAATCTCAAAAAAGAATTAAAAATAAGTTTCCAAGAGACAATTCAAGTTTTCCTTTATTTTCAACACAAATTTATGCTGATGTCAGAAAATCTAGCGGTCTCGACCAGCTAAAGAGATTAATACTCAAGTCTGATAAAATCAAAATAGTGTGTTTTAAATGAAAAGCAATTCATTCCTAGCAGAAAACTATAGAATTGTTCATCCATACGAAAATATATATAACATATTTAAAGCACCCAAATGATGGAAATGCTGGTCATTTTGAGTAAAATGAAGGCTAATTTACTTTTGTTTCTTCATAGCTTATCTTGCATCAGACAAGCTGATGAGCGAAGGCATAACAACGATAGATAACTTTTCAACAGAATAGGTTTGTCATTTTGAAATTTTCCACAGATTAGATAATTTTTGCATAGTATTTGAAAGGATTGCCTGACCTGTGTGCTTAATATATGTCACAAATGTACGTCATCCCTGATTTTTTCTGAACAGAAATCATCTGTTTTAATACCTGCCCTTCCCTTATTGATTTAACAAAAGACAGTTAAAACATTATCATTAGCAAGAAGGGACCCTGTAAACATGAAATATCACAAATTGTTAATATCTTCTCGAAAATAAAAGAAAACATGTGGAACGACCTTTCTTAACACCCTTTTTTTGGCCCAATTGACGTGGCTAGTCTATCTCTGTAGTTGAAACATAACAAAGACAATGTTTATTGAGTGATAACTATCATATATTAAAAGACAATAAGTATACAATAGAAATATAATTAAGAGGAGATCATAGGGCTATTTCCTCAGTATAAAGAATAAGAAACCTGACAATGCCCTGTTAAAAAATAATTACCAGTTTAGCAAATATTTTGACAAATAAAAAGCTAATAAACCATAAATTTGCCAAGAAATAAGCTGCTACATAACAGGTACTTAAAGAATAACTGTATAATTTTTCTATTTCATGACGGGATCAATCGATTGGCTAAATTATCACGCAAGCCAATCGATAGATCATCGTCATGAAATTGAAAAATCTGACAGTTATTCTCTATATTTATAATCTCATTCGCGATAATAAGTACTCGTGAAAAATAAGGAATCTACAGTATATGTCCCGCCCGTACGTAATGAACCCTATCGATGAACCAGTACATTGATGGAGAAATAAAGTACATACATTATTTGTAATTTTGTCTTGAATAAAGACATTGAAAATATAAATATTTGCATATATGTAACATAGGCGTCGGAACCGGACCCTTTTTGTTCAAATATATACATTATATAGATATCGAAAATTGGGGTTACCGTTTTTTGTTGGTTTAAACCCCCTTTTTTCAATTAGCCCCCTCCCCACTTTCATTTTGTTTCCGACACCTATGTGTAAGATGCCATCAGCTTAACATAAATAACAAAAATAAAATGATAAACAAATTACAAATATAGATAGACTAAAATGTTTTAGACATGAACTATTACAGGCGACGAATGGGGGAGGGGGTGGGTAAATTTCTCGAAACAATTTCGTAAACTTGGTTACAGTTCTACATGTAAATCAGTTAAAACACGCTACCTTGTTCCACGTGATTTGAGTAAGGACTACTATTGGATATGCATGTGACAATCTGAATTAAAATTTTAAATCATTAATAATGATGCTGTTTTTTTTTCTTTAACTATAGAACTATATTATAAGCAATATCTTATTATTATGCATATTGAAAATTATGTTTCATTACTTTTAATCATCTTTACTATATGTTGGAATATTTAAACAAACGATAACCATACAATATGATACTTAGCATATCTTCTATTTCAATAAAAAAGCAAATTGATTCTTAATCAAAATTCAGGATTAAATAATTGTTTAAAAATATTAATTCTTAAAGACAAAACATTTTGACATGTTTTATCTTTTGTCATATAAATTGAGTACAAAAGATTGACCTTCAATTCAAAATCCAGAATTAGATAGTAGTCTTGTTTTCTAAAATTCATAATTTCCGAAGTCATAAAACTTGACTCTATTTTTTGTCCTGTAAATGGACTACTTAAGGTTGAGTTGATTCTCGATTTGAATACGTGTTTAAAGGTATGTTCATTTTGAAGTTGAGTAGGATTGGGAACGCGTTGTCGAAGGACGTGGTGGGAAATGTCTATTTTGACCCAACACTATCATGTACAAATTCCACACCTTTTCGTTACAGACACAACTAAGAAAGATTAAAAATCCTTGCAAACCGTTCAAAATTGCAACAACATAGGAAAATACCGAAACATCTATGAAAGCGTCAATGATCTGAAGCATCCAGGAAAGACCCGTCAATGTAAACAGCTTGATATAAACAGAAAAGTGTACCCTATTTCCGGTTGTACTTTCAATTTCAGGAGAGGAACAGATCTTGTACGCCGTTAAAATATAGAAAAATATGTTCGTTAAGCAGACTAAAATTAAGGGAACAAGTAGAGTGATTATGAAGGCCATTCTATGTGTCATCAACGTTAACGCCTTGTCATAACCTGTGTTTTGACCATTAGATAATTTAATGGAGATAACAATGTTTGAAGTAACTATAATCGTTGCTCTACCAAAAGCATACAAGAAATATTTTGTAACAGTTTTCTTGATAGATGTTGGAGAATTATCCCATCTTTGCTTGGCAGTGAAGACACGAAACATATGAAAAGAGCAGATTTGAAGCCAGAAAAATACCAACAGCCATGAAAAATGTGACAAAGCTGATAGAACTTCCAAACCAGATGTGTATGACAAAGGACGAAAAATCAAACACATTTGTGCCAAAAATAAAAACAGAACCAAAATCATGTTATTAATTCCGGGAAGAGTTCTAATACTTGGGAATAGACAGTACGTTAAGAAAGTAAGCAGAAGGGCTACCAGAGAGACACAAATACAAATCAAAGTTAATGTAGACAAAAACCGGCTCTCTTTCAAGGCCGTCAATTTAATCTTAGACAAGTCTCTGGCACAAATCCGGAATCCAATGTTCGCCGCCCTGGACTGATAAATGGACAATCCATAGAAAGTGTAGTCAGTTTGAATCTCGAACAATTTTTCTCCAAAATCATTGTTTTTGATTTGAATTTGTGGGCAAGTCAGCAAAGGACTTATTAAATTATTCCTGTATGCGCTAGGCTGGCAATCAAGACTGTCCTGAAAGATGAAACATTGTCGTATTCTGTTAAATCGCATCGAGAGGTAGGGCAACATGAATGCTTTTTCACTAACAGACATTTCAACTTTTGCAATGGTTTTGTTCGATAGGGTCCAATTAGCAGTCGATTGCATGAAAAGAATCAGTCTTTCCTCCAATTTATCTCTGTTGATTTGTTCCCTTATAAAAAATTTAACATACAAGTAGAATTCTCCCTGCCTAATGTTCAAAGTACGGCAGCCCATGGGGACCATTAGGATGAAGTTTTCGATGGAAGTAATATATGTCTCAGTTTTCTCAGTTCTCTCGGTTTTCTGAGTCAGTTGTTGTATTTTCACCGATAGCAAGGTTTTGAACTTGAGTAATATTCCTTGGATTGTTCCAGTTTTGCCAGTATGAAGGACAAATTTGACCTTAGTAGCCAACGTATATCGCAGGTTGTTTGATGCTGCCAGAACCGAAACACAAGTACCATTCCAAAGGGTCTTGCCAGGATAACAGATAATGTCCTTGCATGATTTCTGCAAAATAAATTGAAGAAAAGAAATGACATACTTGCATAAATTGCATTGTAAAAATGGTTACATTGTTAAAAATGTGTTATATACTAATGCTAATATATAGGCATAAATAAGAACGTAGAGAAATGCGCTAAATCAACTGTACGCTAACTTGTTCAAAAACCACTTTTTGCCAAATATCGTAAACGCTAAATATAATACATTTACATTTATATTGGGTTGGGTGCTAAGAGGGAATGTAGGGACCTCCTTCCCTAAACTTTCTGAATGTGAAGTTCTTTTTTTATAGCTGATCCTTATTTCCTCTAAAAGAGTCTGACTTTATATATGTTTTCCATGCATCTTAAATACATGTAGATTTAAAACATTTCAAATTGATACAACTAGTAAGGATTATTTACATTGCAACAGTCACTCTACATCTCTTTTTGTTACTAACAAGGACTTTTCCAAATGAAATAAGTAATGAGTTGTATCATTTAATCATGTACTTATCCAATTATTGCTGCCAATTAAAACTGAAATTTTTTTTGCAAGACAGTTTTCAGAAAAACATTCTGATTATAGTGGTCAACTGCTTTTTAGTACATGTATTAAGTTGACGACTAGTTTACTGCTAGTTGATGAGTAGTTGAAGGTCAACTAGACATTTTCATATGGTAGGTCTTATAGTCCAATCCACACAAAAGTTGTGTCCCTTTGTGGGATCAACCAATAGATTATAAGGGAAAGAAACAACGTTTCTTCTCTTAATGCTACCAAACATTTGGTTGGGCTTCGATTAGTCTAGTGATTAAAATTCTTTTCTTTCAATGGTTGGGTAGCCCCACCTTAGGGTAATTAGCATACACTGTGCAACAGTTTTTCAGTCAAACGACAGTTACAAATCAGAAAACTGCTGTACGGATTATAAAGGGTTTTCCCGGAAGATGGCGACAAGGGGACAAAACTTTTGAAAAGTGTGAATTCAACTCTTTTCTGAGATGTGAGAGGGAAAATAGAACTTACAAGACGTTCATCGTAGATTTGGTTTGGTAAACAGCTCAAAGGGTTCTCCAGGAATGTCTGATCATCGTTTTTATCATACGCAGCCAAGGAAAATGGCGACCGGAAGCTAAAATCATGTATAATAGTTACCCCAAAGTCGTCACTAGTGGTGTAGTTCCAATAAACAATGCCTTCACACGAAGAAGCGTTCACGTCATTGCACATCTCACAGAAAATGTTTTTGTACTGGGAGCAAACATGAATGTTTTGAAAATGTCGACAAGCTTTGACTAAGTTTGGATCTTTATCTTCTTTACATGTCTGGATTATTTCAGATGAATTCATTTCAGTTGGGTTACATATTAAACAGAATTTATTTTTATAGACTGCCGAACCCGAGCTTACAGGTGAAAACGTCAAGGCGTCTGCTTGTTCACACGCTATAAGTACATCTTTGTTGTACGATTTCCATGTCCCAGACACATTACAAGATGATATTTCTACATCGCAAATGTCACTACATTTCACGGTATCATATGGAACATGAAACCTTATATCACATGAATTTTGCATGAAACTGTCTATCACTTGTTGAAATGACTGAAAATGGAGATAATTAACGTATGATCTGCATGTGACCTTTAAATCCCAAGTCCTTAAATTCGTTACACTGTTATAGAGTTTATTATAGTCTTCTTCACCTTTGATTTCTTCACACAGATTACAGAATAAGTTTGCAAACGATGTTTTCCAATATCCATTCTTTACTGGAATAGAATAGTAAAAATGGGAAGCATTTCTCTGTGTGCAGAGTTGTCCTATATAATTTTTGCTAAGACATCCATTAATCGCACGAATGTTCTTAACCGTATCATTGCCTTTGCTTCCTGGGTACACATCACTGATGCAAGTCCATTTTTGCCTTACCGAAAAATCGTCACAGCAGTCAAAAGTGCAGCCCACAGAACAAGAACAGTTTCTTTGTAGGGACAGTGTATAGTTGGGTAATAACCCGGATGTACAGGTACCTTTTCCTGATAAAGAGAAACCGGCGTAAACTAAATTTGTCAAGTTGACGGAATAACGAAAAAATGGAAGATTTGCGGGTGGAGTATCCGGAGAGATTCCATTATTCGTTCTCGTTGAACAGATGGTATTACCTGTTGGCAGGTAAAACATTTCAATCGCTGTTGGAAAATTAATCTGCATTGGATCTTTTGTTGGTTGTGTGACCTCTGTATTAATGTTAAGTATGTTTGACTCTATTTTCTCTACATTTTCCTGTAAAAATACTTTAACATGTTCAGCAATAAATGCAATTTCTATGTCAAAATTAAATTCGTTTCCCCAGTATGTCTCATTGACGTATATGAACCTAACATCATTGTAGTATTCTTCGTTATTGTCGCCGTGGTTGCAAACAAAGCAAAAATGATTTTTATAGGGGAATGAAGCCTGTAACGAAGGCAAATTTAAGCAAGCATCCTCAAAGATGCTTGAGTGTTCACAGGATGTTATCAAAACTTTCTCTTCAAATTTAGGAGGGTTGCAAATTTTGCAGAAAATATTTTTAAACATGCCATAATGTCCTTCATACCCACTTTGACATGCACGTTGTATCTGGTCGTCATAATACAGCCACGAACCCGATACATTGCAAGCACCAATTTTTTTATTATAACGAGTAGAACAGAGTTTAATATATGGCCCTATGTTTGGATGCTCAAAATGAATGCCACAGGATTCTGATCTGGCGAAAGCAAGAAGGTCATCAGATGAGGAACGATGGTTGATATCCGTATGAACTAGGCACTTAAAACTTAATATCCATTCCAGGTAATTTGTCTCGTTATGACACAAAGCGCAATATTTGTTTTTGTAGGATATCCAGCTTGTTGATGAAGCAACCGGTGGTTGCGTTAATCGGTCTTCTTCTTCGTGTTCCTTTGTGCAGTTACGGGATAAAATGGCCTCTGTACCAACCGGACAACGGGACACCATGAGATCTGGTTTTGAAAATCTGAACGGAACAACGTAAGTATCGGTGCATTCTACTAGACCTTTTTGAAAGAATAAATCGGGACAGCAGGGAACGTTAGACCAAGGGTTATAAGAAAAGCAGTCATATTCCTGACAGGAACAATAAGGGCACCTGTTCGGAGGAACCACATCGGAGTCAATTCGAATCCCAAGAGAAGGGAGGATTGACTTATCGCAAACGATATCTGGTCCACAAAGAAGGATGCTCTGAATAATTATGTGAGTAATATTAAGATCAAAGTCTTTCTTGATATCAATGTCATCTTCAGTTTGTTTTGCTATCTCTCTTTTATTCAGAATTAAAAGTAGTACGAAAGGGAGCCATTGCATAATACCAAACATAACAAATGATGTACATTCACCATCTGTCAAATGGTCACACAAGAATTTTTTCTGGATGCTTTTTTTCCCCTAAGAATTATCGCCAGTATGAATGTAGTCTGCGTTTTTTCTCTTTTATATATGGCTGCACTGGTTATTAACTTCCTTTTTTCAATAGCACCTGGTCTAATTGGCAATTAAGCTATTTAAGAAACCCCCAAAGGGTAATGATTATTGACTTTTTTTTCAAATATATGACTGAAAAAGCAAAAACAAAATCATAATTAAATAGTTTTTTTGCTGACACCTATCTCAATTCTTCTGTTGATATTTTTCTACAATTAGAGTGATCTGCCCTTAGTTCAAACTTCCAATCATAAATGTTGAATGTATTTTCTCCTTGGAAGTAAACAATTGTAACAGCGATTTCAGTTCTCTGATGCTGTTTTGTGTTTGATTTCTTTCAGGGAGACCGTTTACGGTAGAACGCTCGCTTCGTGATCGGGAGGTCATGAGTTCGTATCTCGGCCAGTCGATGAAATGGGTAGCAACTGTTCCTTCGCCATACCCTCGGCATTTTGAAGTGAAAGTTGCGGGTCATTCTAATGAGACCTTAAAAACCGAGGCCCCGTGTCAGCGGCAGATAAAGATCCCCCACTGCTCAATGGCCCTGAGTGCCGAGTAAAGGTCAAAATTTGAATCCCATCACCGGCATACGGTGACGTCTCCATATGAGTAAAATATTCTCGAGAGGGACGTTAAACAATATACAACCAATCAATCAATCATTCTATTAGTATACAAAATTTCTAGAGCGCCCTATATAATAGACACAATTACTCTAAAGCGCTGTACAACATAGTTAAAAATACATTTATAAATACAATATCAAGATTAAAAATGTGGTTGAATAGCATACGAAAAAAAAAATTTAGTATTGATAACCATTATAAAAATTAAAAATACTTTTGCAAAATGATGATTAAACGATATCAAAACACGAAAATAAAATAAAACTGCATACAATAGAGCATAAGAAATAGCAGAAGATTAAAAATAACCAAGTAAGTCAGAGATCTTTAAACAGAAATAAATAAATAAATAAAAACAGTATATATTTGACACATAAAGATAAAAATTTAACCGAATGCTTCTTTAAAAAAAATGAGTTTTAAGATGTTTTTTTTAAAGTGTTCAAAGATGGGCATAAAACCAGATGTGGAGGTAAAGAGTTCCAAAGAGATGCAGCAGCCACGTCAAAACGTCTATTCCCATAGGTTGATGTTCGACAGTGTGGTCTTTGCAGTGACAGCTTGTTTGCTGATCTAAGGGAACGACCAGGTTGATATATGGTGATGAGCTCTGCAATGTATTCTGGTGCTATGTTGTTAATTGCTTTGTAAGTATAAATAAGAATTTTGTACTGAATACGTTTATCGATTGGAAGCCAGTGAAGGGCAACAAGGATCGGAGTAATGTGCTCCCTCTTCCTGGTACGAGTAATAATGCTTGCTGCTGTGTTCTGTATTCTTTGTAATTTGGCTATTTCGGTTGTATTTATGCCATAGAGAAGATCAGTGGCATAGTCGAGCCTAGATGTCACCAGAGAACAGACTAGAGTCTTGCAGGCATCTTCTGTGATCAATGGACGTATTCTCCCCATGTTCCTGAGCTGGTAATAGCATGTACGAGATACGGAGGAAATTTGCATTTGCATGCTAAGTGATTTATCAAACCACACCCCGAGGTTCTTTACACTGGTCGCTTCTCTCACGATGGTGTCACTAAAGTTCAGATTGTAAGATGGAGATTCCTTGATTTGTTGTTTCGGAGTAAAACTATAAATTCTGTTTTGTCCTGGTTAAGTTCTAGCATGTTGAAACACATCCACTGCTTAATTTCTTCAAGGCATGCTGCAAGTCTCAAAGCGGTATTATTCCAGTTGTTCCTGGGTTCAAAGACAAGATAAGCTTGGGTATCATCAGCATAACAATGATGTGGATGTTGTTTTTGGAACAGATGTTACGAATAGGTCTGGAAAAAATGGAATATAACCTTGAACCCAACACAGATCCTTGTGGTACACCACATCTAAGATGGTAGTCCCTGGAAAAAGTTAAGAAGATCCAATGGCAATTTTATACGTCCTTCCTGATAGGTACGATTTGATCCATGCCAGGGCCGAGCCAGATATGCCAAAACCAATTTCTAGTCGATTTATCAGAATGGAGTGGTCGATGACATCAAAAGCTGCAGATAGGTCTAACATAATTAATGCCACACATGAACCAGAATCTAAAGCTGCAACAATATCGTGATGGACTCTAAGTAAAGCTGTTTCAGTATAGTGACAGGGGCGATATGCTGATTGTACATTGTCATTAAGGTGTCCCTAGGTGATGATCAAGACATTTAGCAACAACTTTTTCGAGAATTTTGGAGAGGAATGAAAGGTTTGAGACTGGTCTGTAGTTGCGGTACACCTCTGGATCTAAGCCGGTTTTCTTGATGAGAGGACAAACAACAGCCTGCTTAAAGGATGATGGAACAACAGACTGATTTAGGGATTGATTTATAATGTCTGTTACCAGAGCTAGGCAACTACACTGTATGCAGGCAAGATTTCAGCAAGAATGTTGGCATGGGATCGAGTTCACGGGACTTGGGAGATGCTGACATGATTATGGCACGGATCTTGAGATGCAGGTTCAAAAGCAGGCAGGTGAACACCAGTAAACTCCTTATCATCCTGTAGTGGATCAATGCCTATCTTACTACCATCACACAGTTCATTTCTTATCTTCTGAATCTTAGCCTGGAAGAATTCTACGAAGGAGTTGGCCAGCATTTCTTCACATTGATGTGCCATCAATATAACATCGGACTTGGCTCCCATAAGTCTGTTTGTAAGGTGATACAGTTGTTTCTTATCCTTGCCCGTCTCCACAATTTTGCTTGAATAGTAACTCCTCTTACAGTGAATAGCAATATTAGATACCTGGGTACAATGACTGCGAAAAATTTCCTTATGAACAGTCAAATCAGTTCTACGCATTTGTCTCTCTGCTTTTCTCCGCTCCCTCTTAGCAGCTCTTAGCTCAGATCACTGATGTACCATGGACATTCAGGACGAATGGTAATCACTTTTGATTGTACAGGTGCAAGAGAATCTAGAATGTTTTGAAGTGTTGTATTATATAGAATCACAGAATTTTCAACCGAGTTTTCGCCTGTCTGTAATTCGATAGAAGAACGGATCGAATCGCTTAGGTCACTGATTACAATATCCAATAATTTTCTAAATTTAATAGATTTACGCTCCCTTGCCGGCTTTGATAGCGTGAGTTCTGAGCAGATGGCTAGCTGGTCACCAGCAGGGTTTCCATTTTTGTCATATAGCCCTGTGTCTGTTACACACGGTTCACCATATAGGATAGAGCTGCTTTCCCTCACTATCACCACATCCAGAATATGGCCTCCAGAATGCGTTGATTCCTTCACGCGCTGAACCAATCCATGATCATCCAAGATCCTTAGAAATTTGACACCCTCAGGATCCTGCACATTATTATCCAAATGGAAATTGAGGTCGCCAGTAATAATCAATTTCCTGTGATCAACCACCACACTGTCCAGAAAGTGGGACCATTCGTCAAAAAAGACAGAATTCCTAAGCTGGTTCTTTTTAGATGGAGGAGGTCAGTATATGATACATAGGCTAGTGAAATTAATGACGCATTCCAGGTATTCAATGTTTGTGAACGTATCTTCTCTACTCACAGCTTTAACATCCATGGTGCTCTTGTAAACGAGGGCAACTCCGCCACCTCGACCATTACTCCTCGCTTTATGGATAAATTTGTACCCATCCGGCAAGAGTTCTGATATGACGCACTGATCAGAGTCCCGGAGCCAGGTTTCTGTTAATGCAAGTAGGTCAATATCATTTGATATTATAAGATAACAGATAGAACTGGTCTTATTTCTCGCTGATCTACAGTTTAGAGTATAAAGAAACACAGGTCTTACACAGGGGGCAATAGGTATTTGGCTTTTTGATGTTATTTTAATAAGGTTGGCTGGTATGTATTGTTCTCCTAGAAATACTATCAGAATTTCCATGCACAGTAACACGACTTGCAATTTGTCTCTGTTTTCTGGCACCACTGCGTTTACCTCTCGTGGTACACATGTACCCAAGTAGAGGCCCAGATCTTGTGGTGTTCACTTTGTGTCCAGATATACCCTACCTTTGTGACACATGTTGAAAAGTTCACTCCTGGAGTACACTGTCTTATTCTTTCTACCTGACTGAACACACATTGGCCACGATACTAAAAATAGCACAGGTCTGGACACCTAACTCCGCATTTAAGGCTTAAAATAGGAACAAAAAATAATAAGACAACCGAACACTTTTCTTTAACACTCTTAATTTTATTTTAAAGCTTAATAATTGACTAGCTTTCAAAGAGAATTGATGCAGACAAGTAAATTGTCAGATGGATGACTAATTATACTAGGTTTTCTAATTTGATTCTTTTGGATCTTTTTGTCATTGTTACGAACATAATTCAGTCACTCCTTGTAAATCTGCATGTAAAATGTATATATATAAAACAAAATACACGATGTGGTAATGAATACCAATGCTGTTCAATTCTATTTATTATATATCCTTCAAAACACCAGAAACAAGGCAATTAAAGCACAAACTGTGTCACTACTTCCAGTTTCGTGTCTGTTTACGAACGTAATTGCGTATTGACGTTACGCGCGATGTTGGTGACGTTTGACGTTACTCTTTCATAGCGCTACAGAAAAATTGACGTAATACTTCTAATAGTGATACTTGCTTGACTGGTACCCTATCGCTACCTCTTTGTTCTTGAAGTACGAGTTTAAAAAGTCCTGGGCTACTAATAATTAAACTTATGAACATAAAGGGCGTCGTAATTTGTATACATATATGATAATTTTTTTATAATTACTCGAAGCACTCTTAAACGCCTTTTCATGTATTACGTTGAAGCAAAACGAATCTTACGCGTCAAAAAACGTCCACTGGACAAATATGTTGAACCTCCTAAATGTTGCCTAAAATATTAATTAATGGAGTAAATTTATTAATCTGACATTCAATCTGGCCGTTTAGAGTTGCACATTATTTACATTCAGTTATTTCTGTAGTCGATGGGGAAAGCAATAGAATTTAACGACTCAAAAAAAGGCATTGTCTTATTTTTGCACGTCATTTTAGACGTTGGATATTTCTGTTGAACTTGTAGTCAAATTACTAGCTCCAAAAACATGCAGTTTGATACCAACATCAATGAAATATTTCAAATCTATAGAAAAAGCACATTATTTTGATATATTTTGTTTCTATTTTAACTTTCTTGTTATTGAGTAAATTTATTGTTTATATTCATGTGCACTTTTTTAATGAAAAGCGTTACAGATTGTTCATCTGTAAAACCTTTCGCTTTCTTTTTCTTGCCAACATTTAATGCAAAATCGTTAATGAAGTCATAAATGACATGGTTTGCTCTTGTTTTGTAAGGAAAATGAAAATTCTAGATTCACTTTTGAACGCTTTACACGCGACTCAATATCTCTATATTCATCTTTCGGTTTCAATTTTTTCCCCTTTTCCAGAATAACAGAAATAAACCTACCATCCCGTGTATATATGTACATTTTGATCTGTACACGATTTCAGTTATCTTCAAGCATGACAACTTTATTTTTTCACAATACATTTTAAAATTGATAGCATCCATAAATAACTTCAAAACTATGAGTAGGGTATTAAATAAAAATTCTGGAAATCGGGTGTCTAGAAAGTGAGTTCTATATATATGATCAGGTGGGCAGAGCATCCCATCTAGTCTAATTCAGTATAAAAATTAACAAATTAAAAGCCTAAAAATTAGAATGAAACACGTCGGCGAAAATGAATCCAATGATAGGTTATATTTGTGAAAAAGATCAATATGGAGACCATAGCGTGTAAGTAAAGCTGACTTTACATAAGGTTGGTGAAATCCCTGTAACAAACTTGTCAGTCAGTAGCCTTCCTCGGCTTAATCTTGATCGTTTTCGGAGCATAAACTTAACACCGATATAATGGGATTCCTATTCGATTAGTTGTAACTCCTATTCGATAAATTGCTATTCCCATTGGAGAAAATATGACAATATGATTACTGTATCATAATATTTCATTCTTTTCTTTTCCTATTCGATGTCATTCATATTTGAAAACACGCGATTCCTATTCGCTAATTTTGTAATTCCTATTTGATAATTTTTCTTTCTTTCTTATTCAATAATTATTTGGGTTATATGCAATTAAGTTGTTATTTGAAAACATACTAGCATCCATTTCTATTCGATAAAAATACGATTCCCATTCAATAAACTTCTGATCTTAATGTATAATTTTATTTCTCCTATGCGATGTTTTTCTTATTCTTTTCTTTAATAACTGAATTCTGGGAAATATGACAAAATAAGAACTGGTTGTAAACTTAATTAAATAAGAATTACATGTTTAACATGATTATCGAATATAAATCAAATCATAATCGTTAGAAATAACAAAATTTTTGAATAGGAATCCCATATTTCAGAATAGAATAACAACTTAAAGGTGATGAATTCTCAAACAGTTATAACCATTTCTAGCACAAGAATAACAACTAATAGAATAAGCATCATATTCATTGAACAGGAATGATATGATTTAGAAAAAGAAAAACAGAAAATTTTTGAATAAGAATGATAAAAAAGTATAATAATGCAACGTATTACCCACCATATCATATACATGTGATGGCGAAATATTACACTATACTTTACAAATACTTTTAAATAGATGAATAAGAAATCATTTCTTTTCTTATACAGTAAAGTTTCAGTTGGTTTTTCATCTTCCATAGTCAGTAAAACTTCCAAATATGAAACACTGGTGACTTTAATTTGATCGATTGATTGATTGATTGTATACTGTTTACCGACCCTCTCCAGATTATTTCACTGATATGAGGACGTCACTTTTGCCGGTGAAGGGCTGCGAATTTAGGCCCATGCTCGGCACTTACGGTCTTTGAGCAGGGAGGGATCTTTATCGTGCCACACCTGCTGTGACACGGGGCCTCGGTTTATACCGTCTCATCCGAAGGACTTGTAGAAAGGAATATCTTTTCATAATCCTTTTTTTAAAAAAAAATCTTTACGAATGATTATAACATACATTTAAAAAATGTAAATATCTCTCTTTTTAGATCTGAAATACCATTGAATTTTTTTTTCTCACACATGTAAGTGGCGGTGGGATTTTAAGACTCAGTTTTTAATACAAATTTCCACGGCAACAAGGGCGATAAATACAAATGTAAATGGTATTATATCATATATTGACAGAAACATTCGAAAATGTCAACCTGTAACATGCTTAAAGTTTGATTTATTTTTTCTGTCTTTATTTGTTTTCATTGTTTGTTTTTATTTTGATACTGAAATTAAACATTCAAAACAATGTTATTCATATAATTTACAATAGTTAATTATGTACAAAATGATCACAGAAGTTTGCGTCTCTGCTTATCATTTAGTATTTACATTTCCAAATACTTTTCTTTAAGATTCTTTTGAAAGAGGAAGACTGATCAATTTCTCATGAACTACAATGGTTGTGCATGAATATCTCCATTGTTACGTCATTATACCTCACTTGAGGTCAAAACTATAGTGCAAATTTGCTTTGCTTTACAAATGACAGTTGAATTGCATAAATGTTGTGTCAACTCATCAGAAAAATAAAGTATATATAAGAAATTTAATTAATTTTTGAAGATTTGTGAGGAACATGAAATACAACTCTTCACGCCGGCATATTTATCATGAAGCGCTAACGCGATATTTGACCCAAGGGTTTATTTTTCAGCGTTGAATACTGAGACCAAAGGTGTTGAATTTAGATCCTAGTCCATTGAAAACTGAGCCAGATTGTAGAATTTTGATCATAATACCGGTTCTACATTCAACAACATAAAAGCACATATTTGTGACTTGGTTTTCACAACTGTGATTTAATCCAGGCGTCGGGAACTTAAAAACATATGGTTTATGTTCGTTATGCATTGTGTCCATATGCATTGAGGTTTTTGGCACCTCTCTACATACAGTAAATAATATGTAAAAGTCAAATTCTGTGTTTAACTAATGAGTATGCATGATACTCATTTATTTAGAGAATACGCTTCATAAACATAACTCAGTTCTTTTCGTAAATTTAAAATGACCTCTGATTGTAAAATGTTTGGCCTAAAAAGAGAGATATTTACATTTTTTAAATGTATGTTATAATCATTCGTAAAGATTTTTTTTTAAAAAAAGGATTATGAAAAGATATTCCTTTCTACAAGAAGTACTTAACAACATCCATCGTCTTATATCAGGCTTACTATATGCATATGATAATTTTGCATTTGGTCTAAGAGATAGTTTCTAAAAACTTAATGGTTCGTTTAAAGAGTTCCCTTTAGATGGCAGTTGGGAAGGTCGTATAATTGCAAAGACAAATTGGATTTGATTTCATATTTTAAGGCAGCGTTTATTCTTAAATAATTTGCTTTTACATTTTCATATTTAACTTTTTTTCTCGTTAACCATAATAACCCACTAACTTATAAATGTATATTATAGTGTATATAAATGTAAATATTCTTGAGCTTTGTGGTTCCTTTAAGTAGCCTATAATTGCTGTTTGTGGGTCCAGTTCCATCTTCCATTTAGCTCTAACACATTGAGAATTGTGTCTTCTACTAATTTAAGTGTTGGTTTGATCAACCTACAATGAAAAAATATTGTTGATTTTCCCTTTGGTATTTACATAAATTGCTTTTACCACTGGGTATTCCAATTTATCTTCAGTGCACAAGATATAATGGATCCCTTTTCATTGACATTCTTGACTTTTTTCACTCTTGTTTTGCTTTTCCAAAATAAATTCTATTGTATTTTAATTTGTAGTATTTTCCCTCATTTTACTTGACATTTAGAACTGTTTTCTTATTCAGGATTTTTTTTAAAGATGCATTTTAATCTAATATCTTCATTTGTACTACTTTATTTGTAGTTCTGTTAATGACAAAATTATTTTCCAATATGAAATACTTCTGAAATGCTACCCCCTAGAGTTTTGGTTTTATGTCATTATAATTCGGAACGCAAGGAGACTATACTAAGATACATATTTCTGTATATTGGTTTTTGATTTCGATGAACACTGTTGCCGTGGTTACTAAAAATAGAATTTTTTGAAATGCTTTTAAAATATTGCTCTTCCTACAGTAATTCTCTGATTTCAATATAACTTGGCACACAAATAGACTTCACAAAGAAACATAATTCTCTCTATTGTTTTTGATTTCGATGAACGGTGTTGCCATGGTTACTAAAAATAGAAATGTTCCTGAAATTCCTTTAAAATGCTACTCCTCCTACTGTTTTGGGTTTATATGTTTTAGATCGAATATTGCAATTTTTGACATGAAAAATCAATTCCTCGGATACAATACAATACAAAATGTAATATCATCGAATACAAATTAAAAAAATCAATACGGTTAAAAATTGTTACACACATTATATAAATGAAAAATTATACATACATGTACACTGTACAAATGATTTTTTTATACATATGGATAATTACAGGATACAAATGGAAAATTATACAATGCAAATAAAAGTTGTACAATACAAATGAAAATATAAAATACAAATGGAAACATATAGAATACAAATAAAATTATACAATACAAATGGTAAAAATCGATATTGCAATTTTTGACATGCCATACTTCATCTCCTTTTATCATTCAGATTTCTGAACGCATGTATAATTATACCCCCAGATCGAAAGATACGGGGATATTTTTTTAGTCCTGTCTGTCTGTTTGTCTATTTGCCTCTATGTCTGTGTGTTGTCAGCTTTAATCTTGCCCACAACTTTTGGGAGTGTGGACTATGGCTTTCATATTTCACTGATGTGTTCATTGTGTCAAGACCTTTGCACGTGTACCACAAAACTTGACCTTGACCTTGGAGTTTGACCTACTTTTACAAAAAATACCACACTTTAACCTTAGCCATAACTTTTGAACAGTTGCAGCTAGGGATTTCATCCTTCATATGTGTATTCATTGTGACAAGACCTTTCAGTTGGTATAGATATTTTGAACCTTTGGACCTTGACCCACTTTTTAAAAACATTTAACCGTGATTATAACTGTTGAACAATTAGAAAAAGGACTTTCATATTTCACAGGTGTGTTCCTTGTAACAAGGTCTTCCTCTGTGTACCAACACTTTTGACCTTTTTACCTTGACATTTCGAGTTGAACATGCATTTGAGAGATTTCAACCCTTGCCATAAGCTGCCATACTGGGAGAGGGGCATTAGTGTTTCACAAACGCAGCTTGTTTTTATTCTGCCTGACAGGTGAGATTTACCTGTAACAAAGGTAGTTATGAACTCTGTGAGTGATGGTCTACCACTTGGTATACATGATTTTTATTTGAAATGAGGATTTGGCGGGCGCCAAAATGCCACTTTTGAAGTGGCATAATTATCCGGCACAGTGTTTAAAGTTAAAACCGGAGACATATTGCAAATGATGAAAAATACACTAGTAGAAAAGATATTTCACATACAGCAAAACTCGTTTACTACGAACATGGATATAGCGAATTCACGGATAAAGCGAAGTTATTTTACATCCCCAGCTATATAAATTTAACAAATTCATTATATGGATATAACGAGTAACGGATGTAGTGAAGTAATTTCATAGGTCCCGGTGACTTTGTAATAACTTTTTTACTGTATTTCATAAATTAGTATTATTTGTTTTTAAATGAATTATACCCCATTTTATTTTCACAGAATGTACACGATAGGCTGCATAATGATTTTGAAGGAAAAGGTTACACTATTTATTACAGACAGCAAGAAAACATCATTTAACACCACCAACTAATAAGACTCTAAAGGTGGGAAAATATATGTCATGCAACCATTTTAGATTTTTTATGAAATAACTGCATTATATAAACTTGATATTCCATTTAAAGTAATTTATAAAATCAAAATAACCATTTTGTACCTTAATAATAATGTAGCATAAACTAAAGAGTTCTCAATTGATGAATGATAAATAAATACATGTACATGTATATTGTAATTATTATTTTAGGAATAATGGAAAATTAAATATTTAAAGCTGTCAAAAAGCAAAGAATGGAGTTCAGTGGATTCCATAACGGTACTTTGGATAATGTTAATCAATATGTAATTAATAATTCTTCTCTTCCCAATGATCTAGATTAGTGATATTATGAGTGGCATGACTGCACTTTACAAAGATTTAAAACTTTTGAAATTGTGTGTACATATACAATGATTATAGGATAAATGTATCTAGTAATCAATATCAATATGGTTAATATTTTCAAATGTATTTTACAACATTTTACTGTTCATTAATGAAAAAATAATTTGTGTTGTATTTGAATTTGGAAATGTAAAGGAATTTATTTTAAAATGAAAACTGATATCCTTACATGTAAACATGTACTGGCTTGTTGAATGGTGTATACATTGGACTCTAACACAAGATGATACTACTTCTTTTTTTGGTGAAATTATTAATCACAATGATTTTTGTGAAAATATTTTTTTTAATTCTCCAAAGGGTATGGTATCTATGAAATCTACTCAGCCTTTTTGTTTGGCTATTTTTAATCATAGATATATATTGATTCTTGATAACTTAAATCCTCAAAAAATAATATTTTGTTGTTTTTTGTCAACATAAATTATCTCCCCCTTTCAGCTTGAAATTAAAAATAATACTGTTGATATAAAAATAATTTGATTAATGAAAATAAATAATTGTGTTGTATTTGGATTTGGAACTATAAAGATATTGTTTTGAAATGCTATTTATAATTTAAGATGGGTAAATATATACATGACATTTATTCGACCGTAACGAAAAAGTGAATTTCCCTTTTTTGTATGAAACTCTTCAATGGCTTTTGGAAATTAATCATTTGCACTAAAATGTTATTAATATTTAATTTTCCATAAGGTATGGTGTCTATAAAATAAACACTACCTTTTCTGTTTGGCTGTAGTGTATTTTTTCTTTATTTTTTTTTTTATCAAATAGTTGAATTTAGCTGTAAATCCTTTAAAAATTGAAAATTTCAGTTTTTCTTGACATGGATTATCTCACCTTTTCAGCTTGAAATCAAAAACTATGACTGGATGTGGTAATATTTGGATTAGTTATGAAAAGTAAATAATTTAATTGTATTTGAAAATGAAAATATATATATAAAAAATGGTATTGAAATGCTTTTTATTTTTTACATGCAAACATATATGACATATATTAAACTGGGACAAAAAAAGGGAAATTACCATTTTTGTACAAAATTCATCAGTTGTTTTGGGAAATTAATAATCATCTGCACAAAAATGTTTTAATAATTTTATTGGCTTTTGACCATAGTCTCTATGAAACAAGCATGGCTTTTTAGTTTGGCTGTAGGGTTTTTAGAAATTTTTGAAAGATAAAAATCCTCAAAAATGGATATTTAACACTTTTTGCCAATATGGATTATCTCCCCTTTTTAGCTTCAAGTTAGAACACATCACTGGTCATAAAAATATTTTGACTACATATGGATAGTAACTACTTATGCTGTATTTTAATAAGAAATTAACATAAATGTGTTTTATTGTTTAGTTTTCTTTTCATTTAATCTTCATTATTGGTATTTTTGCCTGTTTTTAGAGGAAATTTAAGCCATTTTTTGCCCTAAACATTTTATTGGTTGCCATGGATACCAATGGCAGAATTAAAAAAAAAAAGATAATTTTTTGGAGTATCTTAGCATACTCTACCAACATGCAAAGTTTGAAAAAATTCTGAAACCCCCTCTGCATGATTTTTACACGGAGCCGTACTTAATACTTAGGGAAAGTGGCCATCTTGTTGTGTATAAATGAAAAATATTAATACTATAATCCAGAAAAATCAGAGTAAACATGTTCGAAAGCAAAACAAACACACAATATATTCTCAGTCCGTGCAGTTGTGGTGAGCAGACTTTGACGATTGAACGCACCCGGTGAATCTTAAACAATCAACAATAACAGAGCTCCTGCCCTGTTTACAAAAACTGGGTACATAACATGAGTGTGATCGATTTGCACACAAAACTTAGTTCGGAATGACGGTACTTGTAAAGGAATTTTGCTTTGTAACATTTCTACTCTGAAAAAAAATTATTTTTCTGGATAAAAACTTTAATACTTCTCATTAATACACAAAATTGCCACTTTACCAAAGGATTAAGAATAAAGTTAAAATTTGTGAAAATGCAAGGATGTCTCAATCAAACCCGCCAAAAAATTTGAAGTTTTAATAACTTTTAAATGAAATAGATTCTTGATTAATTTTTGTGTGAAATGCTTTTAAAATATATAATTTGTGATATTATACAGAAAACATTAACTTAAAATCTGTGTCCATGTACATTTAACTGCAAACTATAGCAATTTTAATAGACAACAATGGGACTTTAAAGATGAATGACTTGGAATAATATTAAAATAAGGACATCTTTGAAATAGTGTTTTGTTGCCTCCTCTCGACTCGGAATTAAATTATTGGGTCGGAAAGTAGATGAGAAACTCTTTTTTTCCCTTAAAATGTCACAATATTTGTTGACGAGATACAAGGAATGAAGAAAAAAAATATTGCGTCCCGGAAAGTGATAAACAATATTCAATCGGGCAATTTTTAGTCAGCCGGGCGGGCGAGTGCATCGAACATTATTAAAAATCATTTTATAGTTTGTTATTTTAGGCAAATTTTATTTAAGAGGACTGAGGGTATGTGGTCATTTTATACTATACTGATTCCTTTTGAAGAAATTTTTCCTTGCCAAGTGATATCACTTCTTAAATTAAAGGTATATCTCTCGGTTAATTTTAACCC
>PRKT01000150.1:200867-213801 GCA_003671525.1 Saccostrea glomerata | reverse complement strand
CCCCCCCCCCCCCCCCCGTCTCCATGATAACTGACGTACAAAAAATTATTCAGGCACCTAATCCCATCATTGTTTTTTCCTTTTTACATATATTTTGTTTGTAATTTTTCTAAGATCCGCCACTGATCCTTATTGACTCACCTTTCAGAATGCATTTAAGCCATCACATGAAGACAGAATCTAGACAATTTATATAACAGTATCTTGCCATTAAATCTCGAGGTTGAAATGCAGATTTTTAATTAAATAGCGCTCAAGTTTCAATTAAGGCATAAAATTCCAGTTGAGAATCATCTTACTCCTAAGTCCATCAGAATAAAAAAAATTGATCACTGCTAAATATCGATTTTCCATTTCGAGGAACTAAGGTAAATTTGTTCTTAAGAACAAGAAAATAACAAACCTCTTCCTTGAATGCATGATGTAAATCTTTTGCTTCTGTAAAAATAACTTTATTTGATTGGGGAAGGGGGGGTTAGTATGGATAGCGTTAAGGACAAAAATTACCGTTATGAGAAAGAAACAATTATTATTATTTCAATGACAATAGAAACTTAACAAATGACTTTCAATGCATAATTAACATTTCTTTCCGGAAAACAGATTTGCAGTTTGCTGCATTTTCAATACCTTTTAAAAAATATTTCACGAAAAGTTTACAAAAAGGCCAAGATAAATAGTGCTTACAGAACTTCCATCGTAGACCTGGTGAGGTAAACATACTGCAGTTTTCCCTTGAAAGGAATCATCATCGAAATCATCATGGGAAACTACGGAAAATGATGCTTTGACACTATATATGTAATCTACTGGAAAAAACTGATGCCAACTGGTCGTGGGGAATTTCTGGAAAGGTACTTCATTTTCACAGTTCCAAATGTTCACATCATTGCACAGTTCGCAAAAAATATTTTTGTACTTGGAGCAGACATGTATGTTTTGAAATTCATGACATGCACTGACTAAATACTGGTCTTTATCTTGCTTACATGTTTGAATTATTTCGGATGAATTCACCTCGGTTGGATTGCATATTAAACAGAATTTGTTTTTATAGACTGTCGATCCCGATCGTACTGGGGGAAATGTCAGTTCATCAGCATACTCACATGCTTTTAATACATCTTCATTGTATGTCTGCCATGCCCCTGATACGTTACAAGATGAGATATCTGCATCACAGGTAATTTCACATCTCTGTGGGGCGGACGTTGGCTCAACTCTTATGTCACACGAACCCCTTTTCAGATTGTCAATCATATCTTGTAATGATTGAAAATTTAGGTGATTTATGTAAGTTCTGCACCTTACTTTCAATGGCCATGGTCTTACATCTGTTATGCTGTAAGAGATATTGGGGTCTTGGGTTTTTCCACACATGTAACAGAATAAGTTGACATAGGTTACCATATTTGTATTTGTTGATTGCACTGGAATTGAATGATAAAAGTTAGAAGGATTGCTGTCTTTGCAGAGATTTCCAAAAAACTGCATTTCACGACATCCATTAATTGCTCGGAAGTTCTTAACCGTATCATTTCCTCTGCTTCCCGGGTACATATCACTGATGCAAGTCCATTTTTGTCTTACCGAAAAATCGTCACAGCAATCCAAAGTGCAGCCCACCGTACAAGAACAGTTTCTTTGAAGGGACAATGTATAGTTGGGTAATAACCCGGATGTACAGGTACCTTTTCCTGATAAAGAGAAACCGGAATAAACTAGATTAGTCAAGTTGACAGAATGGTGATTACCTGTAGGATTTACAGTTGTTGGAATGGATGAAAAGTCAGCGTTTTCTGCTCTCGGTGAACAAAAGAAATTAGCCTCTGGTAGGACGATTATGTCCGGAGCTGTCTGAAATTCAGTCTCCTCTGAGCGGATCCCGGTGCTTGAATTATTTACATTTGTTTGAGACTTTTCAAGAATTCGAAGTTTTTGTATATATCCATTGACATGCTCTTTTCGATATGCAAATGTTAAATCAAATATGAACTCATTTCCGACATAGGACTCCGAGGAATCAAGTAATCTTACATCGCTGTAGTATTCTTCACCATTATCGCCGATGTTGCAAACAAAGCAGAAAATGTTTTTGTATGGAAATGAAGCATGTAATTCCGGCATATTAGAACAAGCATTCTTGAATGTGCTTGGAAATTTACAAGTTTCAATTAAAAATTGTTTTTCAAATCTAGGGGGGGTTGCAAATTTTGCAAAATATATTTTTAAATATTCTATGTGGTGCTTCATAGGCGCTTAAGCATGCCTTTTCTATCTGTTTGTCAAAAAGTATCCAAGTACCTGTTACATTGCAGGAAGCAATTTTAGTAGAATAACTTCTAGAGCAAGTTCTTGTCAACGATGTTTCTGGGTGCTGAAAATGAATACCACAGGATTTTGATCTTGCAAATGCAATTACTTCTTCGTACGATGAAAGGAAGTTGAAATCTGTGGAAGAAGGACATATAAAAAGTAAATCCCACTCGGTGTAATTTGATTCTTTGTGACAATGGGCGCAAAATTTGTTCCTATAGGATACCCAGCTTGTGGGTGAAGCAACAAGTGGGAGATGAAGTAGATCGATCTGTCCGCGTTCTTTTGTGCAGTTTTTGGATAGATTTACCTCAGTGCCCTTTAGGCAGTTTGAAATCAATACTTCTGACTCTGCATTTCTGTAAGGCAAAACATGTGTATTAGTGCATTCCGCAAGTCCGTGTGGAAAAAACAAATCAGGACAGCATTGCGGGAAAAAAAATTGTAAATAACAGTTACGCGTGTCGCAGGAGCATGGGGGACATTTTGTTGAAGGCATTGGGTCATTTGGAATCCCTAGTGAAGTCAGAATCGACTTATCGCATATGATATCAGTACCACAAAGCAGAATACTTTGCAGGATTACGTGAGTCGCATTGAAATCAAAGTCGTCATTGATATTCACTTCGTCATTTGTTTGATCAGCAATTGCACCATTCAACAGAATTGCAAATTGTAAACTTAAAAGCAACTTGAAAACATCCAGCATCTCTAATGAGAAATGTCCAAAAGTATGCCAAGGGTTCAATACAAGAAGCTCTCTGGGGAAAGATTTCTAATTACACAGGTACCAGGTACTAATTTCTAATTATCTAAAGACAACGGACATTTCACTATACTTATATAGGATTGAAAATCCAATTAGTTTCAATTTATTTTTTTTGAAAGTTAATAAGTTGGCAATTAGAAATTATAATTGGGTGCGAAAAAAAAAAAATTACAAAAACATAATTGGATATTATATCCTGGGAACAACTTGCAATATATTCAGGATGGTTATTGAAAATTACAAAACCGTGTACTATGAAATAGTTGGCAAAGGTTTTATTAATTGGTTTAAATACTGTAAAATCACAAAATATTTTCGTGAGGTTCAAAAATGTGGGCTCTTGGGGATTCATTGTCGTGGATGCAGAAAATCACATTAATAGTGAACATAAATTCGTGGATCCCTTCATGCCTCGAAAAACACCCACACATTGTTGACGAAGAAAAGTTAAAGTCATCATACAGCTTGGTTTTTAGATAACCATTAACGTTTTTTTTTTTTTTTTGTGAATATCCTTATATAAACAGATGTGTCAGAATCTGTGTTATCTTTTATCTCAAGCTCACAAAGATATATCCTATCGACATAAGAATGGAAATTGCCATTGTTTATTGGCAATACGTCGTCGATATATCTAAATGTTTAAGGCCACAGCAAGTGTTTTCTTCTTTTCATGCATATGATTTTGTACAAATTCTGCATCATATGACTAAAAATATATATCTGCTAATAACGGGGTGCAATTTGTACCCGTGAAAATTCGAATAGATACATACATCTCGATCTATATTACGAGTTACTATTGAACTATAAACATAAGCGTAAGACTAAAGAAATTTCTCTTTCTATGAAAACTAGAAGACGTTAATTTTGTCTCTTTTGATCAATGTTGATTGATATTTTTCATACAAATTGTTCCATTATTTCATTCTGTATGTTCCATATTTTTTTGTTTACGACAATGAGCACACGGCGGGGGTCGGCATTTGTTCCCATCCTAATCTCTAGCCGGAGTTTAAGTACCATTAATGCCTTTGTCAATGTCTAATTACAAGTACGGAAAGCAAACTTAAGAAACTTTACCATGTTGATATTTGCAAAGATTTTAAATTATCCATGTTCTTAATATCCTGCCGAGAAATAATCACTGATAAGATGCTCAAATTAGCTACATCTTTAATTAATTTGGCATCCATTAATTTTCATTTAAAAAAAAAAACTTATTTTAATTCAAAACTATTTAATTTATAATCTTTGATGCAATAGGTTAAAGAAAGTTTTGCCAAGAATCGTGACATTTAGAGGCATTTGTTGGAGATTGTTTCCAGTTCGTTTTTGCTCTGAAATTAAAGCTGACATGACCTATTAAAAATCGTTTTTGCTCTGAAATTAAAGCTGACATGACCTATTAAAAATGCATCATTTTTAACTTTTGTACGACTAATTACGTTCCTGTACTCCTTTGCCCGCAATATTTCTTCGATCCGCAATATTTATTTGAAAATTTTTGTCCACCTTTACCTGCTATATAAAGCCTGGTACATTTGTTTCACTTGAGTGATTTTCTATCCTGGCTGACGACATTTGCACATCTCCGATAGCATAGTTTTTAGAAGTCTATAAACTGACCTAATACATGTTTGAAAAGTAAAAATCCAATAAAATTGGAACTATACTGAGAAGTAAATTATTTTTAATTGCATTTCCTGCAATATAGAAAAAAAAAACTAACACAGAATTCATTCATGTAGAGCAAAAACCATTTGTATATGCACGCATGCAGGTCGAGAAAACGAATCAAACGCAGTGATAAAAACGTTTACCTGAATACTTCTATCGTTACAAATATAGCACATGAGCACATGTCGAAAGAAATATCTTTTTTTTTACTTTTATTGAAATATGCATCTCTGAACTTTTGTAATCCATTGCTAACTCAACAGTAAAATTTTTTCACTACATAGCACTTGGACACACGTGGTCCATGCTGATCAGTATTTGGTCAGGGAAAATTCCAAAGGTGGAAAGCCCTCTGGTATATCATGCTTTTGGTTGATTGAAAAAAATGAAAATATTTATTTTTTTTTTAAATAAATATTACTCTTCTCTGTAACTGCTTTAAATAAAATTTATGAACATGGCTTTACTACATCAAATTTATTATATAACATGCATCATTACGAGTCATTCATCTTATGAAGTGATTTTCCTGTGAAGGGGAGGGGGGTATTAAAACATGCATAACACTCTCCTAAAAATAATTTAAACCAACGTCTGAAAAAGATAGGATTTCTTTATGATCAATTACTTTAAAATAAATACTGTGTACTGGCTTTATTTCTTTATATTTACATTTCCAATGTCTTTGTCCGAGATAAAATTACCAAATGTAAATGTACTTAATTTCCCCATCAATGTATTGGCGCGGTTCCAAAAAAAACATGTGCAGGGCGGGACAAACAGCTAAACAGAAGCAGGGCTCGGAGCACGTGGATTGGCGGAATCAAAGCATGTAAATATAAGGAATAACTGTCAGATTTTTCAATTTCATGAAGATGATCAATCGATTGGCTTGCGTGATAACTTTATGCATAAACGCCTTCGGCGTTCGGCGTTTATGCAAATTATCACGCAAGTCAATCGATTGATCACTTCATGAAATCAAAAAATAAGACAGTTATTCCTTAAATATATATAAATATAGACCTAATAAATATAAGTTGATTTAAAGTTATTTATAATTTTTTATACACAATAAACGAGTTTAATTCTGTGGTACATGGATGATCAAAATAGAATTTAATGTGAATTATATTTCTTGACATATAATATTAATGATTAATAGTCAAAGCATGTAGGAGCAAACTGCCCGTGATAATTCCACATTCTATACCTAAAATCCGCTTTTTTAAATCCTCTCATCCAAATAATTTTTGTCCGAATTCAGTACCTGAGAAGGTGTTTGAGAAAGTTTCAATGTTCCCATTCCTGTGTTGTAAATTTCATGTTTATTTCTCTTTCAGTTTGGGCGTTTGGGTTTATTTTTCTTGTCAAAAGTTACAAGGGCTGTTCAATAAATAATGTCATCGGTGCTCGGAAAGGAACAAAAACTGTTTTCTATGATTAAGTCTTAATGATTTCACTTAAATATTCTCTTTTAATGTTAACACATGTTCGTGTAGCATATTTATTCAATTTCTAATATCGTTTTAGAACACGTTTTTTGAGTATGACCCTTCGTATACTGGAATATGCCAGATCCTATGATTTCCTGTACTTGATTTTCTCTTTCTGAAAGGTTTTTTTTTCAAGTTTGGTAAATGGAACGAGTCAAAAGTTGTAATATCTGGCGAATATTGTTGGTGTGACAAAACATTAACTTTCTGTTTATCCCCAGAACTCATTTACTCTTCATGACCTGTGAGTTTGTACGTTGTCATGAAGAAATTTAATGTAGTGAATTCCTCATTCTGGTTCCTTACTCTCATAAACCTTTCGATTCTTGTGCAAAAAGTTTGCTTTCTAGACTCCTCCAGAAATTGAACTTCCTTCCCGAATAAAAAGTTTGAATAACAAGACCACTTATATTTAAGAAAATAGCGTATAAAACTGTTGTGCCCTTGCAATTCTTCGCTCTTTTCAGGCCTTTGCTGTTTGGTCAAGTGCATCTGATTGTAAAGAATTTTGTTCAGTTGATATGATATTACGCCCTCAAATTTACCAAAAAATTAGCTGTACTCTTGAAAAATTTTTTTTAGCTAAAACATATCTTGAATATATGAGCGATTTTAATCTAGAAAAGAATTTTACCGATATTGCCCAGAAATACTAATTATGATGCGAGATTTTTCGGCGGAATTAAAATTTCCGGAAAAAAATTGTAATTTTCGTCATTCAGTTTAACATTTTACCGGGTGCGCATGAATTTACCAACTTCTTACTTGGCAAACAAATAAAACTGTATGGGTGCGACTTCCATGCCAATAATCACGATGGTAAAATTCTACCGGCCACATCCAACTCGATTAAGTCTCGTAAGATATTGTTAAAATTCATGTTTGTTATTTACCATGCATCGTCTTTAATAAATTCGGAAACCTGATTTACCAATTCTTGGACTTTATATTGGAAGACCATAGGGAATACGGCACCTTTACCCCTTTACGTTTTATTACGGCCCACTGTGAGCGCCACTACTTTGTCATACCCGCCAACATTCCTTCTTCCCCGTTTACTCAAAACAACAGATTTCGTCAAGGAATTACTTTTACAACTTATGACCAAAATCTAACTGGTTATATATTCATCACTAAAACCAAAACTAATGATTAATTTATTATTGGTTAAACAACTGCATTGTTAAAAAATAGAATACAGAAAATGATTATAAATATTGCAATATCTTTGCAATAGACATCATAATTATATATTTACATTTGCAAATGATTTCCTTTATGTCACACTACTGAAAGGAATGCGTATCTATAAAGTCTGTATAAATACAGGTACGGGGTCAAGAGGTCATAGATGTGCGTATGGATAATCGTTTAACGTAATTTCTCAGTGACGTCATAAAGGGTCGATGCCCATTCCGTGGATTACATACTTGCCGTTGAGTTTGAAAATTAAGGCATTTCACACGCTAAAAGTTACAATCAGGCAAATATAAAGTATGAATAAGTCACAAATATAAATATAAGTAATAAGGTATCATTTTAAAACATCTATCGGGCTATAAAAACGGGTTGGTACGAGATTAAATTCATCATAAAGCCCTTCGGGCTTTATGGAATTTAATCTCGTGACCAACCCGTATTTATATCCCGATAGATGTTTAAAAATGATACCTTATTTCTTAAATAAATCTAGATTGTTTTCATTGTAAAACATCAAATAAAATATCAAAAACATACATAAAACATGGAGTTTCAAAAAGTCTCTTAAATATTTCAGGATTCTTAAATCCTGATAAAAAAAATCTTGATTGTTTCCAAAGAAAAAATAGAAATCATCAATTGGTAAAATTAATGATAAATTTTGAAATCTGAAAAGAAGCTAATATGCGTACATGTATGTAGTACATGTATATAAAAAGGTTCTAAAAGTGGGGATCGAAATATATATGTGGATCAGAGGGTTTCTTTCTTTCTTTATTTTGGCATGACTTATTTTCAGATTATCAACAACAGATTAAAATGTCATATGCTTTTTTCACGTGTTCTCCATCAAGTCAATTTTATCACGTGAAAACTATTTGTCATACATGTATGAATGACTTGAAATGCATGAGCAAGATCCCTCAAGATTGCATTGATTTTTAAATTAAAGATAAAATGCTAAATAATTACATGTTTAATGACTCATACCTTATATTTTCTGGTCCATTCTCACATTACTCCAGTCCACGCTTAAATGTATGTATGTGTGTTTTAAATTCAGTATAATTGTCCAATAAAAATTACAGATCGAATGTGCCTAGGAATGAATTAGCAAAGTCATCAAAACACGTGAGTATCATGTGACACTTATAATAACAAACATTGCCAGGAAGAACGGAAAAGGAAATTAGACATTATTAGTTGCATAAAAAGAAGGTAATTCTGATTGTATGCATGCACTTAATCAAACAGGTCATATCAAACATTAAAAAGAGGTAACATGAGGGCAATTTTGAGGACCGCAAGCATCTCGAATTTTCTCTTCCAATTCATTTAAATTTTTTTTTTATGTAAAAGTCAGAAAATTTTGTCTCGATTAAGGTATATATTTTTGGCAATTGGATCAGAGATATATAAGAAATATTAATGGCCTTGATAGCATTTTTTGGATATTTTTTTTTTATTATCACAAAGCACACGTCGGTACAGTTTAGTGGCGGATCAAGGAATCTTTGGGGAAAATTCAAAAAGAGGGTGGGGTGTTCGGGGTGGTGTCCACAGCCACACACACACACACACACACACCCTCACACACACACACAAACACAAACACACATATTTAAGAAAAATCATGTATATTTTGGACACAAAAGGGGGGGGGGGAAGGGCCCTCTTCTAAATCTGCCAGTGTGACGGTAAACAATATACATAACATGTATACAGTACATGTGTATATGTTACATGTAGTTGTTTAATAGTTGAGCATATTTTTGAATTTCAGGAAAGATGTCAATATTCAGGTATACCCTCCCTGTTTTCCTCCTTTGCCTGACGCAACAGATTCTAGCCAGGAGTGGACTGAGGGGGATGTTTCCAGACAAATATCCTCCCATGCTACAGAATGGAATAGACCCCGGCAGTCCACTATTCCTGACTCCATATGTCGAGAAAGGACAATTTGATATGGGTAAGATGGCAGCTTGCGTATGCATAAGTATACAGATGATGTTCGTTATCTTGCACACCAATATCTAGTACATGCAGCATTTAATGTAACATAGATGTCCCAACTACTTATCATTTCTTTTACTCTGAATATCTCAAATATAGATGTCTAAAAGACACGTTAATAGAGTTCAATATAACATGGTTTTAATTCACAGGCACCTGACGTTACTTTTTTTTCTTTTAATAAAAAAAAATACCCTTACTAATACATCGTCCCAAACCACGGCCAAAATGTACGATCCTCTCCCATTCTGAGAGGAGAGAGCTATATGTGGACTCCGGACCGTGGCTTGAGACGATGTTACTAATCATGCTAATAATTATAAGTTAGGGGTATTTTTTTTTATTAAAAAAAAAAATAAGTAATGTCAGGTGCCTGTGGTTTGACTGTCTAGATCTGCATAGATATCTAACAGTAGTAAATATTTCAGATAAATTAAAGTATAAAATATAATAAATTCATTTTAATTATTCTAATACTGTAGATCACTAAATTTTTTGTGATACCTTATTTTCATGAGATAGTCAATGACTCTTGGCTAGCGAGACAAAATTTTCGCAAATTGTGGTTATTGCTCTATATAATCTAAAGGAATACTATTATACACAATAATTACATTTTTGCGATCACACTGTCTTGCATAACTATGCGAAAATTCAAGTTCTTTCAAATAAAAAGTGATTTATAGTATGGTACTCATGGAATGCCAGAAGCCAGATACGACAGCCAACTGCTTACTGCCAACTGCTGACTGCTTACTGCCAAATGCCACACAAATATTGATATTTATATGAATTTTCACAAAAAAGGGGAAAAAGGCACGGATCCAGGACATTTTTTCCAAGGGGGTCACCCTGGTAAAATTGAATTGAATAAAATGACCAATATGTTTTATCTTATGTAATATTCAATATATGCGGTTGATAAAGTACATTGTTTATTTTTTTATTTGTTTTCTATTTGAAATAGGTAATAAAATGACTATTTTCTGCTTTAAATCTTTAAAGAAGCCCCCCCCCCTCCCCCGGAGACAACAAAACCTTTGAATAGGGAATAATAATAAAAAAAGATTTGTCGTTTCGCAGAGAAAGATGTTTTGAAAATAAATTTCCGTTTTCCACTTTTTTTTACCAGAGTGACCGTCTTGGAAAAAATGTCCTTTAGATCCGCGCCTTTTTTTTTTTAATTTACATAAATATCAATATAAAAATAAAATTTATTCAAATATGTGTGGCAGTTGGCAGTAAGCAACTGACAGTTGGCAGTAAGCAGTCAGCAGTTGGCAGTAAGCAGTTGGCTGTCGTATATGGCATTCCATAGGTACTTTATAAAATACATCATTTTTTAAATAAAAAAAATTAAACATGTAAAATATGACAAATTCCTCAAATTTGGCAATTATTACTAAAAAAAAAATGGGGCGGGCATAATTTTTTGAAACCCTGTTAAAAGAAAAAGCTATTCTTCCCAAACGAAGATATTTATATCTTCCCAAATGAAGATATGTACATCATGTACATGTATGACATATGTGCAATTGAAAACAAATAAATTTGGAGGGAGTCGCAAACTTAATTACCTTAAACCAACAGTATGGGGAAAGAGGACATTGTACAATACTGTAAAACCTTCCAATATCATCTTCTTGTGCTTTCAGCTCAGAAGTTGAGTAGAGTGGGGCCATTAGATGGAACTAATCTGGAGAGCTTTGCAGGATTTTTCACCGTAAACAAAACCACCAATAGCAACATGTTCTTCTGGTTTTTCCCTGCTCAGGTAATGATCACTTGAAATGTAATGAAAAGGCATGTAATGGACAGACAGCTAGACAAAGTGATAGATGAGTATTAATTAAGATTTAGACAAACTACAATAGTGGGAGAACAATTACTGTACTGTAAACCAACTTTTATTTGTCTGCGAAGCAATCTTATTTAAAAGATGTTTAATATTTTATTAAGTACATTTTAAAAATATACTCATTTTTCTCCACTAAAAAAGGAATTGTAATTGCAACTGTCATTGTATTGCTCTATAGAGCAGTGCCGTAATACTGTATACAGGGAAAATTTCGCCCCCGTTTTATTTTTGCCCCTTTCGCCCTATCCTCATTTGGGCGAATTTAAAACGGGGCGAAATCAAAGAATACAGTACAATTTCTTAAACAAAACTAAGACTGGGCGAATTTAAAATGGGGCAAAATTGTTTGTAAGTGTGAAAGGGCGAAAATAAGATGGGGCGAAAATAACCCTGTATACAGTATATAAATATGGCTCAGATCAAAATGAAAATGTAGGCCTCTCAAGATGAACCTGTGCTGATTCTCTGGATCTTGGTCACGTGATAGTGCCCATGGTTTCTGCAGAGTAGGCTATGCTACAAGAAGCCGTGGTACAACATGTAGAAAACATATCTTTATGTCATTTGCAGCTGTAGAACATATTCAAAACAATTTTTACTAGTTTGAGAAAAAAATCAATTTTTATCCACCATGCATTGCACTTTTATCATCCCATTATTATCCGGAAAATCATGACCATTTCCTTTCATATCTTATACACTCCATGCTTGGGCTTTAGCTCAGATGTTTAGTTGTAAAGTGTATTTATTCTGATCTTTATTTACCCCTGATTTCAGACAAATCCAGAGACAGCACCAGTGGTTCTCTGGTTACAAGGTGGCCCCGGTGGTTCCTCGTTGTTTGGGTTGTTCGTTGAAAACGGTCCAATCATGGTGGACAAAGATACCAAGTGTGAGTTTACGCTGGATGAATCAATATTATTCAATGTTAGTGTCATTTTGTGGAATTAACATTAATTGTTTGATTATTAAATTGTATTTTTTGTTGTACCAATAATAAATTATGAGTCTGAACTGTGGTTACGTAGTAATATGAAAACCCAAATGAATGAGGGTTACCAGTAGGTATAAATGTGCATGAAACATGTGGAGCTAACAGTTTTAGAGGTCAAAAGTCCATAAAACAATACAACATTGGAGCAAAGCAGACACAGACCTCCAAAACATCAGAGGTAGGATCAGGTGCCACGGAGGAGTGAGCATCTCCTGCCGATTGGTCACACCCGCCGTACGCTCCTTTTCATTAACGGGAAATACATTTGTAACAGAAATCTGTCAACAAGAAAAATGAGTTGAAACGAGACTGGGTTTTTATGTACTTATGCAGTTTAGTCCATGCATTAATAGTCATTTTATAATTTACTTACATTGTTGATCCAGACATTGCAAACATGTCCTATTATTTATACAAAGTATACATTCCTCTCACAGAATTTTATCTGTTTTTTTTTAACCTTGAACATTGTTCTATATTTCAGTGAGTAACAGAAAAATAACATGGAACACAAAGTACTCCATGCTCTACATTGACAACCCTGTGAGTATGTCTGTGTGTTAAGTAGCTGGGTTTTTTAAATCTGATTTCTTTGCCCCCTCCCCCCC
>PRKT01000150.1:150000-186990 GCA_003671525.1 Saccostrea glomerata | reverse complement strand
GGGTGGGTGGGGGGAGGGCTCATATTCCGCCAGTTCAAGGCAGTGATGCATTTGGTCTATGGAGTAAAAAAAAACAATACATGTCATGATATTGGAGGTAGTACATTTTATGTAGTTTCTACATATAGAAACTTAAGTTAAGTCAATGCATTTTTGAAAGCGTAAAATAACTAAAATATCGATAACATAGATCTATAAAGGATGAACATTTAATTTGACCCGAGAAAAGATATACATGTATTAAAGAGTATACTTGATTATATGAAATAACACTTCTATTAATATTTCTCTTTTTCTTTTAATTCATATGCTAAGATTGTTATGTCTTCGTTTTCTTTTTTTTGTTCCATGTTTTTGGTCTTCTTGGGAATGACATTCTCTAGTGCCTTTCCTTTCGTCTCCGGAAGTAGGACACAGAACACCGCAGACACCAACATGCATCCGCCACAAATATAGTACATCACCCCAGGAATATGTTTACTCTGAACAAAAAAAAAAAGAAAACATTTTTTTGAAAAAAGTTTTTTTTTTTTACAATAACACACTTGAACCTGTGCTACAAGGCTTCTAAAATGTTAAAACTATTAAAACATAGCTCCAAGAAATTCCGGAATTTAAAATAATGTTGTCTGATATTTACTACTGATACTGATAACAAATTATTCAAATTTAAACCTAAACATTTTATATACTAATATATTCTATATTTGTAGTACTTACAATGTGGACTATTTGGGGAGCAATCATTGCGCCAATCCTGGCGGCTGAATTCGCCATCCCATATCCAATATTTCTGAAAAGCATGAAATTAAAGCTGAATCGTGTCTCTGGAAATATTTTTACACTTCTATGAAGACCATTTAGCTAAGTAGGCTTTAAAATGTTATAACTTGAAAAATAGCTCCCAAAAAGATTTTTTTTTAAGATTAAAGATTTTTTTTGGCTTTAGAATGCTTAGATTATTATTTACTTATATAAATCTTTTTTATACGTTTTATTAAGGAATGTACCTAACTACTGTCGGATAACTTTCCGTGGTGAAGATTATTAGCGCCGCCCATCCGGCGGACACGCCCATTTTAGAAATGAGGGCGGCGATATTAATAATCTCTCCAGCCTTTGGCGGATCTACAGAGGAAATGAATAATTATAATCACACCATTAAATTACATGTTTATGAAAATATAGTCCGTTCCTTAGTTTGATTTTATTTATATTTTTCCGCAACCACCGTGCACCTCACGGATCTATAATCGCTGATCTTATCTCAAAATATCATTGATTCGTATAAATTCTTACAGTAACCACAGACCTTAAGCAAAAAGATCTATGCAGTTACTAACCTATAATTTGCACAGTTCCGACAGATGCCCCGCCCACTGTTGCAATCATGAAAAACAGGAAACAAGTCCAACGCCTTCCAATGCTGAAATATATAACTGCAATATATAATTATTGCAATGTATAATTTCTACAATGTTTGATTTTGAATACTAGCGACAACAACCAAAAATCCTTAGTTGCTTTTCCATTTTGTTATCGTATAATACATAACATCATTCAATGCGAAATATCTATATTTATTATTTAATCGCAATGACGTAAAACGCTTTACCAATTGTTCAAAAACCACGTGATTAAAGTGGCGGGTATTTCCACGACACTGAGAAGAAACATGTTGAGGTACAGACTTCCGGAAAGCTGCTCCACTCCGAAAGAAATGGCATAGTAGGCATACCCGCAAGCTACCCTGAAAAAAAAGAAAATTGAATTTTTACAACAAAATATTAAGCTTCTGGTACTATTGATTAACGGTTATAACTTTAGCTTATTCAGTTCCTCATCAGAAGCAGATAAAATACTCTAAGGATGAACATCTACTCATATTAAAAAAACCATGGGTATTCAAATTAAAGATCCTTGTCCGAATTAACATGTTACAGTATCGAGTATAGACGCGTACATGTACATGTGCAACACTTTTCATTTCAATATGAATCGAAAGTTTCATTAAGGTTGTACGGACGGTATCGTAAAAATTACATTTGTTTCCCTTATAAGTACAAAAATTAATACTTATTTACCCCCCATTCCCCCCAGCCTCACAAAAAATATTTGGATGCTCTAAAAATATGCGAAAAAGATATTGGCACGAAAAGGATACATTTTCCTTTGATAAAGATACATAATTTATAGTATATGTAGTAAGTAAATTCACTCACCAGCTCGTCCATAAAAGAAAGGAATTCTTTAACAGTCTCCTGTTTTTGAGAATATCAAGCACAGTATGATTTTTATGTTTGTTTTGGCCTTTCTCTTCTTCAGTGATGTCGTAAAGTCTTTTTATACAGGCTTTCGGAGTTTCCCGGCTGTTAATGCTAGCTATACGTTTAATGGCATTTTCTGCTTCCGTAAATTTGTTATTTGCCAAAGACCACCGGAAACTTTCTGGAATTATACTGAAAAAATATTTTATCTATATGTAACAAAAAAAATAAATTAAAGAAAGCGTGCTTATATTCAAAAACTCAAAGAAAGCTGCATGTGTACGCTTTGCTCAAAGAAAAATTTGATAATTAACAGTCAAGGTAGAAAGAGAGCCTAGGGAGGCAACGATAAAAGATTGCGCAAGTGCTTTGGTTGTACAAAACGATATAACATTGAATAAGACGCTGTGGTTAAAGAACAAATTAAAAAAAAACTCTTGAAGGAGAAATTTAAAGCCTTTCTTACATGCATTTATTGTCACAACAATGCCATTTTATTTTTGTGATTGGTAAAAATCAGCAGAAGCTCTTAAGGCGCTAAGATTTAAATTCTGGTAAAATGATTTGGTTCAAAGTTATTAATTGTCTTCCAAACTTACAAAATCCCCAAGAGAAAAGGCGCCGTGACAATCGCTGTTGCGAAGTGAAGATAAGCCCAGTCGTGCAACCACCAAGAAAACAGTCCATAAAAGGCGGCAAAGGTCGCCCATGCAGGAATAGCGGAGATCATAGAGCGCCACCTCATGGGTACAAATTCGGTTATAAAACTGTAAAATGTCGTCAGATACATCCCACAGCCGAACCCGATCAAAAATCTGAAAACAGTAAACATTTCCCAGGACACAGAAAACCCCGCACCAAGATTGCAGACGGTAAGTGCGAGAAGGGAGAGAAAGAATGTGGGTTTTCGTCCGATGGAATCCGCCATTTGCCCAGCAATTGGAGAACTGATCAGTAGACCCGCCATTTGTATTGTGGTGGTAAATGATGTAATCCAATCGTTGTCACACACCAGCTCAAACTGAAATAAAAGTGCATTGAAAAGCCTATACTTTTTCTTCTTGGACAAGTTAAGGAGCAATAACATATTAAAAGATATGAGAAAAAAGCAAGAGTCACCCATCCCCTCTTTTCCTTATTCGCCTTAATATTCATATATTTTGTAATAGATTACTTATGCACGTACATTTTACACTTTGTCTTACCTCGCTGACAACAGTATTCATTTCAGATGAAAAGCTCTTAGAATCACATGAACCTGTCATATTAGCCGGTGGCTGACATTTCTTGAACAGCTCTGAAGTTGAAGAGTTCGCCCAAGATGAAACATTATAAGATGACGTCATCTTGGAAACATCGCACCACCAATCGGGCGTGGCTCCACCAAACGTCATCATGAGCATGCTCCATGTGACCGTGATCTTGGTTCCAAACAGGATGAGAATCAAAATCCATTGAAACTTTCCAAATCCGCCACACTCTTTAACTATGTCCTCAAGTAGATCGCTGATAACGTCCATTTTGGACCAAATTCTTAAATTATTCAATATTCAGGTGAAAAACTTCTGAATTAAACTAATGTCAATTGTAAAATTGATCCGAAATATCTGACGTTTTCCAGGTTTTCTTACGATTTTGATATTTTACGTGCCAGGAAAACGCCAGAACCGGCGCCATTTCGAAAACTGGGAAAACTGGGCACGTAAAATTTCAAAATCGTGAAAAAACCCTTGAAAACGTCATGTATTTCGGACTTTTGTAATATATAATGCTTTTGTACACCTTTCGGGGTTGGGATTTGACATCTTTAATTTTTTTTTTGCGGTTTGATACTGTAAAATCATTTATTTTGATTGGGGTTTAATTTTCGTTGTTTTCGAGGTATAAAGAGATCCATGTTTTCTATGTAAACAAACGGCTTACTGTAAATTTTTCAACAAGTATGAAAATTTTTATGTGTTTTTACACAAAAAATGGTGAATTTCAATGATAGATTTAAGAAAAATCTACAAAAAATCTAAATACATCTCTGTTAATAGTGCATAAATCAAGGGCCGGTTGAAAACTTGAGTCGGGTGCCAGTATAAAAAACCATCCCTGTCGACCGCGGTCACACCGACCATATATTCCTTCGTTTTCATAAGTTAAATGAGTGCTTCGCAGTCTAATTAATTATGACAACAAATGCCTAAAAAGTTTGAGGAAAGTCAACATTATTTAGTACATGAATTTTGCTCATTAAGCAAAATAACAGCAATTTTGATAAAATAAGCACCAGCAGTTAAAAACCCTTCAGTTCATACCTTTTTTAAACGTGTAAGCGAATATTATTATTCCATTTCATACCTGTATATTTCACAGTTGTTTATGTCCGTGTTAAAATGCAAATGTTGTAAAGGTATTCATTCTTCAAATGTTAAATGCAAATTAATACGCCTATAGCTAATTTTAAAATATCAAGAAGGGAAACACTGATAACTTCTTGATTTTTTTTAAGGTAGGACACAAAAGATAGGCCAATTTTTTCCTCAAATTTAATTTTTCTGAAACTTTGATATTATGTTACAGGATACAAAACCTCTCTGTATATATAATATGAAAAAAATTAAACCACACATGTTTTGCCCATATAGTTTGAAATATGGCCTATCAGACCCCTGTAAGAAGATTGATTGTGAAATCAGACATTCGACCTGAAAATGAGCCTTATTTTGAAATTATCAATTGATCTATTGCAAATTTGTGTAATACTATTTATAGGAATAACCTTTTTGCTACATAAACTCAATAAGATATATTGATAGTGGAAAATTTGAGTATATATACGTAAAAATATTGCGTAAATAAATGGAACATCCATAGTGTCAGAATTGAAAATTCATATGTGAATATCCTACACTTAAGTTGTCTTACGAGATAATGTACAATTCAATTTTTACAAAAAAATCACCAGAATGATTGAATTCGTTTCAAAATAAAATGTGTGAAAAAAAGGAAAGAAAATTGAACCAGTGCTTTCAAATATTTTGGCGATTAAAATATTTCAATTGCATAAAAACTAAAAGATTCAATAGATGACATCACAAAATTTGACCTTTCACCTCTTGATATGACCTATATCTTTACAGTACATAAAGACTGGAGCCTCCATATATATATGTCCAAATATCAGCCCTCTACTATTTATGGAACAAAAGTTACAATTATTTTAATAACAGACTGTTATATGCTTGTTTTGTTTTTTTGCATTTAGATAGCGTAACCTCCTGTTCACACAGAGCTGTGACTTTACGACGATCATCCCGATCAAGTTTTGGATCACGGTGGATCGGAGCCAATCGGCGTCGAAATCGAGCAATTTTGCAAAGTATGGTCTTCATTACGACCACACTACGATACCTTTACGTCAAACGCGCTGCTATCACGCTTCCACTACGATGTTACGCAGACTCTTGCCGACCAGCGGCCGTGTTTACATGTTTACTGCCCTGACGCTACGTTGCCGCTACGACATACAAGATCATACTACGACGCTACGCAGACCTAGATGACTGTACGACAATATCGCTACGTGATGCCGATCATATTACGATTTTATTACGCTTCCAGTACGATTTTAGCGATATTGTATATATATCTTGCTACCGCAGATTTTTCCTGGTAGGATTTTGACGATTAAATATATATGATTTTCCACGGCCTTTACCACGTGGGGCATTTTCAATTGTAACTGTAACAGTAATAAGATGTGAAAAGTTCGAAGCTCAACTGCAAATGATCGCAAAGAACAGTGTTACCCTTTACAGTAGTAGTTGACTGATAGGTCAAATATTAGGCTATAAAAACAAACTGCTGCCTTATAGGTCGTGGTATGATCGGCGTTAGGTCATTGTAGGTCTTGGTAGGATCGACAGGAACGTAGAGGGTTCGTAGTGGGAACCTAGTAAGAACATAGTGGGGGCGTTGTGGGAGCGTACTTCATACGTTCCTACGCTTTTACTGCGCTTTTACTACGATCACGAAGATCTCTCTACGACGCTTCCGCGCTGCTTTTACGATTACAGCGCTTTTATTATGCTCTTTTTACAATTTTACCCCGACTCTTATTGGCTACGATCCCGCTACGCTTGTTTTAAGCATGTTCAAAATAAGCGTAGTGAGAGCGTAGAGCTCGATCATGAAGACCCTACCGCGATCATAATGCGCTTATAAAGACCCCACTACGGTTTTCCTGCGATCGGCTACGTTTTTGGCTACGCTTTAAACGTAGTAGAAACGGCTTCTATGTTTGAACGGGGGGTGAACACATTCCAAAATTTAAGCTTCCAAGTAACCAATATATAGAATTCTCGGATTTTGTCCACAAAATTTGACAAAAACATGTTACAACTTATTATTTTCTTGCAAGAATCATTCATTGTTGTCAATATAGTAATATTATTCTTTTTTTTTCTCCTGAACTTTTAAACAAAATAGTTAAAATAGAATAAATGGGTGTTTTGTATATGTACAACATTAAACTTTTAGAAATCTATTTATCACAGGAGGATGCATGTTTGTATGTTCTCATATTTATTTTCTTATCTTAAACATAAGCTTAAGACTTCTAACTTTTTTTCCAGATAAAAAAAGATTAAAAAAACATTTTCGAATTGAATTTGATTTCATATTGTAATCTTTCTAAAGAAAGGGAGATGTAACATATGATTACTTGATATGTTTATTTGATCGGGTTCGATATACAAATTGTCTATCCCTAGCAGTTCAGGTTTCGGGCATACAGGCGGACATTACAACGTACATATATAAATAATCAAACATCACTCTTTTACTTATAATGGAAATGCAGAAAGTCTATTTTGGTCTGATAAACCATAGAATTACCTTAATTAAAATGCCAGATACTGTGTAATTCACCGTATATTTCCATCTATTATTTCTTAGATTTAATGACAGATCATTCTAAATGCATTAAAAATATCAATTTTTTTTTGTGTGCAAAATTTTCAGTCTCTTTATAAAGTTGATTTTGATAATAAAAGACAAATGTCTTAAAATTTTTGTAGTAAATATAAATATGTAAAATCACAATGACATGAATAAAAATGATAATCAACCGTAAATAATTTCATTGTCATAATATTTTGATGGTTTTTTCATTGATATTATTTCCACAAACGCTTGTAAGTCATATGCAACAAATTATATGCTTTAAATGTATTCAATATATTGATGCAATAAATACCATAGTGCATAGAATGTGCAGAAAACTACACTGATGCACGGATATGCCTTTTCTCCTTAGTGGATTGACATGAAAAGTTTTAATTCAAAATTTACGTAACATGCTCATCACATGAAAAGTATTAAGTAGTATTAATTTCTTGAAGGATAAATAAAGCAAACATGTTTTTCTCCCTAGTTCAAATATCTTTTTAAAATATGTGCCCCCTCTCACTTCATAAGTGATATTTGTTTAATTTAACAGCATTATATTTGGTCAAGTCTCTTATTTTGGTGTAAAGTGCAAAATATGCAACTTTCCATTTCAATACAATTTAAAAAGGTTTAAAAATGTATGAGGTTTTCTTACTGCAAAAGTTCTGGGAAAATTTTTGAGTGTGAACATTTTACACAACCAAAAATTTTAATAACTCGTACAATTCAATAAAAGCAATATTGATAAAAAATACTTTGGTAACTCCGGTGTAGGAGAAAAGAAAGATTTATTCGTGGTATGTATCCTTAAAACCTTTATGACTATAAAAGTAAATCTATCTACAAATGTCCGTACCTTTTAATCAGCAAAAGTCCTTAAAATGATATAAGTTCTTTCTGATTCTATAATCAAGGCAAATATCTTCTCATTGTTTACTTTACCTTATCAGGAATATCTTATACTATAGATACTCAAACATTCTCTTCGCACTGTAAATATTCTGATTATAAAATTTCGAATAATGTACAAATTATTTGAATAATTTATTCACCCTACTTAAATCTAAGTATTTTTTTTATGTTGAGATATTCTTTTAAGTAAATAGACCGGTCATTACATAAGAAACGAGAAACACTAGACTAGTCGACTTGAATGTTTGAATTTGCATGCACGTGTTTTATGCTACGTAACTAGTACGTGCACGTGTTTTGTGTAACATAACTAGCACGTGTTTGTTTCATATAATTAAAAGAAACAGAATTTAAGAAATACCCAGAAGACCATTGAGACAAAGTTCAGAGCAAAATAGAACTGGCACCAATCTCCAACCAAGGCCCTAAATGTCACGACTTTTGGCAAATTTTTCTTTTACCTTTTGCATCAAAGAAAAAAAATTATATAGTTTTGCATTAAATTAAGTTTTTTCTAATAAAAATTAATGGATGCCAAATTAATTACAGATGTAGCTAATTCAAACATCTTCTCAGTGATTATTTCTTGGCAGGATATTGGGAATATGGATGTTTTAAAAACACATTGTAAATACCAACATGGTTAAGTTCTTATAGACAAAAAACTTTCAGCATTGACAAATATACAGAAATGCATGGACGTTAATCTTCCTGATTGACATTGACAAAGGTAATAATGGGACGAAAACTTCGGGTACAGATTGGGTCGGGAATAGATGCCGACCCCCACCATGTGCTCATTGTCGCAATGGGGTAAACCAAAAAAATATGGAATATAAAGTATGAAAATAATGGAACAATTTGTATGAAAAACATAAGTCAACATTGATCAAAAGAGACAAAAATAACGTCTTCTCGTTTTTATAGAAAATTGAAATTTCTCTAGTCTTAACGCTTATGTTTATAGTTCAATAGTAACGTGCAATATAGATCGAGATGTATGTATCTATTAGAATTCCCATGGACCCAATTGCGCCCCGTTATTAGCAGACATATTTTTGTATTCATATGAAGCAGAATTTGTACACAATCTTGTGCGTAAAAAGAAGAAAACACTTGTTGTGGCCTTAAACTCGACATGAAGATATATCGACGACGTATTGTCAATTAACGATGGCAATTTCCATTCTTATGTCGATACGATATATCCTTGTGAGCTTGAGATAAAAGATATCACTCGATCTACTTCATTTCCCACCTGTTGCTGCATCCACAAGCTGGGTATCCTATAGGAACAAATTTTGCGCCCATTGTCACAAAGAGACAAATTACACCGAATGGGATTTAATTTTTAAATGTCCTTCTTCCACAGATTTCAACTACCTTTCATCGTACGAAGAAGTAATTGCATTTGCAAAATCAAAATCCTGTGGTATTCATTTCAGGTACCCAGGAACATCGTTCACAAGAACTTGCTCTATAAGTTATTCGACTAAAATTGCTTCCTGCAATGTAACAGGTACTTGGATGTTTCATGACAAACAAATAGAAAAGGCATGCTTAAGCGGCTATGAAGCACCACATGGAATATTTAAAAATATATTTTGCAGAATTTGCAACCCCCCTAAATTTGAAAAACAATTTTTAATTGAAACTTGTAAATTTCCAAGCACATTTAAGAATGCTTGTTCTAATTTGCCGGAATTACACGCTTCATTTCCTTACAAAAACCTTTTCTGCTTTGTTTGCAACATCGGCGATAGTGGTCAGGAATACTACAGCGATGTAAGATTACTTGACTCCTCGGAGTCCTATGTCGGAAATGAGTTCATATCTGAAATACAATTTGCATATCGGAAAGAGCATGTCAATGGTTATATACAAAAACTTCTTGAAAATTCTCAAACGAATGTAAATAAATCAAGCACTGAGGTCCGCTCAGAGGAAACTGAATTTCAGACAGCTCCGGACATAATTTTCCTACCAGAGGCTAATTTCTTTTGTTCACCGAGAACAGAAAATGCTGACTTTTCATCCATTCCAACAATTGTACATCCTACAGGTATTCGCTATTCTGTCAACTTGACAAATCTAGTTTATTCCGGTTTCTCTTTATCAGGGAAAGGTTCCTGCACACCATGGTTATTACCCAACTATACATCGTCCCTACAAAGAAACTGTTCTTGTACTGTTGGCTGCACTTTGGATTGCTGTGACGATTTTTCAGTAAGACAAAAATGGACTTGCATCAGTGATGTGTACCCGGGAAGCAAAGGAAATGATACGGTTAAGAACGTCCAAGCAATTAATGGATGTCGTGAAACGAACTTTTTTGGAAATCTCTGCAAAGACAGCACTTTTTCTCATTTTTATAATTCGATTCCAGTGCAATCAACAAGTGCAAATATGGTAACCTATGTCAACTTATTTTGTTACCTGTGTGGAAAAACCCAAGTCCCCAATTTCTCTTACAGCATAACAGATGTAAGTCCATGGCCATTGAAAGTAAGTTGCAGAACGTACATAAATCACCTCAATTATCAATCGTTACAACATCTGATTGACAATCTGAAAAGGGGTTCTTGTGACATAAGGTTTGAGCCAACCTCCGCCCCACAGAAATGTGGAATTACCTGTGATACCGATATATCATCTTGTAACATATCTGGGACATGGAAGACATACAACGAAGATGTATTAAAAGCGTGTGAACATGCTGATGAACTGACATTTTCCCCAGTACGATTGGGATCGACAATCTATAAAAACAAATTCTGTTTAATATGCAATCCAACTGAGGTGAATTCATCCGAAATAATTCAAACATGTAAGCCAGATAAAGACCCGCATCTAGTCAGCGCATGTCATCAATTTCAAAACATTCATGTCTGCTCTAAGTACAAAAATATTTTTTGCGAACTGTGCAATGATGTGAACATGGCTAACTGTGGAATTGAAATCCCTTTCCAGGTACACCCAACAACAACTCTGCGTTATATATTTCCAGTCGAATACATATATAGTGTCGAGGAACCATTTTCCATAGTTCCCCATGATGAATTCGATGATGAATTCGATGATTCCTTTCAAGAGAAAACTGCGGTATGTTTACCTGACCAGATCCTTGATGGAAGCTCGGTAAGCACTATATATCTTTGTCTTTTTGGAATTTTATCGTAGCATATTATTGAAAAGGTATTGAAATGCAGCAAACTGCATATTTTGTTTGCGGAAAGGTCTGTTAATTATGCATTGAGTTTCATTCGTTAAATTATTATTGTCAATGAAATAATAATGATTGTTTCTTTCTTATTCACATGAACTTATTATGGGAATTTTTGCCCTTTACGCTTTCCATACGACCCCCTTCACAATTAAATAAAGGTATTTTCACAGAGTCAAAAGATTTACATCGTACATTCAAGGTATACGTTTGTTAATTTTCTTGTTTTTAAAATGGCCTCGAAATAGTTTTAGCCAAAAATTTTCATGCCATTTTTTATGTTCACAAATACTTAACTAAGGTATTTCTAATGATCAGTATATTTTTGAATTTCAGTTGTTGAGTTACAAGACAGAATTAGAGTTACAAACCTTTGTTATGTAAACAAAGCCTGAGACATGTTTGTTTTTACATGGGTTAAACATGCTTATTTGTGTTCGTCAAAGCAGATTTTTTTCAATAAAGAAGTTAATTTTAAATACAATTACACATTTTCTTATAATTTGCTGAATCTCGTCTTGTTATAAACATGATATTTTCTAAATGTAAACAAAAACAAGGCACGAGCCTTGTTTACATTATGAGGAATTCTCAGTCCTGTATGTCCTTTGTAAATCAATAATTGATGTTCAAATTTATGCTGATCATTAGTATTGCCTTAGTTTGGAATTGTAAAAATTAAAACAGGTAAAAAAAATCTGGTTGAAAATGTGGCCATGCCCCTTTAAGAACAAATTGACCTCAGTTGCTCGAAATGGAACATCCATATTAAGCAGTGATCAAATTTAAATATATGTAAAAAAGGGGAAAAACAATGATGGGATTCGGTGTCTGAATAATTTTTGTATGTCAGTTATCAAGGATACTTGGGGTGGGGTGGGGGGTGGGGGGTAAAAATTAATCATCAGATATACCTTTATTTTAAGATGTGATATCATTTTGCAAGGAAAAATTTCATTTTTGTACAATTCTTCATATGGAGCTCTTCTTCTAAAGGAGATCAATGAAGTATAAAATGACCAAACACCCTTAGTCCTCTTGAATAAAGTTTGCCTAGAATAACAAACTATAGAACGGTTTTACAGAAAATGTTCGGTTGCACTCCACCCACCGGCTGACTAAAAAATTGCCCGATTGTATTGTTTTTCACTTTCTAGGACACAGTATTTTTTCTCTTCATTCCTTATATCTGGTCAATAAATATGTTGACATTTTCAAGAAAAAAGAATTTCCCATATACCTACCGACCTAATACTTTAACTCTAAGTCGAGAGAAGGCAACAAAACATTACCCCGGTATTTCAAAGATGACCTTATTTTAATATAATTTCAAGTCATTCGTCTTTAATGTTCCATGAATTCAAAATTATCATAGTTTGCAGTTAAGTGTGAAGTTTTACGTTATGTCACGATCTAGACAGCTGCGCTCAACGTAAATTGTACACGCCTCCTAACCACAAGTTTTACTACTCAAACTTTCTTCTTATCACAGATTGGTTGCTCGTGCAACAGACCTTTTCCGTGTCAATGTTGATAATATGTGTTGACCAATCACGTGAATTGTTTATGCTGGATGCATCTGACGAAAAATTTTGTGACGTAATGCAAAACTTCACACTTAACTGAAATTAATAATAACATACTAAATTTTCCTTTCATTTATAGGAAACGTGTCGACAACTGAGCTGCCTACCTGGTAAAACACTACAGAATGGAACCTGTGTATCGCTTCTATCAAAAACGACAAACCTGCGTTACACACTTGCTGTTAAAGTCAAATTTTCCGTCCTTACAAGGTTCAATGGAACGACAAAGAAAATGCTAGAATTTTTTAAGGACTTCATTGCAAAGAAAGTAAAAAAAGAAACTCTACAAAAGAATATTAAGTTATCTCCCTTTGAACATTTTATTTTAATGACCTATACAAGCTGTAGTACATTAAATCTCACACATGGGAATTTGTTTTTGTATGCAACATTTTTCATTGATCATTTAGTTAATAGAGATATAATGGAAGAAAGATTGCTTTTTTTGACGAAAATGTCAGCTAACTGGAGCTTATCAAATACAACCACCATTGCAATTGAAATGTCTATAAGTGAAGAAGCTTTCATATTACCCTATATTTCATCGAAGTATAATAGAAGAATGCAGTGCTTTATCTTTGAGTACCCTTACTCTTCCTTTTGTGATTCCGGCATCTTTAGAAATATTCTTATTAGTCCTTTATTGACATGCCCACAAATTCAAATCACAGATTCCGATTTCAATAAGTCGATCATCAATATCAATACTGAGTACATATTCTCAAAATTATCTATTTATCATTCTAAAGTTGAGCATAATAGATTCCGAATTTGTGCAAATGACATTTCAAAAATTAAACTCATTAATTTAAATGTTGGAAGTTCACTTCTCTCAACTTTGACTCTGATCTTTATATGTATTTCTCTTGTTGCTCTTCTTCTGTCCTTCCCAACATACTGTGTATTCCCAAACAGAAGAACTTTTTCCGGAATAATGAACATGATCTTGATTTTATTTTTATTTTTGGCACAAATATGCTTGATCTTTCGTCAGTATCCTCCTCACTTCTTAAGCCTGGAGGTAATATTCGCTTTGTCACATTTTTCTTGGTTGTTGGTTTTTTTCTGGATTCAAGTATGCTCTTTTCACTTGTTTCGTGTCGTCACATCTGAACAAAGATTGGATGTTTCTCCAATTTTTTGCAGAAAAACAATGACCAAATATTTTTTGTATGCGTTTGGCTGCGCGTCGCTTATTGTTATTTTAACTATTGCTATTCCTCTTCTACTATCTGATGGCAAAAACACAGGTTACAGTAAATCCATGATGGCACACAAATCACCTGTCTTTGCCACTATCATGGTTCCATTTGTTTTTGTTTTCTCAACTAACGTAATTTTTTATATGTTGACGGCGTACAAAATATACTTTTTCGCTGATATTGAAAGTACTCTCGAAAATAGGGTTAATTTGTCTCTTTATATAAAGCTGTTTTCCTTGATAAGCTTATCATGTCTCCTTCGAATCATTGACGCTTACATGGATATTTCAGTCTTGTCCTACTTTGTTGCAATTTTAGACGGTTTGCAAGGATTGATAATCTTTTACAGTTGTATATGTAATAAAAGAGAAAAGTGTTTGTGCTGCGAAGCTTAGGGTAAATATGAATTATAATAGTATCTTGATTCGGAGAGTCTTATCACGTCGAGTTGATAGGCGTGGATTATAAAAATCGTGAATTATAGCTAAGCGTCAATTTTGATCTGATGATCCGCGCCTGTCAACTGGACGTGATACAGCTCTCGTGATCAACATACTGTTATAATGATAGAATTATTATATAGCCCCTTACAACTAACCAAATGTAGTTTTAAAACGTTTGAGATTTATATTCTAACATTTTTCAATGAAAGAATTTTGCCAAGGATATTTTTGAGGCGCAAGAAAAATAACGCCATGGTTTTGCGTACTACGTCATCTGTTTCCGAGACTGGTGATATAGATTCAGAAAACAACAGTGTGGTGATCATGTGATACACAGTTGAGAATATGATAAAAGGATTGATTGTAAGTTGTTTAACGCCCCTCTCGTGAATTTTCCCCTCATATAAAGACACCACCACCTGCCGATAGAGAGCTACGAATCTTGTCGTTTACTCAGCACCTGGAACGATTGAGCAGGGAGGGATCTTTTTCGTGCCAGCGCCTACTGCGACATGGGACCTCGGTTTATACGATCTCATCTCTACGTCCCACAGTGGGGTTTGAACCCGCGACGTAAAGATCAATTCTTTTTCCTTACCTTGCGACTCTAGAGCAGACGTTCTAACCACTGCGCCACTCGGGCGACTTTAATAAAAGGAAGTAATGCTCGAAAACCTCCGTCAATGCAACACTCCAAACAATAACGGCGGACCACGTGACACAGTGATAAAAGCGTCTACTCTAGAGTCCTGTAGTAATTAAGCAGTTGATCCTGAAAATTTTTGGTGCATTCGTCATTCTATAACTTGCTGCCAGTTTTTAAATAATACAAATCTTATTTAGCAAATGTATGATGGGGAAGGAAAGTTCAGAAATTAAAAGCACAAGAAAAACTGAGATGTAATGTCTTTAAGAAACTACCTGCCTTGGAAGAATTATTACACAGTATCATTACATGTATGAGTATATCAGGTTTGAGTATTTTCTTTCTTGTTTGTACCAAATAATGTTTTAATTAATTAAACTATCATTTGTCACATATCATACTTGACTACTTTTTTCTCTCTCAATATTTAATGGTTGCATGACCTGTATCATGTTTGTAGTATTTTAAAATGTTAGTTACTTATGCTATTTCTCATGTTTACTGATTTCATGTTTGATTAAACTATCATTTGTCACATATCATATTTACATGTAAGTACAATTTGTTTCAATAATTTGATTGAGAGACCTGTATCACGTTTGTAACAGGTTTTTTTTTTATTTTGCTACTTATAATATTTCTAGTGTGAGACTTTAAAAATGTTTATTAAAAACCATCATGTTTATGGTAAATCATGTTTGATTTAACTACGAGGGTTGTCCGGTAAAATCGTGGACAAGTTGTCTAGTTTAGAAAATAATCATTACTGCGTTCTGAAATTTTCACTACTCTTTAGTACATATATTATAAATATACATAGCAAATTTCAAATAGATATCTGCGTAAATAAACAAATTGTGATATTTTATGTTATGTACTGTATCGCCCTAAGGCGCACGGATAATAACCTCAAAGTGTCTAAAACAGCGCCACGTTTCATCGTTACTAAAAATAAAGTTGGATAAGTCCCACTTAAATTTAGAAATTCCATTGATTCACATACTTAGGTCTCCATAAACAGTTGAGGAACCAATCTGGCACACACATGCGATCTTCTGAAGATTTATTAGCAAGTAACAGTTAGTATTATCACCATCATTCAACTAATAGAGAATCTTATATCGACGTTCGACATTGACAGCGTCTTTTGCTACATTACAACAGCAGTTCATCCTTATGTTTTGTACTACCTTGGGAGTCGATCGAAAGATCTTCGCTATTAAAACTTCCAATTCATTTTAATACTAAAGATCCGAACATCAATTATTGATTTACAAAGGACATACAGGACTGAGAATTCCTCATAATGTAAACAAGGCTCGTGCCTTGTTTTTGTTTACATTTAGAAAATATCATGTTTATAACAAGACGAGATTCAGCAAATTATAAGAAAATGTGTAATTGTATTTAAAATTAACTTCTTTATTGAAAAAAATCTGCTTTGACGAACACAAATAAGCATGTTTAACCCATGTAAAAACAAACATGTCTCAGGCTTTGTTTACATAACAAAGGTTTGTAACTCTAATTCTGTCTTGTAACTCAACAACTGAAATTCAAAAATATACTGATCATTAGAAATACCTTAGTTAAGTATTTGTGAACATAAAAAATGGCATGAAAATTTTTGGCTAAAACTATTTCGAGGCCATTTTAAAAACAAGAAAATTAACAAACGTATACCTTGAATGTACGATGTAAATCTTTTGACTCTGTGAAAATACCTTTATTTAATTGTGAAGGGGGTCGTATGGAAAGCGTAAAGGGCAAAAATTCCCATAATAAGTTCATGTGAATAAGAAAGAAACAATCATTATTATTTCATTGACAATAATAATTTAACGAATGAAACTCAATGCATAATTAACAGACCTTTCCGCAAACAAAATATGCAGTTTGCTGCATTTCAATACCTTTTCAATAATATGCTACGATAAAATTCCAAAAAGACAAAGATATATAGTGCTTACCGAGCTTCCATCAAGGATCTGGTCAGGTAAACATACCGCAGTTTTCTCTTGAAAGGAATCATCGAATTCATCATCGAATTCATCATGGGGAACTATGGAAAATGGTTCCTCGACACTATATATGTATTCGACTGGAAATATATAACGCAGAGTTGTTGTTGGGTGTATCTGGAAAGGGATTTCAATTCCACAGTTAGCCATGTTCACATCATTGCACAGTTCGCAAAAAATATTTTTGTACTTAGAGCAGACATGAATGTTTTGAAATTGATGACATGCGCTGACTAAATGCGGGTCTTTATCTGGCTTACATGTTTGAATTATTTCGGATGAATTCACCTCAGTTGGATTGCATATTAAACAGAATTTGTTTTTATAGATTGTCGATCCCAATCGTACTGGGGAAAATGTCAGTTCATCAGCATGTTCACACGCTTTTAATACATCTTCGTTGTATGTCTTCCATGTCCCAGATATGTTACAAGATGATATATCGGTATCACAGGTAATTCCACATTTCTGTGGGGCGGAGGTTGGCTCAAACCTTATGTCACAAGAACCCCTTTTCAGATTGTCAATCAGATGTTGTAACGATTGATAATTGAGGTGATTTATGTACGTTCTGCAACTTACTTTCAATGGCCATGGACTTACATCTGTTATGCTGTAAGAGAAATTGGGGACTTGGGTTTTTCCACACAGGTAACAAAATAAGTTGACATAGGTTACCATATTTGCACTTGTTGATTGCACTGGAATCGAATTATAAAAATGAGAAAAAGTGCTGTCTTTGCAGAGATTTCCAAAAAAGTTCGTTTCACGACATCCATTAATTGCTTGGACGTTCTTAACCGTATAATTTCCTTTGCTTCCCGGGTACACATCACTGATGCAAGTCCATTTTTGTCTTACTGAAAAATCGTCACAGCAATCCAAAGTGCAGCCAACAGTACAAGAACAGTTTCTTTGTAGGGACGATGTATAGTTGGGTAATAACCATGGTGTGCAGGAACCTTTCCCTGATAAAGAGAAACCGGAATAAACTAGATTTGTCAAGTTGACAGAATAGCGAATACCTGTAGGATGTACAATTGTTGGAATGGATGAAAAGTCAGCATTTTCTGTTCTCGGTGAACAAAAGAAATTAGCCTCTGGTAGGAAAATTATGTCCGGAGCTGTCTGAAATTCAGTTTCCTCTGAGCGGACCTCAGTGCTTGATTTATTTACATTCGTTTGAGAATTTTCAAGACAATTACTTTGAAATATGTTATGAAATATAAACTTTTTTAATGCTTTATTTTTGAAAATTTTCATACATACAAAAGAACAAAAAATTCTCACACACAAACACATCCTCAATCATCACACGCAATTTAATATAAACTTTTATCCTTTATCTATTTTTACTTTCTCAAAATATCTTTTCATTTATAATTATTACTTACTTTTTTCAGATCCGCAGAATGCAGGTTTGTCTGAAATAACCGAGTCACTTAGGCGACACAGTGAATTGGATTCTTCATATTTATAACACATACAATTTTGCTTGGTGCATTCCGCTGCACAGCTCAAAGCCGAGCTCTGCTTCATTTCAATGTAGATTCCAGGGAAACTTACAACATTGTTTTGTTCAAAGTTATTTTTCCTGAATTCGTAAGTTTTTATCTCAGGAGCCGACTGAGCAATATGTATTACAACTCCCAAGCAAATAACTACAAGGGATATGTTGCACATTCTCTAATGCTATCGCAAACTTACTTCAAAGAACAAGAAGAAGTGAATATCGGAGACATACCTTAAGAAAAGTAGATTGAAATGACATAAAATTTTATTGCAGTTTTTAAAAATTATTCAGAAATCAGATCAGAATTAATCGGATTTTACAAGAAATGATAAAGAATACGAATTGAAATTTATTCAATATAGGGTATTGTATTCTGATAAAGAAAGTTTCTCTTTAATTTACGATCGATAAAAAAATGTTACCAGGGATTATTTTTTGCACATCAATTCATTAAAATAAAGCATAAATCTCTATATCCTTAGATCTGTTTTTGCTATGTAAGCGACAACCAAACATTAAACTTTAAGGAGATTAAATCCCATTTTTCCTGATTTGAACCGACGAAGGATATAAATGAAATCATGCATTAAATAATTATGTATACAGTCCTTTTTCATAGTATAAATATTTTTTTTTTTACGTTTTCATCCTTCTAAAACAAAGCCATATTAATTTCAAACATCTAAATCCTGTTTTATGTTCTATAGTATGCAAAAAAGCCAAGAAAGGCGCGGTTTTTAATGTTAAAGTATAACATAAAAGACGATGCCATGATTATAGATTGTTATCAATAGGCCTGAATTTATCAAGGGCAAAGAAATACGCACGCTAACTCTCGATTCCAGCCTACATTTTGGAACCATTTAATTAAATATAGCGATTTGGCCATAAAATCTTTGTTTAAAACAAAGATCAGTTCAATGGTAATTGATGAATTGTCTTAATACCAGCACTAAACAGTATATTGTCCATATTTCCAGTTCTTGAAAAAAGGGGGGTACACGATATTTTCCATTGAAGTCAGAGTTTTCAAGCATCACCATATTTTGAAATAGTCTTGGATATGATTAAATATTGCTTATATCTTTTTTATGTTTTAGGCAAATAAATTAAACATAAATATGTCAATAAAATATATTTTACTACTAATGATAAAACATGATTTAATAAAATATATTGTTTCAGTTGTAAATTGCTTTGAAATTGGTGAACAAATTGCATTTTATCGTTTTTGTCAATAAACATATGTTCCCCCCGTGTCACACAAAAAGCTTTGGTATGAATTTGTGAAACAACATTCCATATTACCTGTAAAAAGGAATTTTTGTGACAAGGGGGGAAAGATGTTTCAAAAGTATTTACCGTTGATTTCTATAGTGAAAAACACAAATTTTACCCAAATTTTAAAGTCATCTTTCTTTGTTTCCTCGAATAAGTAATGTTTTATGAAAATCCATATATCTATCTATAAAAAATATCAAAAATTCTTTGAACATATTAACTTTTAAAAATTGACTTGGAGGAAGCGGGAGAACAATACTACCGTTCGCACTTCTTTCTCTCTTATATCTTGATCGGGAGGCCCGGGTTCGATTCTCGTTTGCGGCGCTGCGTCAAAGCTAAGACGAAAACATAGGTACATGTAGTTACTGTTCCTTCGCTAAACGCTCGGCATTAGAAGTGAAAGTCATGGGTCTTTCGGATATGACCTTGAAAAAACGTAGATCCCGTTTCGCAATAGGCGTTGGCACGATAAAGAACCCTCACTGCTCAATGGCCCTGAGTGCCGAGTATAGGTCTAAATTTAAGGCCCTTCACCGGCATACGGTGACATCTCCATATGAGTGAAAAATTATCGATAGGGACATGAAACAGCACACAATCAATCAATCAATCTTTCTTATAAATTTTGAGACGCTGAATAGTTTTGCCAAGCATTTACCAATCTACCATAACAGCTCAAGTTGTAGTGATTTGACGTCATTATCAATTTCAATTTCATTTTACATTTGTAGTTCAGTAAAGGAACGGCACAGAGTACTCTGCGATATACTCTGGGAAGTCTTAACATACCGAAGTATTTGTTAATATAAATCTTTGAAACACAAATAATAAATGCTAATTAACATTAACAAGCATTGTGTTTTATTTCTTAAAGAAAGAATTGTTATGGAAGTCGCGGGAAAGAATATGCGGGCGATGTCTATGCTGCTTTGACTACAACTTTTGTTCCGATTCTAACAAACGAAAAGGACATTTATAATAATATCTGTGAAATACTCATTCTAATAGGAGTCGGTACTATCTGTTACATGTATCAACCTATTGTTGATAAGAAGCAAATATTGGGCGTGACCGGCCGACAGAGGATATTTACTCCTCCATGGCACCTGATCCTACATTTGATATTTTCTGTTCGTTATTTTTAATTTTGTAAAGTAATGGAAATTATAGAGCTGTACTGTTATGCTCATCATTGCTACCTAAAGTGGAGAAATTAGTCATGAAAATGTTGCCTGATAGGTTTATGATTTGGGAACAACTATTACATTGTACGTTCATGAGAAATAACGAGATAATATTCCGTGAATGTTGATAGATACCTTTATTAAATTATGAAATATAACAAACACGACAAAACATGCTAAAACAGTATACAGGTCCTTAAATTAAACCATGAAATATTGAAACAAAAAGCAGTCAGGTGTTTCCTGCAAGTTTGATGGATTTTATCAAACATGCTTTAAGTCAAACACTTGAAATAGCATTTTAAGTAACACATATGACACTAAAAAAGCTACAAACGTGATACAGGTCTCTCAACCATAAAATATTGAAATAAAATGCAGTCACGTATGACCTGTGACTATATAATGATACATGTACGAAGGTTGTCCGGTAAAATCGTGGACAAAGCGTTTTTCTCGAAAAGTAATGGGTGCACTAAGCTGAAATTTTCAGTAAATGATTATTCATCATATTTAAGGGCTTCATAATTTTTCTGATAACATATAGACAAAAATAAAGATTTTATAATGCTTGAATGTGCACAGGGTACAGTCCTACGGCGCACGGTCAAAAAACCTTGGTCATATTAGAGAATACACAAGTATTAATTCGTAATTAAAGTTTTAAATAAATAAGATTGGGATGAAAATTATCCTAATTCGATTCCTTAATAATTTTTTTCGTTTTTTTTTTTAAATTTCAAGGCATTTGGTTAATTTTTGGCAGTTTCCCGAGCATTCGAAATAGAAAAGTGATAAACAAAATACACGAAAAATAGCGACGTTTGATGACGTTACGGCGCACCGGAGAGCAGTTCAGTTTGATTCGATTCACATATGTGGATCATATGTTAATCATATGATTTGCTTCATATGATTCACATATGATGCCCTTTTTCTATGATTCTCATATGAAACCAATCATATGAGAATCATATGATACTCATATGAGAATCATATGTGGCTAAGTTGCCTGTGTACTCGATAATATGGCCAAGAATTAGAGTCATTCCTTAAATACCGACCAAATCCTCCGGCAATTCGGTATATAAATTAATATTGAACAATTTATATATAAAAACGTCAAGAAGCATTGACCTTACTGATAAATTTGTATTTGCATGTTGTTATTATCCATGATAAATTTAACAAGAGTAATAAATTTATCTAAAGCGATATACCACTTTATTTTGCAAAATGCTCAAGCGTTATGAGGACAAAAAAAGGAAAATACACGTTGATAAAAACCAAAATATTACACACAATTTCAAAAATAACGGCAGAGATAAATATTGTAACCATATTATATTCTAAGAGTTTTATAAATTGCCATGATGTTCTATTTCATGTTGTGAATTCCTCGGGTTTTTTTAATTACTGTTGGTCTCTTTATGTTTCTAACTAATACGGTTAAGGAATTTTGAAAGTAGAAACACTTTTTGTTTGATTAACGTTTGATAAACAATTTTTTTAATATAATTTATGTTACTAATAATGACTTTATGAATATGACAGAGCTAGAAAACAAACGAAGTAAGAGAAAGACGAAACTCTTGCTAAACACAATTTTTGCGGGTGCACGATGCTTCCGGACCTGATTTATACGACGTTTCGAGACTAGCGGCAAGACGGTTTGGGACTTGGGTAAAGACGGTTCGGGACTTTGATTAATTCTTTTTTCGGGATCTCAACAAATTATTTTTATTATGGTGAAATAGCATATTATTCTAAGTACACTAGGCACGAAATATTTCAAGCTAAATCCAAATGTCAATTTTTATTGATAATAAAAGTTGTCATAAAATTATACTTCATTGTTTGTGCTTATAGTAGATATGGTAAACGAATAAGAATAAAAAAGTAACTGTAGATTCATTTGTATTTCTTTTCAAATTTTGTTTTTTTCATTTCCAAAATTAAATTTTCTTACGTTGATGATGTATATTGTAAAATATTCATGTGTTTCCAGCTACCGTGAAAAATACTGTCAATACTGAAATATAACTATTAGTAAATTGTTAAAACAACAACTAGGATCAGCCACGCATATCCCGACTGTACACAGGGGGGTGTTAATCAGTGTACATGTTTAAAGACGCCGCCGGTAAATTGAACTAAATAGATTGTGTGGTTTCTTTTGAAGTTGTTTTAATAAAATTTTAAAAAATAAAAAAAAATATTATTGTTTGTGTTTATAATTTGTTTAATAGTAAATAAAATAATTCAGAAGCAAACAATATCTATAATCGTAAAAAATTTTCCATCATCAAAATTTCAACAAAATATAAAGGTTTTTAAAATGTTTTGATCTTGATTTTGTCTCATAGATTTCTTTTTAATTTAAACTGGTTCAAATATTTCATTCCAAAACGTTTTTGTATAGTATTGTAAGATTTTTTTTCCTGGAAATGTTAGGAAAACATTTTTAAAGTTTCTAAAACATTGTAAATAAACATATTTTACAAATGTTGTGAGAATTTTTTTCTCCTAGATTTTTTTCTTCAAAATACCGTACTTAAAAAAATTAAATAAAATTAATAATATGATTTTATTTTATATTGTTTTAAATAATATAATATATTGATATGCACATTATTTTTAACTATCGAAGACGGTCTGTCAATCTCTTTACTCTGCATACATGTATATTTATCTTTAAGTTACACTCATTATCGTTTTTTTTTGTGTATCAAACTAAGAAAGTGTACATGTATAAGCATAAAAACTAGTTTTATTTCATTTCCTAGCCAAAATATTTCCCGAAACGTGTCAGCCTAAGCACCAAAACGTGTTAGCCCAAGTCTCGAGTCGTGATGTCAGGTCCCGAAACGTCGGGGTGCCGAATCATCCGTAATTCCAATTTTTTACATTTACTTAAAAAAAATAATGAAATATGATTAATGAAACTTTTAAAAAGTGATCCAATAAAAAAATAAAATAAAAAACAACAAACAAACAAACAAAACCTTATCTGGGTTGTCCCCAGATTTCATTAAAAGAACTGTATTTTTTTTATAAAGGAAATTCATACCTGCAAACATGACAATCTGAAGTTTTTAAAAAAAAAAAGTCAAATCGTTTCTAGAAGCCTCACTTCTTTACATTTGAATAATTAAGACTTAAATATTCATTGCTAATATATGATTCGCTAAACTTATGAAACAGGACATTCTTACTTAGCCTTGGCCCCTGATCCCATCTCTTAAATTTTTTCTTCGCAGATCCGTATTTTTAAAGCCTGAGATACTAAGCACCGCCCTCAGATTTTCCAGGTCTGCATGCACTCCCCCGTCAATCATGTGAATGAAGGTCTTTAATTGGGTACTTGAAATTGATTGACAAATATAGTTAAAAATAGTTTTGAAAGAAATGCATAGTTTAGTAAAAATTTAACAATTTCTTTTTAAGTTGTTTTTATAATTTCAATTTACTTAAAATGCATTTATAATTTTGACATAACTGTCATCCCAATTTTTTTAACAATAGGACACATTTGCTACTCGTGATCGAAGCTCTACTTGCTACAATATTTAGTAGCTACTATTTACTACTGTTTATTTACTATAATTATTAAAAGTTTTTAAAAAATTAAAAAGGACAGGCAAGGATGGATGAATATTCTTATTTATGAAATTGTTTTTGCATTTCATTATTTTTTATAATTAACTTGACTAATTACTGCTGTGACGTTCAATTTCATTAGTACATTCAGTAGATTTTTACAAAAGTCGACCGATGAGATTTCCGCTTGTTTGATATTAGTTACAAGTCTGAAAATATTGAATATCATTAATTATCATTTACTATAAATAATATTTCTATTTTCGATATTCAATAATTTTATGGTGAAATGTAGGCTAAAGAAGCTGTATATGGACTTTCTGTGTATACTGCTTGTGTATAGGGGTTTGCATTCTCCATATAGACTGCCAATGCCTCAGGGTGCCATGCATGTAAAATGTAGTCCCTCTCTTAACCTGGAAAAACTGTGCGGTTAAAAAATCTCGGCCTTTAAGCTGAAATCATCAATGCGTTTTATAAATATAGATATTTGAGATCAATCGTAACTTCTTGTCATCTTTGTGGCTCAGTAGTTAGAGCGTCTGATTAAGAGTTGAGAAATAAGAAGCTGATCCTTACTTTGCGAGTTCGAATACCATAATGGGACGTGGAGACCGGTCCTTCGAATAAGACCGTGTCACAGTTGATGTTGGCACGAAAAGATCCCTTATCACTACTCTATGGCTCTAAGTGCCGAACACAGGACAAAGTTTGCAGCTCTCCAACTAAAAGTTTTGATGTCTGTATATGAGTGATAATTTCTCGAAAGGGACGTTTAATAACACGCATTCAATTAATCTTACCATTTTCACCTATTTCTTTCTGCAGATGTAGCATGGATCGGCGGATCCGACATTGCAGTAGAAAATGTTTTCGTCTGGAGTCGAAGTAACCAGCCTTTTATATATACATCATGGCCTCACAATCAACCAGACGGCAGCATTTTACAGAACTGTGTTACGATTAATGGCCTCGGACACTGGGATGACGATAATTGCCCTAGTGCATTGCATCCTTATGTTTGTGAAATGGACAATGATTAATATTTCTACCAAGTCTATTATAACACATTTTTACAAGACTATATTTGACAGATTGTTACGAGGGCTGTTAAATGAATAATGTCCTGAGTTCTATGACATACAGCATAGAAATCATGTGACATCAAACTTGACTTAATCTCATGATTGAATCTTTTAATGAATTTTTTTATGAAAAGGTACCCCTTTTCATCACCTACATGTAGTTTCATATTGAGAAGCTGGAAAACAAGGGTTATTCGTGACACTACATTAAAAATGAATGGTAAAAAATCAGTAAACTAGAGTGAAATTAAACGCTCAATAAAAGGTGCTATAAATATCGTTTACGAAACCCAAAGAAATATTTACTGATATATGTGGAATTTACAAAAAGCAATGTCCTTTTTATAGTTACATGAGTAGTTGGATTTCAATGAACAAAAATGATAAAATGGGAATCAAAAATGGGTACCGTCCGTGGCGACAAGCCCTTACATGTACAAAAACCAATGTACTGTTTGCCAAAAATTCAAGAAATTATCACTGATGATGTTTGATTGACGTATGGCAAGTAGTAAAATTGATAAGCATCATTTCTAGCTAGGATAGTTAGCACTGTTTTAAAGAAAAATATGACAGTAAAAAAGGTACATACTCAATGGTCATCCTATGTTTTTAAAAAATGGCTTAAAACGCCAGCGTGTAAGAATATCTAAAGAGGTATTTTAAAAACATCAAAACCCCCAATTTCGGTCCCTTACGAAAAAAACCCATTTCCAAACTATGTAGCAAAGAGCTTACACCGGATTTCGGCGTTTAAAACAATACTGCATTGGAATTACATGAAAAAAACTATCATTTCAAATTCAACATTGACTTTAAAAAAATATTCGGCGACAATATCTTGATTAAAATTCATATTATTTGTAAGTTGTAATAAACAAATGATCGATACAAGCCATGTAGCAATTTGGAGAGAAGCCAAATACTGTTCGTTATATCCATATATAACATACATTATATTTTCATCATGCCTAGTACTCAATATATTCCTGTTATCTAAATAAAAAGACCCTACCAAAAATCACAAGTTTCACCCTTTTTACCAAAAAAGGAAAACAACTGACTAAAGTGTAAAACAAACGCGATTGGCGACTTTAGCTTTTGCATTGCTCCAGTGAATTCTTCAAACATCGGCAATTGGTATCATACTATCCAAGCTGATTTGATGCGCATGAGCATGCTGAGTACTATCAATTTTAAACAAAGGCTTTTGATAAAGAACAAGGTTATCAACAATCCAGTGTAATGTTAGTCTTTACCTAAGTTTTACGTTCCGTTTAAATGTCTTGATTTAAAATTCTTCTTATCTTTGGGTCTATGTTATAGTCCATACTTTAACGCTCTTTGATCAATTACCCGACTCAACCAGACACTTTCGGTGCTTTCACGTGTACGTTAGATCGGTTAAGGCCTCTCCATTTATACCTGGTTACATCTAAATCATCTTTGTTTGATAAAAGAATTTCATTTATAGATACAATAACACAATCTGTGTATTTTATAATATCTGATCGTAGTTCATGAGTTTTATTTGTCCAGCCACAAACGTTTAGATGTCCTATACGTATTGTTTCGACAAGTCGGGGGGATTTTCCTCTCTTTTGCTTTGCTGATCATGTACAGGTGATTATCTGATAATGCGATTATTTGCTGTTATTCTATAATCTCACCCATTTTGAATTTCATTGAGGATAGCTCTTGCATTTAATTCAATGAATCTCTCTGTGTGGGACTTTCTTGATCGGAAGAAAATTGAATAAATTGCTTGATTTGAATGAATAGCAAAAAAAAAATGATAATCTTTGGTAACATTTCTTTGTCTTAACACAATATACTGAATAAATTCCAATAATTTCTTTTCTTTTAAGATACTAGTATTTTATTGTATCTGATTCGATGTATGAAATTTTATTTTAAAAAAACCGTTATATCTGTCAAATCCATTTTTCGAAAGTTATATATGTCTTCAATATACATCTTTTTTGTTTGAAGTACGTGTTGTGGTAGAATTATACAATGAGCAAAATATCCCGTGGAGTAATTTGTTTAGGAATTGTAATGCACGTTGCTCAGTCGTCCCCTGAAATAAAAACTTTCGAATTCAGGAAAAATAACAATGGAGGAAAAAGTGGTGTAGATTGGCCTGGAGGTTACAATGAAATGAACCAGAGCTCGGCATTGAGTTGTGCAGCCGAATGCACCAAGCAAAATTGTATGTGTTATAGATATGAAGAACTCAATTCTTTGTGTCGCCTGAGTGACTCTTTAATCTCAGAGGAAACTGCATTCTGCGGATCTGAAAAAAGTAAGTAACAACAAATTAGTAACATAATTTGAACTTAAAAAACATGCAGAAATGGAATTTATATTCCATATAATATTTCGAAGTAACCATACACACTTTAAAATAATTTTTAAAACAAGATAGAAATTTTGACCTTGTTTGCAAATACTAGCATAAACAAATATTTGGTCGTCTATCATTGACGATGTACCTCATTTTATTGATAGATCTTTTTTTCGCAGTTTCATCTGGAAATGTTTTGTCTATCTGACTTATACATACGGCTCTTAGCGGGTTTGACTAGTCTATTAGGGAAATTGAATTCTCAAAAGCAGATGATTTCACCTTTAAAATTTCAAGAAGCTCGTGTTTTAAACACCTGTTCAAACATTTTTATTGCTTTTGTTTTTAATTCAATCTTTTTTTTATATTCTCTTTTTCCCAAGACATTTAAAGGCATCAGAAAACACATTGAATTCCTTTATGAGTGATCTGGAATCATTTCAGAAATTTTTGAATATAAAACATTTTTTGACAACATTACTTCTTGAAGAACCATCTTCCTTTCGTAAAAACATGAAATGAATGACTTTATTAAACAGTTTATAAAGCTAAATTGAAAGTGTTTATATTTTCACAATATTTTCCTCATATAATGCACGTAAGGGAAACAAAAAGTACCAGCTTAATTTTACACATGTAGGTATACGAGTCACTTGAAAGCAACAAAAAATTAACAACTATCATACATGTATTATATGATTATATGCAAATTGTCTGAGTCACGTGGCAGTAACAACAGCTAAACACGCATGTCATATGTACATATACTAGACAAGATCTTTAATTGCTGAAAAGGAAATTAAATGATGAAAATAATGAAAACTGTATAATCCGACATGCACCTGTATAATCCGTCACACGGTGGGTTCCGACATTAAATTTCGTTCCCATTTTATTATTTTCCATGTTTCTGATCACGTCTAATCCTACACCCTGTGTATTTCGACATTAAATTCATCTACATGTCGGATTATACGGGTTTCACTGTACTGAAATTCAATGTATTTGTAATTAATTTTTTTAAGATTTCAGGAAATGTGATACTAGCTGGACACCCTTTGGAGGACGTTGTTGCTATTACAGCACTGCCAATAATGAAGAAATTTGGAGCAATGCTAAGGTATGTTTATTTTTTAAATTATCCCAAAGCAATTTGTTTCTTGTATTGTCTCATTCTATTCTAAACACATATGTGTACGGAAGTTAAACATAGCGATAAGTAATCCGGTTAAAGTACATAGATATTAGTACAATTGAAATGAAAAATAAATGTCGGTTTTCACAGAGAGCCTGATAACAAACGTATAAAAACCTGGAAGATATCAGTTTTATAATAAGTAATTTAACTAATAGATGTATTTTTAAAAAGGAACAGGCATGATGAGATGGCTGACAGAAAGAATGAAAATATGGGAACTTATATTTTCCATATAGATTCAATGTTTTTATCAGTTCGTCTTTTTCACATCAGAAAAAAAACAGAAATACAAAATGAAACGTCTAATAATGAGTACATACGAGTTTGTGGAGTCTAACATTGTTCTTTTTTGTATTCAAGTCCAATTGTCAACTGTCTGGAGGATATTTGGTTGAGATTGAAAGAGAAGAAGAAAATGCCTGGATAGCTGAAACATTTCTGCATAACAATAGCCAAAGTAAGTTTTTATATTTACATATTTATTGCATGAAAATATTGAGAAAACGAGCAGTATTCTAACTCACGGGTCAATCAAACAAAAAATCAAGAGCAGAACAAATAATGACCTTTAAAATATCGGACTTTGGATTGGGTGCCATTGAGGAGTGAGCATCCCCTTACGACAAATCTCATCAAGCGTGTGCTTTTTGTCATGAGTGGGAAATAATGAAAAAATCTTTCAACACAGTTCGGTGTTTACCATGACAAAAAAGATAATACTTTAGTTAAATATAGTTTACTATAGTTATATATGGTGAACACTTTGACACTGTATAAAATTTTATTTACTATAGTGGACACTTTGACAGTTTGACAGTTTGATTTACTATAGTGAACACTTTGACACTTTGATTTACCATGTTGATCACCATGGAAACTTTGATTTACTATGGAAAAACTTTGATTTTCTATGGTGATTTTGATTTACTACAGTGAACACTTTGACTCTATAGTGAACACTTTCAAAACTTTGATTTACTAAAGTGATAACTTTTACACTTGGATTTAATATAGTTTACTATAGTTAATTATAGTAAAATATAGTTAATTGTAGTATTTTTTTTTGATAGGGTACATAATTGTCTAACGATTTGAATGAAAACGTCAGTAAGCATTTACTTTACTGATATTGTATACGCATGTAATTATTAATGCTAAATTGGAGGTCAGTCAATTTATTACTGCGATAAACAATGTCATTTTGCAAAATGCGCAGCGTTACGAGAACCAAAAATTAGATACAATTTTAAAAATGAAGGCCGAGATTAACATTGTTACCATATCATATTCCAAGAATTTTATGAAAAAATTATTTTTTTAAAATTAATTTTATGAAAAAATTATTTTTTTTAAATTTATTAATGTTTGACAAACTATTTTTAAAAAAATAGTTTATGTAACCAATAATGACCTAATAAAAGAAGGAGCTAGAAAACAAATAAAATTTTTTACATTTACTTCAAAATATTACGATATATATTTAATGACACTTTTAAATAAGATCCTAAAACAATTCGAAGAAAAAATACATATATAAAAAATAAAATTAAAAAAATCCTTATCTGGGCGTCTCCAGATTTCATTAAAAGAATTTTTTTTATTATTATTATTTCATAAATATCAGGTGTTCCCCTTGTATAAACGTTTTATGATTTATCGGCGTATGCATAATAGCAAACATTACATTCTCAAGTTTTTTTCAGAGTCAAAGCTAAACTAACTGTATTACTTTTTTATCTTTGAATAACGAAGGCAAAAATATCTATGGCTTATTAAAAAAGTTAGCCAAAACTTGTATTAAACAGAGAAGGGGGTCATCTAACTTCTCTTTGGCATCTGATCCCACCTTTATATTTTTCTACAGACACAGCATGGATCGGAGGATCCGACATTGCATAAGAGAATGTTTTCGTCTGGAGTCGAAGTAACCAGTCCTTTACCTATACGTCATGGCTTCCGGATGGACCAGATGACACCACTTCACAGAACTGTGTTACGATCATTGGCCATGGAGACTGGGACGATGATTATTGTTTTAGTGCAGTGCATCCTTATGTTTGTGAAATGGACAATGTTTGATTTTCTACAAAGTCTATAACACATTTCTTGAAAAAAAATATTGAGAGATTGTTAAATGCTTCCTCTGTTTGAAAAAAAGGGATTTGTTTCATTATACATGTAAATTTGAAGTTTTGTTTGGCACAATTACTTTGTGCCTCCTCTTTTTCAATGAGAAAAAAATCCTTTGAATATTCATACATACCTTCTGGGTTAAACAGGTGCTTGTTTCATGATACGTTTGACGCTTGTTTCTGGCACGATTATTTTACGTCTCAGTGGATGTCACAGTTTGGCATCATTGACGTTATAGAGGTCACTTTATTCGCGGTCAGATGGGTTATAGAAGATAATTTAGAGACTGTAAAAGTCTTCTCCGTTGTGAATACATTTATCTTTCGAATTTATGATAGTTTTTTAGGTATTCAATATCAATTGCACACAATGATTTCATGAACCAAGAGTTTCAATTTGCAGTTTTATTAGGATTTTCTCATCAGAATTCAACATATTTTTTACATACTTACATCATGTTTATAACATGAAACTTTGAAACGGTGAAACTTTTTCCTCACTCTTAAAAGGTCTCACATGAGGCATAAGAGTACAAACATGATACAATTTATAAACATCTTAAACTAGTCAACAAGATAGGAAGGAGCATTATATATTGTATACAAGAGTTACACGTTTTGAAAGATAATAATAATATAATTCCTACATCATTGCTTAAAAACTGAAATGACAGTTCTTACAGCATTCACTGAGTCCAATAAGAATACATATATCATAGCTATTCATGACATCAGGAAAACTAATACGATATCAGCTTTTACATCATTTCACAAAATTTGTATATTTTTGATTTTTTCAAAACAAAACTAAGAACAGTTATTATAACTCTTCGTAGTGAAAATAGGAAGTAGTAATTGTCCCTCCCAATAGAAACAGTTTTTTTAAATGCATTAAATGGTGAAAAGAACAATAGTCAATCAAATGTGTTACTTTCTGTGTAAATCTATTTTTATGGTATATATACATTAATGTTTTCCTGCACTGTAAATGCATTAATTATCTAGAGATCAATATAAGTGTTTCTGTGAAATCATTGACAGTTGATTAATACAATAATGCATTGTGTACCACATAAAGAAAATTGTGAAACCCAACTCAACTTGCCGAACATAAACATTTCCGATATAAAGGCGACAATTCATCGAACAACAATCAAATTATTTAGCAGTTGCAATGAACAATGGATACAAGTCATGTATCAATTTGGAGCAAATACGAATACTGTTTCAATGTTTTTCATACATTATACTTTCAACTATATGTCTACTAAATATATTCCAGTTATCTCAAAATAAAAAAAACACGACCGAAAATTATAAGTCTCACAGCCTATAGACCAGTAAAGGTAAGCAACTAACTAAAGAGTAAGACAAATGCGATCGGCGACTGCAGCTTTTGAATTGGCAACTTCCCTTAATTATTCAGTAAATTCTAACAACACCGGCATACGAGGGTTGTCCAAAAAGTTCGTGTACAAATGCTTAATTTTCTAATTTAATGACCACAATGTACGATAATGTCTTAATACAGACCATAATTTTGTAAATATTCCAAAAAGTAAAAGAACGCACACAATATTATGAACATTATAGGTGAAAAAAACTTTGTAAATGCAAGCAGCACAGACCAGTCTTACGTAACGCTAATTTCATGTAAACATCAACTATGGATTTTGAATTTTTAAACATGTTCATAGACACATGTTTATTTCCTTTATCATGCCACACTGTCAAGTGAGTGCGATAATGTTTATGTCTTGACCATAATTAATTGAGTTGTAGAAATTCAAAACAGTATACACAATGATTTACGAGCTTCATCAATATAAACCAGGCTGCACAGCCCCGTCCGACGGCGCTAGATTTATAACGACGTCATGAATAAGGATACCCTATTTTCATCAAATAACAGTGATTTTCCACTTCTTGTAGTGTCTGTAAATTGTATAAAAATCGTTGAAATATTGTTTGTGTATATCAATTACAAATAAACAGACAAAATTCATTCCAATGATTTCAGGTTGTTTGAAAAGATATTTTGCGTCTGAAGTCCGTTCAAATATTAATCTATAATTACCGGTATATGATGTTGTCCCTTTCGGATGGCCGACGCCGCTTTTTCTGTCAATTTTTAAAACATACTACTTGCTTCCTTCGCGTAATAGTCTCAGTGTCTGTATAGTTAGCGATGCATCAGAAACTGATGATAACCGCTATAAGTTTTATAAAAAAAAAAATGGCCATTTCAATCCCTACTCTTCATTTTAAAAATGTTGTCACTTTAACTCTGGTACGTGCGATCTATATATCGGCGATCTTTAATGACCTCGATTTTTTCAAAGATATAAAGTTCAAACAATAAAAACCAACAATTCTGGCTTTGAATTTCATAAATAATATTTTGGTATACAAATATTATAATTTACGAAAGCCCAGAAGGCTCATTCGAGATTCGAGTTTCCAAATACGAGATTCGAAATTTGAGATTCAAAATTCGAAATTCGAGATTCAAAATTCGAGTTTCGAGATTCAATATCCAAACGAACCAATCAAAAGCGAGTTCAACATTTGATTACTCCCCTTTATTCTGTTTTTACTATCAAGAAATAATTCAATATAATTATATCAAATGGTTCATTTGATTAAATTACAATGCAAGAAAAAGTGTTATATATATTAGACGTAAATTTAAATAATTAATGGATTTTTGATCAGCAAAAAATATATCAATTTATATTATAGATTCTTAAATATTAAATAGATTACATATATCAGGAGTATATATATTTTTGTATCGTCAACTAATTACCGGCCAGGAGGCGGTCGGCTCTATGATATGAAAGTTCGAAGTCGCTGTGCTTTTTTGCGGAGTTAAAACAATTTGAATAAAAAATATTTAACATTAATCTAGTAGTATATTAAAAAGAGCGTCTAAAAGTTAAAGAACAATGCATCATAAACATAAAATTAGAAATTCTTAAGAAGAATGGGGTAAATATTTCATCCAATCCTATTATGTTTGAGGTGCGGAGAAAATTAGGACATGTGTTGGGCGTAGTCTAAAGCAAAGACCGCGTTATGTATATTACGCAATTTTACTTTCTCCATTCAAACGGGATTATTTTAAAATGACGTGTACATATGTACATATATAAACATTTTGAAACATATGTTTAAATGTTAATTCATTAAAAGACTTAGCAGGCTACAGAATATTACAAGATTTGGCCCTTAGCAGACGAGGATAATGCACGTTTTACAATGTGCCAAGAATTTTCCCGCTACAACTCAAAGAGAAGAAATGTAGTGGCGGATCTAGAGGGACCATAAAAGGAACAATTAATTGGTTTGCGGCCGATTTTTGACGCTTGCGTCAATATAATTTATGTTTCTTGTCTTAATTTTTAGAAAAACACAGGTACGTGTGGACAAGACCCCCCCCACCCCCATCCCCTTGATATTGAACCCCAGGGCTTATTTCTCTGTTATGTGTAACCTTACAATACGAAAAAATTGCTGATGGCGTAAAACCCCCAGAATAACCGCTCAACAAAAAAAAAAAACCCAAAACAAAACAAAAAAAACACAATTTATTACCCCACTTTAGAAGAAAGAATGCTGTTTACGGAGAAAATGTGGGATTATTAGGGTGAATTCACCATGCATCGGATACCTTTGTACTTCAACAAGTCCTAGTGATATCGCTACCGACGGAAAACTATCAAAATGGAGTTTAACATTTAGTATGTGATTAAAATATAAATTTTGGACACAATCAGATGCTTTTTATTGAGAAAATATTATAAAAAATCGAGTTTTTAAAAATAACTCAGAATTCACCATGGATCGAACATTGTTTACTATACATCGGACAGACGGTAGTTGAATTGGGAAAATATAATACCTTCATGACAGTGCTTTGAATTCCTTGATATGGATAAACTTTCATCTTTTATCTAAGAAATAACCCTCAACTTAAATATAATTGACGATATCGTTGCACAAATGTAGAACGATTCAAGAGACCTCACTCTGCCTTAGAAATGCTTTAAAATGCTTGTAATTGCGGTAATTCGCGCCTTTTTTCTCATGTGCTATCATACTGTGGTTTGTAGAAATAAATTGAGTCAGATTTTAGACCTCATATATGGATAACTTGTATTTTGACTGAAAATTTAGAGTTTTTATTTTCTATTTCCGACAAAAACAGCTGTCAGTAGGGTTCTGTATCAAAATGGTCGTGATTACCTTTACATCGGAAAGTGTCCGATGCATGGTTAATTTGTGTCCGATGTACGGAGAAATGAACATACTAGTAAAAACCAGCTTTAAAAAAATATATACAAATATCGAAGGGAAAATTCTTTAAAATTTATGTAAAGTTGCCAATCTTTGATAAAATTCACCAAAGTCTGATCCGTTCCGTTGAAGTCGAATTTTAAGAACGATAACTCTAAAAATTGCAAAATCATAAATTTCTGGTTATTCCCCTTTGATGATGTAAAATATGACGTAACTTCAAGGCCACATGATAATAACAATCGGTATCATTAAAAAAATTAAATCTTCATCTTTAAGACAGAACCAAATAAATACACGGAACTCTTAAGTTGAAAGAGAGTTTATTGCCTAAAGTTGTCCGAAGCAAGGTATGTGTCCGATGCATGGTGAATTCACCCTACGTGATGCAGAGTCAGTCCGATAGCATGGACTAAGACAGAAATACATTGTATATTTAGAGACAGTGCAGTGGCGGATCCAGAGGGGGGGGGGGGGTTACGGGGGTTGCAACCCCCCCCCCTTTGGATTTGCAATTTAAGAGAAAGAGAAATAAGAAAGTTCCAATTTTTTCGTTGTGTTTTTACTGTAGGAAATGTAAGGTGAAAGGCTAATGTTGTATTATAGGGGCCTATAAAGAAATTCGGTTGTAAAAACAAAATAAAAACCCTCCCTTTACAAAATAGGATTTTCAGGTTCTGAGATTTATTTCCCTTTCTTTTTCAAAAACTTTCTGGTAATGTATACAATTTCTTTTTCCCAGATTGATCAACGTCCCACTTTCAAAAACCATACTCCACCCTCGATATTCTGTTGAGTTATTTACGGTTCGGAGATTTATTTCCCTTTCTTTTTCAAAACCTTTCTGGTAATGTATACAAGTTCTTTTTCCCAGATTGATCAACGTCCCACTCTCAAAAACCATACTCCACCCTGTATCGATATTCTATTGAGTTATTTAACTATATGTATGTGCACAACGTACGTTTTAACTGTTTTCGCCTTCAACCCCCGCTTTTGAAAAATACTTCAACCAACCCCACCCCCCTTTTGAAAAATTTCTGAATCTGCGCCTGCAGTGTGAATCGACATTTAAAGTTAAAACAAAATAAATGCATTTAATACCAGAGG
>PRKT01000150.1:129421-139682 GCA_003671525.1 Saccostrea glomerata | reverse complement strand
CTTTTACTCAAGAAAAATCAAGGTGAATTACATATTCAACAGTTTAATTATGAAAGGATGGCTAAAACGTGTTAAAGAAAATTCATATCAGAAGACAAACCAACTTGAAAAGGAATACCACCTTCCAAACATAATTTGCAAAAAGTCAGTACAGGCAATTCGGGCCTTAGCTCTTGCAAAACATACCATAGATGTGGAAAGGGATAATAATGTATTATATCAACTCTTGCGATTGTGATTGTGTTGGACTTGGATGTATAATTTTAAATTCTATTTGGAATGACTACATAGTCTATTGATGACGAATTCATTATCTATTTCTAAAGGTTTTGCTTTGTTTATTATTTTTAACGGTGTTGATTCTCATGGTTGACACTTTTACTTGTGCAGCATTCATTCCTAATGCTTTCTATGTGTGTATTTTAGAGTACTAGAGTTAGTGTATTTTGATTGCTTCAGTAAAAAATTCATAAAGGGAGTAAAAAAATGGAAATATTTAGTCCAATAATATATTTTGGACTCCGATGGTAGTAGTTTGCTTAAGTGTCATGCTGGGGTACGCACCCCATTTCAGAACGTGTAATACATTAGGTGCAGACACGGAAAATCGCAAAATTTTAGGGGAGTTAAAGAAACAAACTAAGTATTTTTTGTTTAAATTTGTTTTTTCTTCTCTTTATTACACATCTAGCAGGCAAATAAAACGGTAAATACAGGGTAATTTTTTTTATAACATTTTGCCTTTATTGGAGGATTCACATTTGTTTTGAAAATGTATACACATGTATACAAATCTTTGAAATTGTATTTCATAATTAAATTAATCACATGTTTATAGTTCCACTTATTGAATTGCAAATGTATCAACAAAAAGTAAAGAGAGTGTAAGATGTATATTTTCGACGTTTTCTGGTGAATCCACCAACTTTTTGTTCATGTATATAGATAGGAACTTAGTCATTGTAATTGGAATCTACAAATGTTTCTGCGATTAATGGTTTGGTGGACCCACCAAACTCCCCACTTTAAAAAATTAGGCAATGCTGATAATATAATGTATATCATTCAAGTATTCGGTTTGTTTTTGGTGGGTCCACCAAGCATATTTGTTAGTGAAATTAAGGAAGCCTAGGAATTTGTTTTTCTACAGGTTGGTGAGTCCACCAAACGACTTTCTATATTAAGAGACAAATTAGTTGATCTTTGAGTTACATGAAGATTTTATAATTTTCTGGTGGACCCACCAGGTTTCTGATCTTGTGTACATAAATGTATTAGGTGTCTCTACGTTATTTTACAAGAGAATTATGATTGCCTTTTGATTTTAATGTCTTTGGTGGATCCACCAAACTGCCTAATATATGTGAATACTAGATAATCTTGACAGTGAATCATTTAAGAATTCTTGTGAATTTCTATTTGTATTTTTGGTGGATCCACCAAGTATTTGTGAGAGAATATATGAATGTCTTGATAGTTGAATATTTGCATTTTGGTGAGTGCACCGACTCTGTATAAAGGACGTTTTTTATACGGTTCTACAAATCAGTTTCTCTCAATGGTTTGTTTTCAGTATTTTAAAACTGGTGGATTCACCAACGGCATTTTTAAAATGGTATCGCGAATTTCACCACATTTTATGTTTTTGGCGGAACCACCAAAATCCCCACTACTGATAAATACACTTGCTATATCTATTTCATGTAATTCAAGTATTCTTAGGTATTCGTCTTCGTATTTTTGGTGGACCCACCAAGTAGTTGAATGGTTAACTAGAGAATTATGAATTGTAAAAGTCAATCTTGTTTTCTTGGTGGAACCACCAAGATCAATATTTATTTGAAGATATTCATAATTCAAATTGGTGCACTCACCAATTTTTGACTGTTAGTATAGAAAACCGATAAATACTTTGTCTGTTTTAACAAAAAAAATTGGTGTTCTCACCAATTCTCAATGTACTCAATCATGGCAATGAATTAAAAAAAATGTTGATTGCTGAAATTGCATTGTCGTCATTTTTCATTTTGAATTCAAAAAAGAGGACACTAATAGAAAATCCTCTTTCTTAATGGAAACAGTTAAATATAAAAATTTAAAATTGGTTGAATAATGAAGGAATATGAGCATTTGGACCTCCAGTATGGCGGCCAACGGGAACTAACTTTTGCTAAAATTAGGTCATATGAAAACTATCTATAATATGACGAACTTGCATTTCGACGTAAATTTTCAAATATTGAATGATAGGATTTTTTGTAAATTAATTTTTTTGTTGTTTAAGTTGTCTAAAAAAGTACGCAATTTTCCGTCTCCAGATGCGATGTAATAAAAGAATCTTGCTTTTTCGAATTTTTAATCATACTCATACTCTGGAGTATTTTAAACGACACATTTTCGCTGACATATTTTTTATCTATGCTGAAAAAATTCAATGATCGACCGAGTAATTAGCCTAGAAACATGGAGAATCCAAACTTCACTTAGACACCGTGAGGCATAGTATTTGTCACTCAATATCTCAAAAATAAGTCTAGAAACCTATTTATATATCTGCTTTAAGGTATGTGGTACATACTAAATTAGAGATATGCAAAATATGAAAAAAATTGAATGACAGGTATTTTTTCAGCTAAAGGTCCTTCATCCCCTTAATGCTGGTTTTAAAACAAGACACACTTTAAGTTCTTTACTGCAAACTTTGACAATTTTATCTTTGTTTTGATTTTAACATAAAATAAGGGGCCGGCCTCTGTTGATACCATACCTTGTCCTTCTTGTATATATTTAGTTTTAAAAAATAAGAAAACGGTATTTATTTAAGATATTACATTTAATTACAAGAAATAAAGAAAAAAATCATTTACATTCAATCAAGATGTTATATTTAATTACAATAAATAAACAAAATTTTGAAGGAAAAGAATCATTCACGTGAATCAAGTTTAAAATATACATTTTGAAAAATAATGTTCCATGTTCTTCGTCTTAAGGTACACCAACATCAAAGTTTTAACAAATGCCCCATTTTTTTTACATGTCCTTTTCATTCAAGTTTTTCTTTTACATTTATTTCTATCAAATGTTTTACAATTAATCGTTAAATAAATGTACATAATTTATCAAATTAAACATCCTTATTGGTTAAAATGATGAAACTGTTTTTATGTCGTTGCTAGCCACAATTTACTCCTGCATCTTCAATATGCCTACAGTTGTGATGTCCGAGTAATGTATGTTGACAATAAAAGAGATCCGATTCATCTCCAGTACATCCTAAATCGTCATAAACAATCGGTCCTGTTCCTTGGCCAAAACTATGCTGGCTACCCTGGTATGCTACTGCATTACTCCTGTGATTGTAAATAAAACATAAATCATATTGATTTCTTTTATGATCTCATAAACAAAGATCTGATTTTATTTTAAGAATATGAATTAAGGTCAAGATCTAGTTAATGTCTTCAAAGTGCGGTCACATGATACAATTTTTCATCCGATTTTCATTCGACTTGCTCAGGTAGGTCGAATGGAGTAAATTGGTCGGGTGATCACACGATCCGTTTTTACGTTCGATTTACAAACGATTTTAGCAAGAAATGAACAAGTACTTGTTATTACTTTTTAAATAGAACATATATATTATATATATCGGTATACATTTATCCTGCAACCACCCCTTGCATTAACCTAATAAAGGTAACCTAATAAACCAAAGCTTTATCCGATCACTGCCCTAATATAATAAAGCCTCGTGCATGTATTCCGACGTTCACATGATATTGCAATGTTTACGCCATGGCGTCATAGTTTCAACTGCAGAGATGTGCCTAAATCTGTCGGAAATAGCTTGTTTTGGACGTTCAAATGAAAAAATTCGTTGCAGGATTAACAAAATACATGATAAATGTGTTAAAATATAAGAGATATTTGGGCTCGGGTCGAAAACATAAGAAGGTTCGGCAAGCCTCGCCCTCTATCACGTTTTCTTACCCTCGCATTAATATCGCTTATATTTCAAGACAGTTACCATGTATTTTATTTAAGGAATGAAGCATATTTCAACTTATGTTATACGATATAACATATATAACTTGCGGCAGTTTACTTTTTATAAACCGCGAAGCGGTTTATAAAAGAGCGTAAATTGCCCCAAGTTATGTTATATCGTATAACATAAGTTGAAATAAGCTTCATTACTTATAATTTATTTTCAATGTAGATAATGAGACAATTTATCCACTTTTCCTTCGGAAAAGGGCTTCAAATATAGCATATTTATAAAGTTAATGTCAAGCGGAGTAATAAGTTTTTGACGTAACTCATTGTGACGTAGGCAAGTTATGTTATACGAAATGGATAAAAACCGTTTAACCAATCAAATGGCGTGTTACAACAGAAATTAAATTATATATATTTAAAAGTAAAAATCCAAAAATATCACAAAACATTTACTGCAAGCACTATCGCAATGTTCGGCTCTTCAGGCAGTTATACAAATGTCAGATAGGTTACCTGGTATCGTCTAAAGCATAAAGTTCATTGTGACGTCATAATAGATGAAGTTAATGTACAAATCTTGCACTAACTTTCACACATTAAGGTAGCTAAACACAGTTTCGTATAAAATCCAGGGGGGTTTTCCCAGAGAGAAGCATGCTGGGTAGGGATTTTCCTGCTATTTATAGGAGTCTAGATGAAAACTGCATCTTTTTTGTTTTTATTTGCATAAAGTAGAGTCTTATCTTAATATTTAAAGAAAAAAATGTGCATTCATTTTTAGAAAAAAAAAAATTGTAAGACTTTTTAATAGGGGGAGATAACTCCCAAAACATCCAGTTTTCACATGTGCAGAATTGCATGAGTCAATTAGCAGGTAATGTAGCTCTTTCAAGAGGTGGAAAATGTACCCTAAAAGTACACTAAAAGAAAACCTTAGAACTTGTTCTGTGAAATGCATACAACTTATTTTGTCTGATTTTTCTGTTTTTGTTGAGCAGGGGGGTTAAAAATGCATAGGTGCACTGAAAATGGATGCATAAACAATCCAATATCCCCCGTATTTCAGGTGTCAAATACCCCCTAGTAGTAATTGATGAATGAATTATAGTTGGATATTTACAAAATTCACAATTTTATCTTTCCATTGATATGCAGAAGTCTAATGTAACAAGCCTCCATTTTATTTTTTTATAGGGGTCAGTTTTGCTTGTCCCTCACCAAGTAACGTCCTGATAACGTCATACATAAAACTGTGTTTTGCACCCTATACAAATAAAATTTCAAAATATGGAATATAAAGTACCCCGATTTTTGATAATGTTCACAAATTGAATGAAGTGTAATCTATCATATTAAGCTCTTAAATAACCAAAAAAATACTTGTGATAAATCATAAATTTGAAATTTCATTCTCTACCTGAAATTCCGAATTCTGGAAGATTAAAGTTAACAGTTTTAAATAAATTAACGAATAAGTAAATTACTAAGCTCTTGGTGGCAAACGCTTCATTGGAAATGACAATCTTAAATAGATTTTTCATCTTGTTTACCTGCAAATTACGACCCAAAATACCTTATTTGACCAAGCAAAAGTTGTAAAGCATCCTTAAAGGAATTTTTTTTCTTAAATTTGATATATCTGTAACCACCTTTCATTTACTAGATCTTGACCTTAAATCTGGTATTTTCTAACTTAGGCTAGGGATAACGTTTCAGGTGTTTTACGTTACCAGGCCACTTTAAGGTTGTAAATTAAATATATATGTATATGTTCGTGTAGTTCCATTAGCAAAAGTTTAATTCTGTGATGCGAAAAGTTGTAAAAAATTAAAACCCTACAAACAGCCAATAATTTTAATCGAAAATGACGATGTGAAAAAAAAAATCAATATCACGAAAACAAATAAACCGCTAAATCAGAGAAAGTGCTTAATTGAAAGAATTTACTTTATTTCATTTTTTCTGTTCCTCTTTAATGAGATTATATACACATTTTCAATTTTATTGTGTCAAAAAATTTGACATTTTTCAGGCTTGGACAATGTCATGATCACATATTTTCGAGCATGGTTTATGACTTTTTTACACATATATTTGAGTGCAGTTTTTTGCATTCACTCAAACTTCTATTAACACATTTACGCAATTATTACACATACGAATCGGACACTCTTTGATGCAGACGATGGACACTAATTCCTTAAATAAATGTTGAGTGATAAATTCCTTTTTACTGTCAAAAACATTAATTGTAAGATAAATGAATTTAAGCAAATATAAAAAATAAGCTGTGAATATAATTTATTTAAAGGAATAAAATTATGTTACAATGTGTTTTTAAAAAAATATTGTAGAATTTTCTATGTGACAATCAAAGCTATCAATTACAGTTTAGTACTTTTTGAATTATATAATTCAAATTTGAATTTTGATTTTAAATTTTAATGCAAATTTTAAGATCTTATTTATTTTTGACAAACACATTTCAGACTAATAATAATATATAATTTGAAAATTACCAACTCTTTCCCAGCATACGGCAAACGACTTTGGCATCATTATTGTCGAAACTATCATCACAAACTGTCCCCCAGCTTCCAAGAAATCGAATTTCTACCCTTCCGGCATTTGAACTACCGCCTTCTAATCTTATTCCTAAATATTTACAATATAAAACATGTAATCAATTATTAAATCAATCTTAAACACCCAGATATATGTCAAGGTTTACTTATTACTACTTTTTCAAATCAAGTAGGAAATGGAAATTTTATTTGGAATTAGCTGGACTTTGTTTGTAAACAAATATTTAACTATGAAAACATTTAATTACTATGTAAACAAGGATTAACTATCATTAATGAATACCTGTTGGAATAGAGGACAGGTATATTTACATTTTAGAATTATAAATCAGACTTTTTACATAATAGTATATTTAAAAGAAAAAATTATAGTATTCGTCCCCTTTAATCTATTTATTCTAAATCCCAGCTATTTCAAAGCTTTTTGATGAATCTATTTAATTTTAGTATGTTCTAGAAACAAGATAATGTACTAAATAAAAGTACTTTTTCTTGTAATCCATATATTTGAATGAAATGATTAATATTTTTCATAAATGTTTAAATTATTTTCTGTCTTAAAATTGTACAAAATACAGGTACATGTAAATCTAAGAAGGGATGTAATTTATCTAATCACTGTAAAAACAAATTAACTATCTAAACATCTATTGGTATTTGCAAATGGGCAAATGGGAGTAGGTGGAATTGAGATTTTCAAAAAGGGTTAATAGGTAGAAGACACCTTATCAATATATAAAAGTGTGTAGTGATCTTCGAAAACTTTATATATAATGTCATATATGGTACATGTAAGTATCATTTACAATGTTTTTAAAACTACTTCACTCTAAAAAATATCTTAAAAAATCGAGATCAGAGAACTATTGTATTAAAAATTACTTAATATGATAAACATTGTTTAATCTAGGAGAGGTATGGAAGAACGTCAAGTTGAATCAAGTTCAACATCAAAGTTACTCAATATTTAATTTAAACGAGTACTTATTTTAAATAATACATCAGGCAAAATATGGATTGTTCAGGACGGTTTAGAATAGTAAGAACAATTTAACTTATTCTTGGGACATTCCCTAACCAAAACCGGGTCCGTAGGGCATTCATCGTTTTAACGTTAGAACAATTTGTCTAGGATTAGAAGAAAATTTGTGACGAATGGACGAAAGACCTCCTTCTCCTTTTACATTGTAACAGCCTTGTCAGGCAAAACAAAATTTCAGAGAGTGAGAGATCTAGAGAGAGAGAGAGAGAGATTTACCGTTTGGTTTCATAAAATCATAGAAGGTTGTATTCAGTTTTTGAAGTTCTGATTGAAGGTGTAGTCTTTTTGAATCCAGAGAGTTAGTGGTCTTTTGAAGAGTTGATAACAACGTCTGATTGACGTTGTCAATAGCTACTGCAACCTTGTGTACTGCCGTTTGTAAAGCTGCTTGTTCTTGGAAAAGGGTACTGTTTAAGATATCCTGTTCAAATTGAATGTTGTTTTGTTTTCTGTTTAAATTACTAAGTTCCAGAAAAAGGGTATTGTTTATTTTTTCATCCTTGATTTCATTGTTGTTCAAAGAAAGTGTGAGGTAACGAATAGAGTGTTCCATGTTTGACAATCTTTGCGTAATAATTTGTAATCCTGTTAGATTGTTAAGCTGATCAAATTCTTGCTTGATGGCACCAAACGAAGACGTCAAATCAAGGAACTTTGACATCAACTGATTCACAGTGCTAGAAGTTACATTGCTGTCAACTTTTTGGTTATTTTTCAGAGTTTGGATTTCCTGCTCCTGAACTTTCACTTTGGCCTTTAAATCCAAAACTTCCTGTACTAAAAGTGAGAGCGTGGCATCGCGTCCAAGCGGTCCGATTGTCGTCGTAGACTGCACGTTTGTATTATCTCCATGGAAGAGTAGGCCATTGTTTTTTGGAAAAAGACAAAATAAAAGAAACAAACACACCCCCTTTCGGTCCATCGTTAAAGTCGCGTTATCTTGTTAAGGTGTGCTTCTTTTATATATCTGATAATGCTTAGATAAAAACCTTGTTGCTTGCCTGTTGGTATAAATGAAACATTCAGCCTTTAGGTTTAATAGAATAAAATTTTCAACATAATTTTCAGCATACAAGCAGATCTAGCGTATATCCCTCTCCCTTCCCGAAATATTGCTGCGGAACTTTATTCTTCAATATAGAGATCCGAAATGTCGTCTGACAAAAATTATAAATGCTGAATTTTCCCCCTTTTTAAAAAATATATAGCCACAATAATATACATGTACTCAGTAAATCAGAAGCTACTGGTATTACATGTAGTTTTAATATTATATATATTATATTTTGTGTACAGTTTTTAGATGGCACATTGTGCAATTTAACAGGCTTATAATTGTCAGTTGAATGTTTTGATTTTTTATTTATCTCAAATCAGCTAGAAGGTTGCCAGGCAAGCTAAATTATATAAAGAGTGTCTTTTTCATCTTGACACACAGTATTTAATCTGTGCCGGTATCAGTTGGCTAATATGAATAAGTTTAAGTTTGACCAAAGTTTAACATCATTAATAAGTATTGTCAGGTAAAGATAATTAGGTTGAGAACTTGAGATACATAATTTTATGTGTTGCAATAGTTCGATAAGTACTCTGTTGATGTTTTGTCAATTTATTCATTCTTAGGTCGGGATGCAGTTATTCGTATTTGTTTAGCCAGGATACACTTCTTAATTAACACTCTGGATTGTTCCTCTAGAACATATGGGCATTTTAACAAGACTTTTCTCAAAGCAATCTATTTTTTATTTTGGACCCAGCGATATGTAAGACTTAAACTTCCCTTGAATCTAACATGTCTAATTCAATTTAGTTCTTTTTCTTACGGCTTGTCACTCATACTAGAACATGTAGAAATAATATATACATGTAACTACATGTACTTATTTGGGGTTTTATTTTCGAATGAAGGACAAGATTCTCTCTGAAGAGGAAAAAAATCTAGAAAAGGCAAATATTGGGCGAGTATCTTAAAATATCATCTTCACAAGAAACGTATGGCTGGGTTAGAAAGTATGAATCATTTCTACCGGTCAGCAGGGGATGCTTGAACTCCTCCATAGCACCTGATCCAACCTCTGATGTTTCGGAGGTCCGTGTTTGCTCTGCTCCTATTTTTGTATTGTTTTATGGACTTTGATATTTAATACTGTTCGTTATCTCCATATCCTTCTTCTAAAATCAAATGAAGTCTTGAGAGGCCACATAGAGACATTAGACATTAAGATCATGTTGGAGAGGATGTGTATTATATGGCTATGGGTTTTTTAGATGCAGAACTGTAGCTCTCCGAAAAATTGTATATTGACAGACCGTAGAGCTACAGTGCCATCCATTTAAAAACTGTATATTAGTTCAAAAAAGGTGCGCTGTTTCTCGATTTATTTCTACATGTTTTTAAAACGACCATCTCAAAATATTACCAACGGTGTGTTCCTTACATATTCTGTCACTGTTGCCATAACAAAACATTCATTATAATTGTTTATAGTATCACTCTTGGCCCTGAAAATATCGCCTATGTATACTGCCATTTTGGTTTGCAAGATAATTCTGTCCAACGTGCTTCGTACGGATGTAAACTACGAGAGTACCAGGACCGTAGCATCGATTTTGAAAGTGGGGGGGGGGGGGG
>PRKT01000150.1:62945-126815 GCA_003671525.1 Saccostrea glomerata | reverse complement strand
CAGGGATTTTCCACACCATTTTGGGAATGGGGCCCAGGCCCTTGGAATTGGGAATTTAACGGCATTTTATCAATAATTGGGAAATTTTATAGCATGATGTTTTTCAAGAAATAAACACTTAAAATTAATAAATATGATGTTTTCCTTAATTATTCAAAATTGTAAAGCAGATGATAGATCAATAATAATAAATTTTTAGCCAATTTTCATAAAATATTTGTTTATTTTATTCAGTTAAAAAAACCTGGCCATTATTTTACCAGAAATTTAATCAAGTTAACTTTATGGGTTCTATTTTGGGAAAAATAGAGTGATTTTGCAATTGGGAATGGGGCCCATATTCGGCCCTACACGGGGCAGTGGAAAATCCCTGATGCAGTATAATGAAATTTGGGCTTATGTTCTGAACTTCATCTTTGCTAGCCAAGTGTCTGATTCATTTAACTCTGCTAAGGGGGAGTTGAGGGTAAACACATCAGACAATTGGCTAGTGAAGATGGGGCATGTTTTGTTAAGAGTATGGTTTTATATTCACCATGTTTACATGTTAAAACATCCATTAATCAAAGTCTCCTTTTTTCTGTAAATGTGTGTATCATTTTATAAATTTATTATCATAATTGGTACATGTACAATACAATGCATTTAAATTCAAATTTCTACTCTAAGACAGAGTGCCTTTTAATTTAAAAATGAAACATATGTAGATAACAAACAGTATTCAAGCTCAAAAGTCCAATACAGAATAGGAGCAGAGTAAACACGGACCTCCGAAACATCAGAGGTGGGATTAGGTGCCATGGAGGAGTGAGCATCCCCTGTCGACCAGTCACACCGGCCATGTGCTCCTTGTCATGATCAGGACATAATGGAATAACTAAATTAATGGTATGTTGGTTTTTTTTTTCAGGAAAAGAACCCCTTGGTTCGACTGATGAGTCTGGTCACTAACATCACATACCAAATCTTCTTTCCTGTGGAGCACATCTATTGGCTGGCTGATAAAAAAGTACTCACTTCCTTCACGCCGTGGAAATGGGTGGTGGGGAGTATTGTAGCTTGGGCAGTAGCTCTGTTTGCAGACATGATCAAGTAATTGTATTTTTTGTGTACAATAATTATCCAATCATGAAATTGTCTGATATGGAACAATTTTTGTTATTGACTGGGTCAATACTATGATTGAGTAAAACTTGTACCTTACATATAAGTATTATTTAAGGAATCAGTGTCTAGATAGTAGAGTATGCTGTGTTTCCAATTATCGTTGATGTCCCTGGCATACTTTACTAACTGGACAGTGACTCCTTATATTTCCATTTCATGGTGAAAAGCACATTGACAACAAACACAAAGACAGCCGCACAAGAATTACATGCACATTTTGCCTACTTAGCTCCTGACATATTGCATGTCTAAATTTACATGCAGGTAGAATGATCAAGAAATCAAATAAACTAACTTTAAAAGAGATATCACTGAGAAACAAATAGAAATGGAAATATTTGAATAAAGTCCCAACACTAGATGTGAATAAGAGGGTTGCTAATTAAAATTTTATCATATTGACTTAAAAAACAATCATCATATTAAGTGTTTAACGATAATAATGACTATTTACATGTATATGAAGATGATATAAACTTGTTTATCAAATAATTCAGATACAATAAAGTTGTAAAGGATTGGATTCTCAAAAAAATTACCAACCACATGTGTATAGAAGTATGTACTTTAAATCATTTTTCATATTCATAGACTATATATTTTTATTCATAGACTAAAAAATTGCAATCTGCCTGTAAAACATGTAAAATGATCTCAAGATCTTAACATTTGGATTAACTTTATAAAGTCCTTGGTTTTAGGCTTGTTGATATCTATTTCAAAGGGGGACCAGTAACCCTTTTACTCCATGGGAATTACCCCTTGTGTTTCCCTTTGAAGGCGTTATCGGGAACCCCCTTACATGTAAAACGAAAAATATCTCTGTGAATTTACTGTCCTCAAAGTGGCGAGAAAAAAAAGAGAGAAAACCAGTTACTTTTCTCTTTCTTATTCAATAGAATGGTTGCAAAAATAGTGTCTTTAAAGAAGGAACTCAGAGAACTTAGGAAACAAAAGCTTTTACAGTCCTCAGAAGAAAGGTGAGTTTATTACAGGTTTATTGCATAGGACTCACCAATGAAATTTTTGTTTGTCGGACATGTGCCTTCGTATTTAAACTATTGATTTAATTTTCCCACACCATGGAAATTTTGCGCTATTTGCTGTTCCATCTCTGCTTCATATATCCCATTTGTAATCTGCTTCCTCTTTAAATTAGAAACATATCATAATTATCCACTCAAATTTTTTTATACTGCGCCTAAAAATTTTGCCTACATAAAGGTAATGATTTTATTATTAAATCGCATGCCCGCTTGTACTTTTTTATCAAATGTCCGACGAACAAGAAATTAAATTGGTGTGGCCATAGGTAAATTAAGAAAATTAACTTTTTTTATCCTCACAACCTGGACTGTTACATGTAACACAAATAATTGAATAATGTCAGTGTAAGCCTATGGTTTCTCTAAGAAAAAAATATTTGATACTTTTTTCCTTAAAGAATTCATTCAAAAATCATTGAATTTATAACAGTAGCAAGGGACATGTAAATTTTATATTACGTTTATTGTTATTTTGTATTCATAATTACTAATTAGTTAATAATATTTTGATCCTTCTTGAGTAATATTAAACCATAATCATGTATGAATTACATTATTTTATTTTATATTCATTTCATGTAGCGAAGATCAGGTGAGGTCAGAAAGAAAGACAACTGTGGTTAGAGAGGTTCAGGAGAGTTATCTTACCTTGATCCAAGACATGGCCGACTTCACCAATGCCATCAGCTGGCTGCCTCCAGGGTTAGTCCTGTGGTCAGGAAAATTATCACGCTTCCAGAATGGAATATTTGGAATGATATCTTCTATCATTCTGCTTTACAAAGCTTGGCCGAGTAAGCAAAAAAGTTCCTAGTCAATTGTGCATGTAAAGTGCATTGTTGAATTATAAACTGTTTGTATGGTGCTGAAATCCATTTTAAGTTGTTTTTAATGTATATATTAAGGTATCTGATCCATAAAAGGACATAATTTTCTTAAATATCCATCCTATATTAAATACTCTGAAACCAATTCAAAGCAGTTTAAAGTAGAAAAGGATGTACCAGGAGAAATTTTCAAAAATATAATTACCTGAGCAGTAATTAAGAATGCATTGAGGTCCATGGGAATAGGCAAATATTTTAAAGCCACACCAATTTAATTTCTTGTTTGTTGGACATTTGATGAAAAAAGAAGAGCGGGCTAGTGGTTAAATAATAATATTATTACTTTTTAGAAGGCAAAATTTTAAGGCGGGGCGTAAAAAAATTTGAGTGGACAATTATATTTTTTCTGATTTGCAGAGTAAGTAGATAAAAAGTACAATAAATAGAGCGGAAATATAACAGAAAACAGCACAGAATTCAAATGGTGCGGGAATTTCTAATTAATATTATTTGTATAGTTTTGTTTAAATAAGAGCTTGCGGGTCCTACGAACAATAAATTTTATTGGTGTGGCCTAAAATGAAAATTTCAATACTACGAATATTAAAAATGCTTTAGTGGAAAGATGCTTATAATTCTGAATAATAGAAAAACTTAAAGATAAGTTTTCACCAGAAAAGGTTTTTTTAAAATGAATTTTATTTATTGAAAGCAAAGGGGGATAACTTTATGAGGACAAGTCAAGGTAAAAAATTAGGTCACATTCAGCTTTTACATAATGAGACCAAAACATATACTGAGTATTGAGACAATGTATAACTGTTATGCATTCAAATTCATTGAATCTGAGGCTATGGATCAGATACCTTAATTTGTAATTTATTGTATACAGTATTCAAGTTAAAAATAATGTGCATAGCTTGGTAATGCATAAATATATGATTTTGGAATTCACCTGAGTGGAAGTTTGAAGACTGAGCTCCTAATCAAAGTTGTCATTAATGTCATATTAAACTTTTTACTGTTTCATTTTTTTTCTAAAGAATTACTCGATGAATTGCAACACAACTTGACAAAAATTATTTATGTAAATGGAATTTAAGTATGTTAAAATGAATGGCCATGCCTGTTCTCAAGAACAATAGGAACAGCAAAGAAAAAAACTTAGGTAAATGCTTCCTAACACGGTGTAGGTTCCAGTTATATTCAAATTAGTGTGTTTTACTGTGTAAGACAGAGAGTATCTTTACCAATTCATATTTTGAGGGGGAACTCTTGCTACTAATATTTCTCTCAGACATGTTCACTTTATAAAATAAGAAATTTCATTTGCATATTTATCTTAACTTTAAAACAAAAAGTCTTAAATTCTATTGTTACAGTTATCAAGCATTGATGTTTCTGATCTAATCTAGATACAAGTTAAAAAAACAAATTGGTTTTCTCATTAACCTTTAACAAATACCATGAGGGCTAGCATATTTAAGATCACAGACTAAGAAAATAAATCTTTTTACAACAGTTTTAAAACACTACTCAATTGAAAGTTTTTGAAGTTGAAAATTCTTGTTTTGCTACTTAGTTTTTGATGTATTATATTGTTTTTAAAAATATATTTATGTGAGTGATTATTTAAATATCCTTAATATTTTGCTTATTGTTCATGTAAGATTGCTTTCTTGTATACATGTATGTCTAAGTGAGAGACCTTAGAAGATTGTTGTTGTTGTTGTACTTACATGTATATACTAGATTTTTGTAGCAAATTATAAATACATGTGTATGTTCTGCTTCAACTCACTGTGATATTGAAGGCCAATGAAAATCCTTGTTTTGTTACGTAAATCGGATAATTATTTTTCCTTCATATTGTGATGAATGTAAATCATGCACTGAAATAAGGATGATTTGAAAGTATGTGTAATAGGTTATATTTTGTTTTTGTCTTCAAATTGTTAAATTGTTACATTTAAATTTGAAAATAAATGCATAGAATAAATGTTTTTTTTTTCATTGCTCGTATCCTTTTGTACTGTTCCAGAATTCTAAGTTCTACTGATCATAGACCAAAAAGAGCTGTCCTGCAACAGTTCAAATCTGATTGCTTTCTTTGACACTCCTTAGTTGAAATCTTCAAATCGACTTCTTACAGATGAGTATTTTTCTAAGTACATTGCACATTTTTCATTCGTGTTGTCGAAATGCAGCGTCGAAAATTGACGAAATTGCATAAAGAAATGTCAAAGGATATAATGATAATAAACGACATAATAAATTGTTACTTTTGGAAAGAAAATTCTTTTACATTTATTGGTCTGAAACTTTGAAATTTTGCTTTGGCAGGTACATATATCTTTCATGATGCTAGATTTCAGAAAGTTAATCTGAAAAATGCCATCTTCTTAACATGGAAAGCAGTCAAACAGATGAGAAATACTTCTATCCTCTTGCGCATAAGTGGCATATTAATGTACAGAAAATACAGAAGTTACATGAACTACACTGTTTCTGTATTGAGGCAATTCTAAGGTATGCTTTAAAACGAACGGATACAAAGACGGCTGCACTAGAAGAATAAAGTTGAAACTTTTACAGTTCATATATATATCACTGATTAACAGATAGAAAGTGCATTTGATAACAAATACTGATTAAAAATATTTATCGAGAAAAATTCCTATATTTAAAAAAAATACCTAATTTAATTCCGTACTTTTAGTGAAAGTCATCATTGCAGAAACAATCTATGTTTACATGTATCAATGAAGGGCAAGTTGGACTTCGATAGCCTCTGGAAAATTGTTTTCCCTGTTTATTTTGTCCAAATGTTAAGATTTAATATCGAAAGTTGCATTACAAATGGCAAATATTAAAGGGATCTTGTCTTGAGACATGTCATGCTTTTAATAACAGCCTTTCAGAGACCATTCACGTTCAGCTTGCACTTTATTGATAAAAACAATTTTTCTGCAATGATGGTTTTCAATAAAAGTACAGAATAAAGCAGGTGTATTTTTTTTTCGAAATATGCAATTTTTTTGGTAATTTTTTTTTCTCGAATAATATATTTTGTAAAAGTATAGTTGTTTTCAAGTGATACTTTCTATCTGTTGAACAATGTTATATTTATAAACTATAAAAGTTTCAACTTTATTAACCACATTGTTTTGGACTTATTGTAAAAATATTTTTTTGACATTTTGACCGTTGTTGAAACCTTAACTCAAGCCAAACAAAAACAAAAAATGAGATAGAAGAACACTCGTTATGTTAAACAGTCGGTGTTAGTTTTGTAAGTATCATCAGAAATACTTCTTTTATTTTTAGAAATCTTCAAACGATTTCTTTTTGTAAGCTTATTATTATAATAATGCTCTTAGCAAATGATGACAATGAATGTGTCTGCACATAATTACAAAGAATCAGCATGTTAAATTAAGATATCAGCATATAATGACAAAGTATCGACTTATTATGTTAAGATATCAGCAAAGTACAACAAATACACTGTAATGTTAAAGTAGAAGAACATCATGTTCAATTATCAGCTTATTGTGTCAAAGTATCATTATATAATGGCAAGGTAACAATCTTATTCAAGCCTTTGAATTTAGCCAAAATCCCCGAATGTGGAAGGGGTAATCTTTCAATAACAACGTTAACGTTAACATTGCAATCAATGTTTTTTTTACTTTTTTATTGTTTCTTTAAAGCAATCATGTTTTTGTTCAATTTTAGATTTCCCAACCTACGAAAATTGATTGAGAAGCTGCGTTTGAAATTAGGGACGTGCTCGGTTTAATTGCACTTGTTTTAACATACACAGTGTCATGCTCAATAAGTTGCACAGCTATAGTTGCAGAAATGACTTCGAACTGTGTTGTATCATCTTCTCCAACGGTTAGAAGTTCGTCACTGTTTTTTATTATTCTTAGGTATCCTGAACTGTGACGTGGCACTGTGTATGAAATAGAGAAAGCAAATGTACCGGAATGGTAAGCAGTAAAAATCCCGGTATGAGGACTGTAGAAGTCTCCCACATGGTGATTACACGTTGGAACTTCACTAACTGATCGGGAGGAACAATGAGGTCCGATTGAAGCATGGCAAAAAAAGCTGGTTTCACGGGGACGCTTCCTACAATTAATAAAAATATCAGAGAAATTTAATAACAGGGTTCTGGATTGTATAGTACAATTCTCTGTCATCCTTGGACTTTCAGTGAGGCGTGGCATTCTCGAAGCTACATAATTAGCATCTCTCAATTTCTCATTAGACCCTTATTATGTAACGTCGAGAATTCCACATCTGATTAACACCACTTGCTAGATATATTGTTGCATAGTACTTAAATTGAAGCTTCACTACTGTTAATTAATATTATAGTGAGAAATAAAGAAAGAGGCATGGTTGAACACTAACTAAACTCCCTATGTATCTTTGTTTGTAAGGATTTTAATAAAGTTTCGGAATCTAAAATGGTATGTTAATCTAAATTCATTTTGGCTGTATTAGATATTTATTAGCCATATAGAATTAACGTTTGCAGCTTCCCTAGTATTTTAAAAAAGAGGCGGGGTTAAGTTACAAATACAGCCGAGACGGAATTGAGACAATTCATTTGATTGCTTGGCATAATTTGCTTGAAAATCTTATCAGATGGACATTTCACCTTAATTTAATAGAAACCTGTCGAGGAAATACTTTCTTTCTACTACAGTAACTCTCGAAATCTCAAAATTTACAGAAAGAGGGATGCAAAAACTCTGTGATTTTGAATCTCAGAATCTTGCAAATATATTTCGGAAGAGAGAAATGTTTTGGGGACTTCTCAAATAAAACAAAGAAGATGACTAATGTTTCAGAACTTCTCTATAGACTCCAGCCACTCTGAAGTACTTTTTATGCTTTTTAATGACGAAACTGGAATTGAATGTACGTTTAGATATTTTAAAATTTAGGAACATGTTATAGTTACTGGAAGAAGTTTGTCTAATTAGTTTTGTTTATTGATTTTGTCCTTGTTCAGTCCAGGTTTAACCGGTAGGAGACTGAATAAAACACTTGTCAGAGAAAATAGTGTATTTTGTGCAGTTTTCGGGCTTTTTTCATTTACGTTTGCATTATCACATTTTCTATTTGTTCATTTAGCTTTTTTTCCATGTCCAAGAAAATTTTTACCTACCAGGTATTAAAATTCTCGATTTTCTTGAAAGTCCTTCGTTTCCTTTCAAGGTCTTGAAATTCAAATTGTTTTCGGTATGTCCGACATTGTTTGTGTCTAGACATTCACGTGGACACTGACTCACAGTGGATTCAAGACTTAGTATTTTTTCGGCATAAACTTCATTTTGTTTTTTAAGTTCCTTGACAACATACTTCAAATTCATCGCGTCATCTTTGAGACTGCGAACGGTTTCAATGAGTTCTTTATACTCTTCAGTTTTTCCTTCACATCTATGAATACTTTGTAGCAAAAAGAGCACGAAACACGGAAAGACTGCAGATAGGTTTTTAAATAATACCATGTTTATCATTCAACGACCTAAATGACAAAGACGCTTGTTCGATGGACAGTGATAAATGAGTGATAAGAATGCAGTTCGTGATTCCTTTGCTGAAGGGCTGAGTGCATTTGCTCTTCCTATCATAGTCAAGACTAAAATAGTTATAATCAGTGCATTACAAACGCCGGCCTCTTTTATGCCTACTTTCTTAAGATTTTTAAAACCACATATAACTTCCCTTCTACTTTTATGACACTTTGACACGGATCTTACTTATATACTGTATAAAATATATGGAGAAAACAAATAGTATTCAAGATAGATCAAAATTCCATTAAAGTCCATAAAACAGTAAGAAATACGAGCAGAGCAAACTCGGGTCTCCAAAACCCGAAATTGGGGTCAGCCATTGAGGTGTGAGAATCCCCTGCCGACAGGTCACAGCCGCCGTATGCTCCTTGTCATAATCGGGAAATAACGGAAAATTCCATCGTCAATTAAGTGTATAAATAATGGACTAACAATTGGTATAAAAACATAAGTCAGCTTTGACTCAATGATGAATTGTATTTGCTGACAAGGCCATTGAATCGACCATAGACCTTACAAAATGATGGCTTTAAACGAGACTGCTGATATTCTTGCTTCATCAACCTGTTTGTCAATAATTTACCTCGTTTCAGAAATTGTTCATACATGGAGCATGCTACTTCATATCGAATCAACTGAGATATATAGAAAGTATATTGCAGCTGGGAAGTTGACGATAAAAAAAGTCATCACGTTTATCATAGAGCTTGGTTGTTAGATTAACATTAACGTGTTTTTTTTCAAGTAAAATATCCAAATATGAAACATATGTGTCAGACTCTGTGGTATCTTTATCTCAAGCTCACTAGGGTATGTGGTATCGACATAAGAATGGAAATTACCATTGTTAATTGATAATATGTCGTCGATATATCTAAATGACGAGCTGAAGGCATCAACAAGTGTTTGCTTCTTTTCACACATATGATTCTGCACAAATTCTTCTTCATATGAATATAAAAATAGGTCTGCTAATAACAAGGCGCAATTGGTAACCATGGAAATTCAATAAATTGTTGGAAGACCTGGTCTCCAAAAATAACACAGATATGTATATGACTTCACCAATTAAGTATATAGGAATTTGGAAAAGAAGATAGCAGAAAAGCGAACTTGAGAAACGATTGTTATGCGGTGAATCATTGTAATCAAGCATATCCCATGCTCAATTAGCAAAAAAAAGAGCTTAACAATCTAAGAATGACAGATTGATCGATTGTTTGTTGACCTATTCTAGAGTTTTTTACTCATAAAACATTATGCCGATGAAGGGCTTAAATTTCATACCTATACTTTAGACTCAGAGCAATTGAGTTGTGAAAGTCCATAATTGTCCCAACGTCTACCATGACGCGGTGCAGGGAACCAAAATCGAAACCAGTCTTCTTGTTAATGACAAGCGCGCACTCAAAAACGAAATAGGATATGATGACCGGACATATCAAAGAAAAGTAAGTCAAATATAAAAATCACGTAGATTGCTTAATAGTTCTGAACCGAAAATTGTTTGACCAAAAAGCATCGGGTTTCATGTCAGTATTTAAGGTTCATAAACCCTCTGCTCACTCATATAAAATGTTGCTTGAATCTTAATGATTTTCCAAAAGAAAAGTATTTTATAAGTTAAATACCGACTGGTATAGCATAGCTTGCGGGGCAAAATTGGACAAAAAAGACACTTCAACTCGGCAAATCTATAAAGGAATAATAGACAAATATGTCATTAAGAGTTATCTCTCTTATCAGAGTATCAATGACCCTTAAATGCCGGTAATATGTCCAGTGAACATTGTGAAAGATCGTGTCAGGGAAATTCTGTGGTAAGCGGGAATCTTTTAAGATAAATTTCTAAAAGATAGAGAGAATCGTAATATCAACTGGAATCGATGGTTTCCTTTTCAATATATGTCCTGACTCTCCCATACATATGTCATGAAGCAAGGGTTAGATTCACAGGAACCTCGAGCTCAGACTAATTGAATTCATGTAGTCCTAGCTCAGTGCTATGGAGAATTGTATTTTAATTCCAATAAATGCCCACTGTTTCATTAATATCGCTTCCTCAAAAAATGTTGAGCTATTCATTGGAGGCGAAAATAAGATGGATAAAAAATAACCCTTAATAATTATAGTTTTTTGCTGAAAATATAAAAAAAAATAATAAACAGAGGAGACTCAATTTATCAAGCAGAATTTAGATGATGTTATGTAAGATTCATTGATTGTATGTTGTTTCAAGCCCCTTTCGAGAATTTTCACTCATATAAAGACCTCACAATATATTTGATTGGGGCTTCCAATTTTGAATTTTATTTGGCACTCAGAGCCATTGAGCAGTGAGAGATCTTTATCATGCCTACGCCTAGCGTGACATGGGGCCTCAATTTTCAAGGTCTCATCGGAGGACCCGCAACTTACTTCAAAGTAAGGAGTGCATGGCGAAGGAACAGTAGCCACTCCTTTTTTACCGCCTTAGAACACTGGCGGCTGAGATTTGAACTTACGACTACTAAGTCGTACCGAATACTAAGCTACATGTATCATGAACAGGATTTGTTGTTTGTTACAGAGATAACTTAAGATATATTTGGTTTGTTTCTTTGCTTAACTTACCTTTCGAGAAACGTTAAACTGTTTGGATACGCCACGCTTTGCCTTTGGATTGCTGAAATTCATATTTGCAAGTATTCTCAGCATTTAGGGCCATTGACCAGTGGAGAATCTTTTTGGCATAAGGGTGTAATGAGACACAGACCTCATTTTAACTATCCCATCGGAAGAACAGCTTTTATTGTACCGCTGAGAGATTCAACTCTGGAGAAAAACCTTACTATCTATAGACCTATAGAGCATTTTGAAAAGGTTAAACATTAAAAAGAAACATAGCAAGCGATATTCGATATCAGACAAAGGAAACTCTCATGCAAAAATCTGACCTTTGAAAATGAAGACCTACATTACATCCATCTCAAACGATATACTTAATTAGATGATTTTTGAAAGACAAACATATTTTCTCCATTTCAATTAATATCGAATTGAATTTCAAGCAATTTGCCATCCAGAAAAAGAACTGCGAACTCCATCAATGCTTAGAATTCCTCCTACAATGGGACGAGTTGGGCTGGTTCGCACAAAAACTGCATCTCCTTGGTTAACTGCTAAAACAGGCGCCAACAGGCGTCATGGAGAGAACAGGTGTGAATAGACCCTCGAGGAGTAGAGTTGACCACTAATTCAGTATAGCTGTATGCCCCGAGCAACGAGGCAATGTTCCATGTAAAAACGTAGATGCCCGTGATTGGTACCGTAAAAATTCCACTGTGTTTGCTATAGCCATGTCCTGCGTTGGTGACGTCAGCATCAAAGATTATCGTTTGGTGTTGTCCGGGATGGTTCTCAGAGGCACTCATGTAGGCGTAGAATGCATTTACTTCTTGAAGAGCAAGAGTTCCTACAAAACAGCATCAGTATGATAATTTTTATTTCTTAGATCTCATATATGTCATTATTGTCATTTATTTCAAACTCAGAATGTCAATAACTTTTAAGAATCACTTTGAGTCGACAAAAAGTTATATACAAGACGAATGCTTTTGGGATTCCAAAATTTATCATTTTAGTAATTATGCAATCAATCACGTATCAAATTGGGGATCTAAATATTTCAAATAATTAAAGATGTCTTCAATTATTATTTGATTTTACTGTTAACACAACACGTTTCTACGTTTCATCAAACTACTATACTTCTACATTCAGTCACATTTACCTTCTATTCAATCAAATACGTTCATTTTACATCATGAATAATTTTACAGTAATAAATAAATACCTGGTATAGTTCGTTTCTTTACATAAGCAGCATTTTGAAAGTTTTTATTCATAGCAATTTTCTTGTTTCCAGATGTGGAGCCATTCACAAGTTCGTTTTGATGCCATGTTTCTTTATCTTCTGTGTAAGGTATATCAGCTTTTTCTTCGAGTACCTTTTCTGTCCCTGACTTTCCATTGCCTTTTTCCTTCTTGGTTCTTTCCAGAATGTCAATCTTTTCAGCGCATATTTTTTGCGCTTCCTTAAGTTCTTTGATATCAAGGGCATACTGCGTATTAGACTTTCTTAAATCATTGACTAGTAATTTTAGATCTTCTAGTTGTTCTTGTAGAAAACAAATAGAATTCCAAGCATCATTATCATTAAGTTCTGCACTTGCTTCTACGAATATAGATAGTAACTTCACACGCAGAAAAATAGAAACAATTCTAATGAACGTCATTTCCTTTCGCAGAGTTAAGTTGTACATCCTTCAAATGTAATGCAAAAAATAGAAATTTATTGTACAATTTCTTATCTGTACCTTGAATAGTAAATGTGCATTTCTTTAGATAACGGACAATAATCATATTCTAAATGCTCATGTTAAAGTTCCTTTCAAAATTTTTGTCCATATTGATACAAACAAAACAATAAGAAATTTAACTTTTTTAATTGTTATTATGGGTAACTCATTCTGTAACTTCAAAAACATATCGGTTTAAATTTTTATGCACCACGTGCTTGCTCTGTGTTCTAGAGTCTAGAGTTCGAATCTTGGTCGCGACTGACCTAAATCGATAAAAAGAATACACATGTATGTATATAGCAACTGTTCTTTCGCCATGTGCTCGGAACCAAGTGAAAGTTGAGAGACTCTCATTAAGAAAAAAATACTATTAAAGTTTATCATATATACATGAAACTATAGTTTACCATAGTTAATACTTTGATACTTTGCTTCACTATGAAACTCTGCAATTGAACTGCCTTGAAGATTACGAGCCTTTATAGTATTTCTTAATGTGTAATTTAAAAAAAATGTAATTTATAATAAAAATACTATTACGATAGTGGAAACTTTGATTAACTATGGTAAGGTATAGTACTTTTTTGTAAGGGTACGGGTGAAAACCTGAAAACAGATGCCCCGTGTCACGGTAAACGTTAATTCTATAAAGATCCTCACTGCTCAATTGCCGTTAGCGCCGAATAAAGGTCAGAATTTGAAGTCCTTCACCGGTATTAACATCTCTATATAATATTATCTAGAAAGGGACGTAAAACAACAAACAATTAATCATAAATTGCATCACCTGTTTATTTGGGATTAGTTGCCATGTAGGAGTGAGCTTCCTTTACCGACTAGTCACACCCGTAGCGTTTCCAGGATATAACGGGAAAATCCGGAGACAATTAAGTTTGTAAAAATGACCAAACAAATAGTTTGAAAACATCAATCAGCATTTGGCTTAAAGATAAATTGTTTTTGCTGACAAGGTACATGTAATCGTATCGATTATAGAAGGTAGGAAATGATGACTTTAAAAGAAATTGTTGATATTGTTGTTTCAACAACTTGCATTGTTTGTCAATAACTTACCTCGTTTTGGAAATTGTTCATATGTAGAGCATAATCTTGTGTATTGAATCAACTGAGAGATATAAATCACGTATGCAGGTGATGAGCGTTTATTGCTGCATAACCTTTGGGAGTTGATGATTGAAAAGTTTAAGTTAACACGTTTCAGACTTTGTGATATCTTTTATTTCAAACTTACCTGGGTGGAAATAACCATTGTTAATAAACAATACCCCGTCGATATATATTCCATGTATTTTTCGTGGTTAAATTAAAACAATTACAGTTTTTAAATCATTCCAAGCTTTTTTCTTTGTTTAGCTGCCACCCGAAATTTGAAAATCTTTCAAATCTATATTGAATCAAAATAAATTTGTTACACTAACATGAGGAATACAGATCCTGAAAGAGTGGATTGCTTCAAAGATTTGTATTTTTAGATTTTCATTTGTGTTTGTTTTTAATTTTTTTAAAGCCTAAAATCCAATCCGATCGCGGACACTAAACATTAAAAAAAACCTTGGAATAGCCTTATCTTCACTTTTCTTAAATTCATTAACCATTATTTAGTGATAATGTTCTATGAAGTCAAAAATCGAAATCTACAGCTACTTAACCTTATTTTCTATGATGACAATGTAAGACAAATAGCCAATATGATTCTGGTGCTACATCAAGCAACATATCACAGGCGCCAAATGCTAAAAACATGCCCACGTTGTAAGGATCAGAAAATTGTGTTTGATTCGAAATCAATTTATTCAATGCATCTGTCGCTGTAATGTCTTAATATGAAATGTATGGAGAAAACAAACATTATTCAAGCTTAAGTGTCCTTAAAACAATAAAAATAGGAGCAGGAGAAAACACAGATCTCAAAAACATCAAAGGTGGGATCAGGTGCTATGGATGAGTGAACATCCCTGCCTACCGGTCACACTCACCATGTGCTCCTTGTCATGATCGAGAAATAACGGGAAAAAAATATTGACAATTCAGTGTGTAAATAGTTGCCCAACAATTAGTATGAAAAAACATCTGTCAGCATTAGACTCAATGATAATTGTATTTGCTGCCAAGGTCATTGTATCGACCATATTAGAGAAATTCAAATTAAAAGTGAAATGATTGTTATTAATAACAATTTGAGACTTTACTTGATATAATGATATTAAATGTATTATTTTTTTATCCATCACTATTCGTTTCTTTTGAAAAAATTATTTCAAAAAAATAATTTTTTTCTCTATATACTTTGAATTTGACCTTTTATTAAAAGATGTCCGTACGAACATTTAAAACTAGATTTTATTTTATGACATAAGTCTTAAATTGATCCTTAATTCAAATTCGTATAAAGTTTCCTTTTAATTTTATATTACCTAATATTTTCAAACCAAAAATACAAATAGTTTACAGAAACATATAACAATCGATATAATTACCTTTATTGCTTCATCAACCAAACCTACCATGCATCAATTCTTATTAGGATTTAACCACAAATATTTAAATTATTGATTGCCATGATTTGTTTATATACCCCTTTGTGTCCTATTAGACATGGTGTACTTTGAATGTAGAAATAACGAATAAATATTAAAAATGGTTGCATGGCCAATAAATGTTATCATATCGGATTTTAATCAACAGTTAATGGAACAGCTTACAAGTTACGTGATTTCTCTAACGATGCGTGATTCCAAGGGAAAAACACGGATCTGTAGCTTTATATTTCAGTGGACGTATAGGCGAAGGAGTGTTCAAAGAGTACATCATAAGTTGTTAAAATTTTGCTAGGTGAATATCTTTCTTCATTTTCATCGCAGTGATTTGTTACCAAACATTTATTTCAAGAAAAAGTGATGTCATTAAATCAATAGCTAAGAATCGTGAAAAGTTTGATTTGTGACTGTATTCATGGTTTATATGTACATTGAATCTGAGGATGTGTTATGTGATTTAGTATATATTTAAATTAAGAGACGTGTGTTACTGGCATAAACCCATTCATCACGTGAAACAAATGCTACAAAAGCTTCTGTGACATACATGTAAATATTACCACAATTATGGGATTTAATCTGGGAAGTACTTGTTGTGTATTAATTTTCTAAGTATGATTTTATGCATATTGATATTCAGTTGAATAATTGTTAAGGAAGAAGTGTATTTCCCAAAATTAGACAAATCAGCAAATTAGTTTTTTCCTTCACAGAACTCGCGGGACAAATCTTCTGATTTCCGGTCAAATTCAATAGAGTCTTGTTTGACAACACTTTGATAAATTAGTATTTGTTTTTTCCGGAAACACTTGAAATCTGTGGAATCCGAAACAGGAATACAGTGATTTGTATCTATTATACGATTGCTTTAACAGGGGATCAAGAAATGTGATTTATTAGAGGAATAATCCATATGGAATTTTCTTGGAGTAACAGATTATGTCAAAGATGTCTGCTTTGCGTTGTGGTTCTACTGAGTTACTTTATACGAGGTAAGATTATCATAAAAACCCACACTATACTTAAAATAGTTGTCAACTTGTATGGCTAGATTTCATGTAAATTTTAGTAAGTGTTTAAATATATGGCGATAAAGCTAAAAAAAAAATATTAAAACATTACAAAATAGGAGTGGAGCCAACACAAACCTCCAAGAAATCAGAGGAAGGATCAAGTGCCTTGGAGGAGTGAGCATCTCCTGCCGATCGGTCACACATTCACTCTTCCGTTGTGTGTTCGAATAACACTTTGTGGGTACGAAAATTGATTGTCTATCAATGAGAACTATCAGTGTGTTAAATTTAAGGTGTGAAGTACAAAAGAAACAAAAAAATAGTTAAGATCAATTAAGTCACCTCTTTTCAGATCATGCACTAACTTTACTTCTAAAACTCGTTATCTTGATTTTTAACTTTAAAAAACATTCATTTTAAAAACAAGTATACATTTTCCACTTTTTCTGAATCCAAAATCAGATTTCTATAAATTCTTCTTTTTTTCTTACATTTGCTGTCTTTGGGTTTTATTTATAATTTTCAAATGCAGAAGTCGTGTTATTCTACCGATAAAAAATTAATGTGCAGCTTTAATTGGAGGAACTAAGGACTATGTCGATCTATCGTAACAAGAACATATTTAAAATGTCTTTCAATAAAACACGAACGTGTTGGATTCAAATTTCTTCACCAAAATTGCAGCTAATTGGGTTTACTCTTTGGTGACAAACGAGATAAAATAAGAGCTGCCCACATGAATCTGGGGATAATTGAAAGCGGAAATTCTATATTGATCCTCCAAGGGGCAGGTTGGTGTAAAAACGATCTAAGAATCTGCGGCATTAATTTCTTAATATGTTTTACGGTAATTTGTTGCAGAAAAAGAGTCAAATTACCACGCTTTTATTTAAAGCACAATCTTATATTAGAAAAAGCTTTGACAGGTTTTTGCATGAAAATTGAACTCGTCATATCAATTTTAATTTCAGCAACTGGCAACATCAAGTACTTTTTTTAGGTATGGGCTTAAAAGTTTTCTCTACATAACCACATTAAATATATGGAGATAACAAACAGTATTCAAGCTCAATCGTTCACTAAACATTACAAAATAGGAAAAGAGCAAACATGGACTACCAATGCATCAGAAAAAAGATCATGTACCGTGGATCTTCTAATATTCACATATATAAACTGCGACTTAAAGAAATTATATTGACAACGGTAAACAGAAAATATTTTTTTAGTCTCAGATTATGTGGCTTCTATTTCATTGTTGTAATTCTTAAAAATTGCAAAAATGTACATCCGACATGCACCAAAAGACGAACTTTGTATCCGAAAAGATAGGGTATCGCATTGCACAGTGTAGACAAACATTGAAAATAGTAACAATGGGAGTGAAATTTTACATCGGAAATCAAACGAGTGACGTATTACACAGGTGTCGGATTAGACAGTTTTCGCGGTTTATGTAAATTTCTCGATCCCTCGGCCGGTCAGGGACTGACGGACATGCGTTAAGGTGAAGCATAGTGCATTAGCATTATACTTGAAGACCAAATCAAAATCGCTTGTCTGTTACAGTTTATCACTTTTGAAAGCGATTTTGCGTGACTGTACTGAATCATTTTTTAAACAACGAGGAAATATTGAGTGGTTGTCATGATAATGGCTTATTTAGAATCTGATATTAGTGTAAGATTAACTGCTAATTCTGTTTCCCAGAAAGCATTGTTTGCTTTTAAATATAATCGCCGCCATAAAGTTCCATCTTCGATTTTGTTGTATTAATCATTTTCTGATTGTGATAATTGCTGAAGTCTGGCACATTCTTAGAAAAAATATCGCGAAACATGATTACACAATACTCATCATACTCAGATGAAGTGATTGGATTTTATTGACGTGTCTAGCGTCTGAGTTTGCCATTTTCCAACATTCTTAGAGGCGTATTGACCAGATATCTTCCAACTCGTTGTTTGTTTTAGCCCATTGCGTAAATGAATACTAATACAAAAATTGATTGTTCCAAGCTAATTTTGTAACAATTTGCAATTATCCGTCACTTTCTGTTAACCATTAGAACATGTATTTCTTGCTCGAATCTGAATAAATATTCAAAATGTTTTAAACTATACATAAACGAAGTTCAGATTTACACATCAAAAATAAACATGCTTATGTACCTTAATTATTACTGGCGATAAACATTGTAACTAACAGTTCCTAAAAGAAGGAATGTAAAACTTTTTTTTAGAATAGGTGGAACTTTCTTTTAGTAAAGCAATATATAGATGATTTCTGAGTAAGTTATGGTTTTAACTTTTTTCCTAAATATATTTAGCTAAATATTTTATTGAAATAAAAAAAACGCTACTCATAAAGTAACATTCTTAAAGCTTTTTTTTTATTATTTTTTTTAGGAAAAACCCTCCCTATCTTCTCTTGATCCAAACTTTAATGATCATCTCAACACGCCTCAGTCCTGAATTCTTATAATGACCATAACAAAATAAATATTCACCCAATGCTCAACATTACACTTTACTAAACGTCTCATGACAGCCGCAAATGGCTTTATGAGGATGCTCATGAATTAAATTAAGTAAGTAAACAATATCACATATAGTGATTTTATCGGAAACTTTGTAATGCAATCTGTTGTATTTGTTGATTTGTCGGAAGCTTGGATTTATTGAAGAAACAACTTTCACTGGGAACATACCCATCATTTAGCGATCACTATGATGCCTCTGTTTGCTAAAAATTGATTTCTCAAATAACAGCTCCAGAATGTTTACTTTCAAAGCATTAGATAATCTAATCAAAACATGAATATCGTTTATTCAATATTTAGGATGAAATATTACAAAAATTCTAACTTATTCTTGTTTCGAGGTACATGTCAGATGTTTACGTATTTCTGCCACCACTTTCTCAGATGTTAACGTATTTCTGCCACCCCTTTGTCAGATGATTACTGAATTTATCTACCACCACTTTGTCAGATACTTACGTATTTTTGCCACCACTTTGTCAAATGTTTAAGTATTTCAGCCACCATTTTGTCAGATGTTTACGTATTTCTGCAACCATTTTGTCAGATGTTTACGTAATTCTGCCACAACTTTGCCAGATGTTTACGTAATTCTGCCACCACTTTGCCAGATGTTTACGTATTTCAGTCACCACTTTGTCAGATGTTTACGTATTTCAGACACCATTTTGTCAGATGTTTACGTAATTCTGCAACCACTTTGCCAGATGATAACTGAATATATTCACCACCACTTTGTCAGATATTCATGTAATTCTGCCACCATTTTTTAAGTATTTCAGCCTCCATTTTGTCAGATGTTAACGTTTTTCTGCCACCATTTTGTCAAATATATACGTATTTCTGACAGGACTTTGTGAGTCTTTGTCAGATGATTACTGAATTTATCTACCACCACTTTTTTCAGATGTTTACGTATTTCAGCCACCGTTTTGTCAGATGTTTATGTATTTCAGCCACCACTTTGTCAGGTGTTTACGTATTTCTGCAACCATTTTGTGAGATGTTTACGTATTTTAGCCACCATTTTGTCAGATGTTTACGTAATTCAGCCACCACTTTGTCAGATGTTAACGTATTTCAGCCACCATTTTGTCAGAAGTTTACGTATTTCTGCCAACACTTTGCGAGATGATAACTGAATATATCTACCACCACTTTGTCAGATGTTTATGTAATTCTGCCACCATATTGTCAGATGTTTATGTAATTCTGCCACCATTTTGTCAGATGTTTATGTATTTCTGCCACCATTTTGTCAGATGTATTATGTAATTCTGCCACCACCTGCCTGATGTTTTTTTGTCTTTCCTACCACCTGTCAGATGTTTATGCCACCTTGTCAGATTTTTATCGTGGACTTTTTAGATAATTCTGTGGACTTGTCAGATAATTAAGTCGACTTTTCAGATAATAATTTCACATAATTAACTTGTAAGATTGTATTAGGCATGTCTAGGATTTTGGTATTATAGCAGTTTAAAAACCACTAACTGGCATTTATTTGTCCTTTTAGTATCTGATAAGTCGACATATATTTCTGAAAAGCCGGCTTGTCAGATGTTATGATGCCTTGTAAGATAATGATGTTTTCTTGTAAAATACTGTCGTTTTGTCAGAAAGTTATGTCGACTTTCAGATAGTTCATCAGCTTGTTGTATTGCCAGTTTTCTTCATTGAATTGTCAGTATTCTGAGACGCATATTTGATATACATGTATATGTTTATTTGAACGATACTTTAAAATGTTTCTCATATTAACTGTCGCTTAATGTGTATTTTGAAAGTAAGAACTCGTTGTTTAATTAATTGAGGGAGAAACAATAAAAATTAATTTGCCTTGTTAGAAAAAAGATTAATAACTAAACGTTATAAAGAATGAATCGAGTTCATTAAAGTCCTTACTTCTGCAAAATGAAATCTATCTACACTGCTACTGACAATTTGTATTTTGATGAAGTCGACGTTATGAAAAGAAAAAGTTTTATTCATAAACAAATCTCTATAGAAATTACAATTGTATTTTCTTTCATATACATTTAGTTTATGAAGAATTACAGGGATTGGTAATTATTAATTGCATTTTTTATGTCATTTGATGATTACAAACAGTAAATGAACTGAAAAACCCATTTAAACAATGCAAATTATTATCAGAGCAAATCTAAGGGGTAGGATTGGGTACATTAAAGGCGTAAGTATCCCTATCGTCCGATTAATCTCTTACAGTTTCTTTTCCGATGACATTTTATTAATTCATGTTTCCGCACACCAGTGCAAGTTGTTTTGGTGAAGAAAACAAGGCTGTTATTTTTGAAAAAATAATGAATGTATTTAAAAAGTTTATTTAAAGAATTTGTTAAAAATCCGGCAATTTGCAAAAGGTTGTGAAAACAGTGTTTATTTCAAAATCAAATACAAGTTTCAAATAAGATATTGCCAAATATAAGAAATCCTTCTGCTTCTTCTCTATTGATAAATAAAGCACAATTCATGATAATGCTGAAAGCTAATTGTTACTTAACTTTTTGCAGTCATAGTAAAAATAAATAGGCTGTAGGAAAAAAACGCCAAAATTGTACTCAGGTGTCCAGTTCATTTAATGCATAAAAAAATCAAGCCCATAAAAGCACTAAATCTAACAAATCTCAAACGAAATCGTCTGAATACTTTGTACTGAAATCGGTGATCCTGCCATAATATATAAAGACATGGCGTATCAGAAATGCAATCAGTCGCCGTTAATCTGTACGTGTACGTGAGCCCATGGCTGCGTTAGAACAAAATGCAGACTCCACAAGAATCACAGCCTATCTGATGATATTGTTCAAGCTCTCAACTGTTTTAATCATTGATTTACTTATTTATCATTGCTGTTTCAGACATGTCTGTAGAGAAATATAAATTGCCAATAAAAAGACTGTTATTCAAAGTAGACGAGGATTTTTTTTTTGTTCAACAACCCTTCGATAATTTTTCATTAATTTAGAGAAGCCTTCACTTGCCAGTAGAATATAAATTTAGACTTGTACTCAGCAGAACATGTTGGGTCTTTGATCAGTGAGACATCTTTTTGGTGCAGTGACATTAGTTATCCGCTTTTATGATTTCATCTAAAGTACATGTCTTCACGTTCGAACAACAACGGTATTGAAAACCGCAACGTAAGGGGTTTTTTTTATTCCTAGACTCTAAATCAATTAAACGCTGTGTCAGATGAAACTTATGGAGATAACAAACAGTATTCAAGATCATAAGTCCATAAAGCAATACAAAATAGAAGCAGAGAAAACACGCACCTCAAAACATCAGAGGTGGGATCAGGTACCATGGAGGAGTAAGCATCTCCTGCCGAACCGTCACATCCGCCGCGTGCCTTATGTTTGCAATGCATTTAAAGGTCACAGGGAATTTAAAGTGGCCGGGTGGTCGTGGTCATTTTTTAGACTATTTTGATCCCCGTTAGAAGAAGAGCTCCATATAAAGATATAATAAAACGATCAAATTTTAAAACTAAAATTTATGAAATATTTCTTTGCCAAATGATAGTTGACAGCTCAAGATATCATATCTAAAAAAATAAGTAATATCTGGTGGTTAATAATAATAAAAAAATAATCTGTTGACCCCGTAGCCTCCTTAAATCAAGTCTCGTAAGCGTCAAATCGATATGTATAGCGCAGGTGACAATTCCTTTCTCGTCACTTCCATTACTTTTGATATCTTGTTTCGTATAAAAGAATTTTTTTATTATTGCTGTAAACTAATTTGGGATCAGCTGTTTTTTCGAATGCATTTCATGTTATGCTTCTGGTTCCAATCAAAGTTATGTATTGATTTTCATTAGTACATGTTCTTGTAATGCTGTAATTCAACAACAACAAAAAAAGACAACAGTTTAATAAACTAGCAATTGCATCAAAATATAAAATTGCTTATATAAAATTCTCCCCTTTTCTCGTAGCTGATTAGTGAGGGATTTATTAAAAGTGTTTTTTACCCCATTCGAGAATATATACTCATAGAAAGACAACACCATAAACCAAATTTCCTCGGAACTCGGGGAAATTGGTTAGAAAGATTTCCTTTTCGTGCAAACGCTCTTTAAAGTATCATACAGTACAGGTAATAAACGATTTCCATTTTAAAAGTACAAAAATCTCCAGCAACTGAGGTGAGCTGTATCTATCTACAAATAATTGATTTTGTTGGAATTTTTTCATCCCTTATGTGCCCTTTGCACAGTATTGACCTATAGGCAGAAAAATGAGTAAATGTTAAATAAGTTGCATGACTGTTATATTCCAAGATCGAATTTTATTCGGCATCCAGTGACACACGGTCAGGTTTTACAGAGATGTGATTTTTTTTCGACGTGTGCCTCTAGAAGTATGCCCTTTGCACTTTGTTGACCTATCAGTAATATAAATTTGTATATATTATATAGGCTGCATAACCGTTATATTCCAAGATCGGATTTTATACGGCGTCAAATGACACAGGTTATGCAGAGATGTGATTTTCTTTTGCGTCACATGTTATACAGTTTTTTTTTTTTTGACGTGTGATTTTTAGAATATGCCCTATTGCACATTGTTGACCTATCAGTAGAATAAACGTGTAAATATTAAATAGGTTGCATGATTGTAATATTCCAGGATTGGATTTTTCTTTTGCATCACAGGTTATATAGTGATTTTTTTTTGACGTGTGATTCTTAGAGTATGCCCTTTTGCACATTGTTGACCTATCAGTAGTATAAACGTGTAAATATTAAATAGGTTGCATGATTATTATAACCCGGGATCTGATTTTATTCGGCGTCAAATGACAGTGATCATTTTAATTGCAATACTTTTTATCACTTTCACAAAAAAATAAAAAAAAAACTGTAAAACACTATGTTACGATATATAGCTTTAGAAAAAATAATAATGAATACATGAAAACTGATAAGAATGAATAGAATCCAAGTCAGAAGTAATTTACTAAGCCTAAATATTTCGATTTAAACAGACGGTTATAATGTGAGATGTTGTAAAATGTTAAAGTGTATGAATACAATACATCGTAACAATGAACAGTAAAAAGTACGGTAAATACAAATTAAATAACGACACACGTAGGCATGAAAGTTTTTAATTTTCAAGACTTTCAAGACTTAGCTATTATTTGCAAAACCTACTTATGAGTATGCAAAATTTTTTTAGAGTTTCCAGCTGGTGTTTTTAACATCAAAAATGTATTTCAAAATTCCTTTTTTCTGCTTTTTTTTTTACTTAGGTTGAATAACGATTTATTATACATGTATGTAGATCCGACATGCAATGGCTTTGAAATAAAAAATTCTTGTTGGTCATTATTCTTGTTACACATTTTGTTTTGCTCAGGAAAAAAATTAAACAAATTCTTGGTAGTGATTAATTCCTCATTCTCTGTTTGTAGTGAAAAGTTCAAAGGTCTAGCCTTACATAACAAGGATTTAAACACAAAATCTATTCAGTGATTTGATTTATTGAACTCTCACGGAGTTTATTTGATTTATTGAAGTGTTACAGAGTCTGTGTTTGCCATTCCTTATCATGATTAGTACGGTATTGACCCAAATATCGTTTTAGCTATTGCGTAAATGCATGTATACAAAGAAATCAATGACCCAATGCTTATTTGTAAAAAAAAAATTCTCTTTATGATTATCCAGTAGGATATACTCATAACTTATTTTTGTGAGTTAATTAATGCTAGGTTGAAAATCTCTCTAAACTTAACTTATTTTCTTACTTACAAATTTAACGTGTGAGTCTCTAAAATTAAAAACAATGTAAAAAGGAAGAATTTAATATGTGCTAAATGAGGGATGGGAATCGTTATATTTTTTTGATTTGCTTCCCTCCTTTTGCGGAGCAATATCATCATATAAAATGGTATGCCGTTTTTAAATCTCTATTACATGTATTAACAAGTTAAATTTCTAACCATTTGTTTAAAAAAAATCCGGTTTAGCTGTTTTCCAATCAAAAGTAATGTAATAGCTTCCGAAGCAACACATTTTATAATATATATTAAATTTAGAAAGTAAAATTTACTTCATGCATCTAAAATAATAAATAGATAAAATCTATAGCATTTTTTAAAAATCTTTCTAGTACTAGTAAAAAATTGTAACGGCAGATGCAAATGCTTATGTAACTTGCAGATTGGTCAATTTGTTTTCCCAATTTAGATGTGTCGTTTAACAAAGCCAGTAAAACGCCCATGGAAACAAGCCTACGATTTCACGATCACAATATAATGCCTAACTATTCGCAGAAAATGGATTATTATACAGTTGATGATTGCAGATGATTAGTTTGACTTCAATTATCAAAGCGGTAGACAGATGACCGAGAGCATGAAATCCAAACATGTTTCTTATTGGTAATTTGGATAGTCTTAGCAAAGTCATTTCAACTGGCTTTCCTTTCATGGATTTTTTTTTTTAGATAATTTGCATTGCAGAATATTGTATTATACTAAATGTGTTCATTGAATAAGATATATTAAAACATAATTCTTGCATTTGAATCAGATTTGAGGTGTTTCATGTCCATATCCTAGTTTTGACTCATATTGAAAAGAAGAACTTCCAAAGGACTTTTTTACCTATTTCTCTAGAAACATATGCATGTACATGTACCGGTAGGTCTTCCTATCAAGGCTATCTCCATATTTTTGTTAGTTTACTCAGTGGATATATTTCAAGTAATGATATCTTACATAGACAGATAAAAATGAAAATTACGAAATGACATAATAATTTACGGCTTCATATTTTGCAAGAAAACCATTATAATCAAAACTAAAGACAAACAATATACTTAAATCCCACACACCTAGCAACATGTATGAATCTTTAAAAATTCAGGAAAGAAAATTGTATGTTGCAAGAAAAATGACAACAGTATTGTCTTTCATTGTAATCCAGGTATTTGTGTTATATTTATAAGGGAATTCAAAGAATAATATGATTATTGTCTAATATTTCTTTTTTATTATAATAGTTTTGGATGTCAACTTTCCGCGGTTGCTGCTTTGCTGATCTGTTATTACAATCAGTGTAGAATAGGACTACGTTGTTGTGAGGAAGATTATATTTTTAACTATTTGATTATACAGCTGTTTTGTAATTAGACACAAAATTTTTGTTTGTGTCTCAAGTATAAACTTAGTTAAATACATGTATACAATTGTTAATCTACGGTTTAAAATTCCTACAACGAAATTACTATCTGTGATACTTTTTAATCATATTTTTTTACTCTGAACAAAACAATAAAGTTCTTTTTCGTAAAAAATGAAGACATTAGCACGATAAAGGTACCCTACTGCTCGATGGTCAAGAGTGCCGAGTGAAGGTCAAAATTTGAAGCCCTTCACTGCGGTACATGGAGACATCTTTATATGAGTGAAACTTTCTCGAAAATGACAGAAAAGAACTTTCAATCATTAACTCCAAACTTCCCACAGGCACTTTCACGAATTTCATCACATTTTATCAAGTTGAACTTTTGTTCAACGTTCAGATTTCTCATTGCAGTGCGGTGAATTGTTAAATTGCTTGCTGAAATTGGGTATTGAAGTGGGGAAATGATTCCCTACTCATAATATCCAAGCCTTGAAGATTTATTTTAAAGAACAGAATTAAGCATGATGTAAGGAACTTCCACAAAAAAAAGATAATTATGTCAAAGGCATCTGATATTAGCAATTTTCTCAATATTGCAAGGAAATACTAATTATACCGTCAGATCATTCAGAATAATTCTTTTCAACGAAAAAGAAAATACTGCTGGATACTTTCCATGTATTTAATATTTCGAATAGTCTTCTGCAGGATATTTTATAATGTTCATTGTGTATGAATATGTGTCTGTGTGTTTCTTTTCTTTTTTAAGAGAGTTCAAATATCGAAAAGTACCGATTATACAGAATATTTCAGAATGTGTCTATTTTAGACAGCATTTAGTCAAAGTAATATTTAAAAAAAACTTCCTAGGCATGCTCTCTTTTAATATCCTTTCGTAGGAAAAGAAATTACGGTTGATATGTTTATCTTTTTTCTTGTTTTACACCCATTCGAAATGTTACAGTATGTAAATGTATAAGATTAGAAGAGACATTAATTTCTTTCTTTCACTTTCTTTTTTATTTTCATTAATTATTTAGGCATTCACATTTAATTTTTTTAAATTTATATTTAAGGTTCGCACCAGTTGTGTAAATGGACAAATGAGAATTGTGAGTCGGGTTCGGAATGCTGCAGTCAAGATTGTGAACAAGTGCACGTGGGAACCAGTGCCCGATGCCAGAAAAGCTGGTTACATGAACCATGTTATGCCGACTATCACTGCGTAGAAAATCTAAAATGCGGAGACAATTACCAATGTTGCTCGCCATTTTGGGGAGTCTGTGCAAAGGGAAATGACTGCTGTGACTCTGATCACGTGTGTCGCGTTGAAGACGGTTTTTACTACCGCCGTTGCCTTGGACCTCACAGTAATATCGCCTTGAGCTCTGTATCAAATGTATATTGTTTTGTTATATCTTTGTGCCTTATTGTTTCCGGTGTCTTTATTTCCATGTTATGAATTGTGGGGAAAGTATATATTTGTTGAAAAAGATATTTTTTAATTGGCCAAAAAATAGGCTGCAGTACTTAGGTTCAGTAGCATAAAAAAATTGTGATGGACGATAGATCTACAGTAAGACCCATTGAAATAAGTGTATATTTATTATATAAATATGTGATGCTCATCAATTTATTTTTCTATTTATTTAAGCTATCATCATGAGATACTCCTTAATATTAAATATTAAGATATTTTCCATGCTTCTTTTGCGATTTCGATTTTTTTAATGTTCCTGGCACTTAAAATTATAGCAAACAGTAAAAAAAAAACCTGGAAAACGTCAGATATTTCGGACAAGATATTTCAAGCCCCAACAATGCTTTCTGAATATACTTTCTAATACTTCATCTTCAAGAACATATAAAAAAAAATCATAGCCCTCATGGGCCGGGAAATTGGAATTATTCCAATGCAATTTTAGATGTTAAAAGATCTTGGTTCGAAGCATTTTAACAAATATCAAGTACGAGAGAGATTAGAATTCTAAAATTTTTATTAACCTCTTTCTAGGGGGTGGTTGAGGTAAGAGTTTAGAGAAATGAATACAGAACAAATTTTATATGCTTTACTGGGGTGAAACCGTAGCCTTCCAATTCGTCATTTATTAGAAAGCTATTATAGTTCTGCACCTAGCTAAAAATACTATAAGCTAGCAAGTATACATGTACATGTATTTACACGAGTTATTCTAAATGAATTGATATTGTTTGATCAAATATTCAGCCTTAAAGGGGGATGGACACAGTTCACTTAAAATTTATTTTTCCAATTTTTACAAATTTTAAACAAGGGGCTTTCTAATGATTATCAAATATTTGACCGTCAGTTGTAGAGATACAGGACAGATTTAGAGCTCCAACCTTTGTTATGTAAACAAAGTCTCTGTCATGTTTTTGTTTACATAGGTTAATATACTTATAAATGTTCGTTCAGAGTAGATAATTTTATTAAAGAAATTAGTTTTAAATGCGATTCGACACTTTCTATTGCTTTGCTGAATTTCATTTTGTTATAAATATATTTTCTATATGTAAACAAAAACAAGGCACGAGCCTTGTTTACCTTATGAAGAACTTTAACTTATGCAGCTGTTATGTATCTTGTTTGTTAATCAATACTAATAAATAATGTTCAAATTTTTGCTAAACATTAGATGATGCCTTAGGTAGGAATTGTAAAAAATTACAATTGGTTTTTAAAATCAGTTGAAACTGTGTCCATGCCCCTTTAAAGGAAAGTTCATTTTTTTTCATATCATTCAATTGCTTAGTATCAAAAAGACATGTATGTATTCCGATAAATTATCGTATTCTCATCAGAGTTTTGTAAATGAAAATATTTAATTTCTTTATATTACTGGGAAAGTCAAGTAGGATTTAAAGAAAATCTAGTGTTCCTTCGTGTACATGTAGTTAACGCTTAAATCTTACAAGTTCTTTTTTTATTTTTTAACAAAATCTTTTTGTCTTTAGTTACTCAGTATTGCACACATTCAACATATTTTTCATTAAACATTCAAGTGCCCAAGCCTTCAAAAGCGACTTATTTAATTGTTATCGTTATTTTTGTAATAAATGATGATACTTGTATTTTATATAAATAAAATATACCTTGTGTTTTTATTTTACATAATCTGTATATAAATCTTGCATCTGAGCTTTGTTGCTCCAATGGCTTTCATATTTTCCCCATTATTTTTCGGTCATGACAAGGAGCACACGGCGGGTGTGACCGGTCGACATGGAATGCTCACTCCTTCATGGCACTTGATCTAATTTTTGGATGTTCGCTCCGCTCCTATATTGTAATGTTTATTAGACTTTTGATCTCGAATACCGTTTGTTATCTCTCCAGTTGTTTTCTTTGTGACAAAAACTTTCTTTTTATGTTCCACAATGTCTGCTCTCTTAGCCTTGGAGGTTTGGTCTCAAACCTCCATCAAGAGCTATATGTAGGCATCAGTGTCGCGACTTATTTTGTAAACAACACTAGTAAATAACTAAAAACAAGAATTTTCAAAATTTTTGCAATACGAAAAGGAATATTTCATTCAAATATAGATTTCTTTTTTTTTTTAAAATCATTAATATATATTTAAAGTCTACAATGGCACAAAAAAACATTAAACATAATTATTTCTTGTATTACGTAAAGTGATACCTATCAAAGTATTTGACTATTTGTCTAAATCTCAAATTTTGTTCCTATTAAGGTTTCTGTTTTTTAGGAGATACAATTCAAAAATCCTTTTTTTTGTTTATGTATAATTACAAAAATAAAGACTAAATGCAAAATCGCTTGAACATATTATTGAAAATATTTAAGAAGGGACTTTCATATATATAAGAAAAATAATCTCTCTTCATCAAAATACCAAACAAAATGAGATATATGTAGTCCCTTATATTTCAAACAGAAATACTCAATTTTAATAATGTAAAATATAACATTCTAAAATTATATAGAAATTCCTCTTTTTATATCATGAGTTGGAAAAATATCCTCAAATATACTCCTCAAACAACTATATTTGTCTAATGTGTTAAAAAAAAAATTTAAAAAAAAATTCAGTATTATGCGGGCAACTTTTATGCTAATTTTTTTTTTTAAATAATAATCTCCTTTAAAAAAAAGTTACATGTTTATGCATGATCTTAAACGAATATAATACTCAGTAATGTATATTAGGATTTCATGAACTTGTGACAGGACTATAAATAATAAAGTCAAAATAAAGTTCATTTTCCACTTTACAATATCAATTTTTAAGTTAACAAACATAGGAGACTGTTCGTTTGAATATCTTTATTTTTTTAAGGAAAACAAAAACATGGGAAAAATACGAATCTCATTTCAACGAATGTTTTCTATGAGAAAGACAAATCTCGCATCATGTTTTTCTTTGTAAGTGTACACCCCATGATCAATTAATACAAGTTTGGTTTAAGGCAAAAAAAATTAATTTCTTGGTTCACAGGCCCTCCCTCATCTCTTCCAAGGGTGCCTCATTGACCCTTTTTATTGCTAAATCAATAAAATAAAAACAACAAATCACCTCCCTCATCATTTTTTGAGGTTTGTACAATGTAAAAAGCTGCCTCATCATGTTTTCGGGGCAATAAAAAGTAAAAAAAAAAGCCTCCCTCCCTCAGCATATTTCTTGAAAAAAGGCCTGAGAACCAAGGAATTAACTTTGCATGGCCTAAGTAAGACTTGTCCATGAAGACAGTTTGGAATAAACTTGCTCAGAAAACTTTAACGTCTTTACTAATCAAGAAAAGGTTTTCTGTTTTTGTTCTTACATCCAGAGCAAGTCTGGAATTAAGTTTGAAACCTCACCTGCATCCTCTGTGCAAGATCAATCATAAAGGACATAAAATTACAGAGCTCATTCAATAACATTAACGTTCTCACTCATCTGGAAAAAAATATAGGTCAGATTCAGAATCCAAACAAGTCTGGTAGTGTCGATTCCTAGATGATCCATGCTAATTTTGTAAGAGAACGGATAGAATGCACTCATGTGAAAAGTAAAGGTCAAGCTCAAGATCCTCAGCAGGTTTGGAATTGTGCATCCCTGGATGTAAGTTTGATTGAGGTAGAGCTTATAGTTACTTGGGAATTGACCTGCTCCAAAACCTTAAAATGGTCACTCATCTGGAATATCTATTGAAATATGTGGAGATACCAAACAGTATTCAATTTCAAAAGTCCATTACAAAATAGGGGCAGAGCAAACACGGACCTCCGAAATATCAGAGGTGGTATCAAGTGTCATTGAGGAGTGAGCATTCCATGCCCACCAGTCACACCCGCTGTGTATATGTAAGTTTGTAACAGTTTGGTTGAGGGAAGACTTATAGTTACTTGGGAAGTAACCTGCTCCAAAAACTTAAACCTGTTTACTCATTTGGAATTCATAGGTCAGATCAAGAATCCAAAGCCAATGTGGTAGTGTCCATTTCTAGATGCATCATCCATGCAAGTTTGGTCTAGGTAAGACTTAAAGTAACTTGGATATTTTTTTGCTCCTAAAACTTTAACTTGAATGTCCGTGTTAAGCAAACACCGACACCAGAGGTATACAATGAACTTATCTTGACCTATAAAAATATGAAAAAATATGTCAAGTTAAACACAATAAACAAAAACATATTTCAACATATGCAGAAAAACTTTTGGCAAAGTTTTTTTTTTCAATGTTACAGTCACTGTGATAAACATGCAAAATGGCACCGAAGTCTAATAAAGTACATTTTTTCTCAATAAATAATTAACTATAAAAAAACTTTTCTGGAATGTGGATAAAAACACTTTTATAAACATGGCAAGAAAAATATATGTAAATATATTATTTCATTCAAAAATTGCACAACAACAACAACTTCAATTTCATAATGTTTTAAAAATTAAGATTTACAATCACACTTAAAAGATATGTGTACATGTATATGTTAATTTAGATAAGCCTACATGTAAATTGTAAAACTAGCATTGTAAAATATGATTATACTTTATGCCTGTGGCCTATAATACTCAATAAATATCTGGAATTCAATTATATAGACCTTACAGAAAGCATATTGACCCAGCAGAAAGATTACTAAGGGAAAGAAAATGCTCTGAATATGTACTGGTTTAATTAAATGTACAATTGAATAAAAATTACCACCAAAGGATACAATTTTTAGATTCTGTTGGCAAAATCCACATGTACGAGGGTTGTCTCGTAAAATCGTGGACAAGTTGTCTAGTGTAAAAAATAAACATCACTGCGTTCTGAAATTTTCACTATTATTTAGTACATATTTTAGTAATATACACAGAAATTTCAGATAAATATATGCATAAATTAACAAATTATGAGATTTTATGCCATGTATTGTATCACCTTACGGCGCACAGATTATAACGTCAAAGTGTCTAAAACAGCGTCACGTTTTATCTTTGCTGAAAATGAAGTTGGATGAGTCCGACTTAAATTTAGGAATTTCATTGATACACATTCTTTAGTCGAAGAACCAATTGGCACCCTCATGCAATCTTCTGAAGATATATTAGTAAGTTACGGACAATATTCTCACCATCATTCACCTAATAGAAAATCTCATTTCGGCGGTCTACTCTGACAGCGTCTTTTGCTATTACATTAGGAGTTTGTCCGTATGTTTTGTACTCCCCAGGGACTCGATCAAAAAAGACTTTGCTAAGAAAACTCCATATCATTTGTATACTTAAGATATGGTGACATTCTTATAATCTTTTTTCTTCTATGGTCATTTCAAGTCTTTAAAGGTGTAATTACAACATCGAATTAAAACAGAACTGCTCTCCGGTGCGCCGTAACGTCATTAAACGTCGCCATTTTTCGTATGTTGTGTTTACTACTTTCACATTTCGAATGCTCGAGAAACTGCCAAAAATTAACCAAATGCCTTAAAAGTTTTACAAAGACTACAAAATTGATTGTGGAATTGAATTAGGATAATCTTAATCCAAATCTTATGTATTTAAAACTTTTATTTTGAATTCAAACTTGTGTAGTCTTTAATAAAACCTTGGTTTTTTGTCCGTGCGCCGTAGGACAATGCCCCAAGCACATTCAAGCATAATAAAATCTTTATTTTTGCCTATATTTTATCAAAAAAATTATCATGCACTTAAATATGATCAAGAAACATTTACTGAAATTTTCAGCTTAGTGCGCCCATTACTTTTCGAGAAAAACGCTTTGTCCACGATTTTACGGGACAACCCTCGTATGAGCTACGCTCATTCCTTTCTTTTTATATTTTAAGATTTCAATGAAGATTAATTTTTTATCATCATCCTTGAAGAGATATTTTCTACTGAACTTTGAAGTGTAATATTTTGCCATTAACATCCAGTTTAGATGGTGCCCCTGGTAGAAAATCATATTCTTTAATCCAGTCCTGTAAAATTGGATCAGTTGTTTTGTCATCTGCTGTCTGTTTTTGATTGTAGTGTAGTCCGGTTTCCTTCCAATTAATAGTCAGGCCCTGAGAATTTCTTAGATTTGGGTACAATGTCCATAACTTGTTGTTCCAGGCATGGTATATATGCCACATGCTCCACATTCCCTCTGTTTTACCTTAAGAAGATTATAAAGTTTTCATTTTTAATATCTGTGAGAGAAGGAAGTCTTACTCCTTCCAGGCACTTTCTCTTAATCTTTCAATAGTAACATTTTACATTCAAATACTGTATTAGTGGAAATTTTAGCAAGACGCAAATTTAGCGATTTGTCCATAAAAACAAGTGTTGATTTTTTTTGCGAGATGAAATTTTAGCGATTTTAAAAAGCTCACTTAAGAAGCTATTTCAAATAAAGTGGAATTAATTTTTAGCGATATTCAATTTTAGCGATCATTGCACCCTCGCTAATAATGCTAATATTAAATCATGATTTGCTGTTCAATATATCTCTCTGTTGGAACACCTTCCACCACTGGGTGGGTAGTATCACTGTAGCTTCCTTATAAGCATGGTTTACTGTACAACATACCTCTTTGTTGGAACACCTTCCACCACTGGGTGGGAAGTATCCCTGGGACTAAGGGTTGGAATGAAGGGTCTGTGGACTTTTTTCTGTACCACTCCACAAAGTGAAACCAGTTTTTACGGTGAGGGGAGTAGCCCCAGGTTCCTGTAAAATAGTCTAAAGCCTTTACTTTAATCTCTAAACTATATATCATAGATTGTGAAAACTACGCTTTAAATTGGGGTATACTGCTTCACAGTTTAAGTAATACCTATCTTAAGCTGTTTTGTGAGTCTGATATTAAATCCTGTTAGGCCATACCCAAAAAAATTCGAGTGGTTTGGAAATTACAATGAAAAAAAAGTATGAGAAGGTGAGTGATTAATATACAGTTATGGAATTTGTGTTTTTGACCAAAACTAAAAATGAATGAATCCAAGACTTTGAATATGTTGAAGAAATCTGTGAAAATTTCAACACAAACCTAAAATTGGGTACAGAAAGCAGACATCTTTATCAGGTCCCCTGAGATTCCCTGCTGCTCCTCCATGCTTCATGCTGCGCCCCTGTAAAGCATAACCAGCCAGGCTGTCCATGCTGTCATACTTCTTATGGACGTTTTTGAGCCAGCGGTAGAAATGTTTGGACACCGTAAGGTCATCTTCCAGAATGACGGCGATTTCCTCAGAATCTGGTGCAGGGTTCCAGGTTCCAATCCATTGACCATATATACCAACATGCTTAGTGTGATTGTGTACCTTTAAATATAGGAAAATGATTTGATTATGTTTATAACAACTAAAATTTTTTTAAGTATTTTCTATTAAGGATAAATACCAAAAAAAAAAAAAAAAAAAATTCAGAAATCAGCAATTTTTCTCATTGACTTAATATTTCAATTGGAAAACTGAATAATGTTTAAACAGGTATCATGGGTATACATGTAGTGGGGGAATTTTTTTTTTATGTTTTTTTGGCATAAGGTTGAAAAGTTGTGCAAAATTTTATACAATTATATAGAAATTGAAACAACTGTCTTAATGTATCCAAGTGCCCTTAAACTCATAGTTGATCATAAGCATGCAATTTTTTTGGTTTTTTTAATTTGTTTATTCCATATTCTATATTGATTTCTTTTATGAATATGAAAACGAAGTTCAGTCCTAAAAAGGGAAGATAAATTAACTTTTGCAGAAATTCTGGGTACAGCAAAACATGCATTGTTATAAGATCAGTCAAGTTACTAATACATAATAAAGTAACGGGGGATCAAAATCACTTCGCTGTTAGCATCTATTCATTATGGTAAAGCATGTTTGCTATAACCATGTTTTACTGTTGTACACTGGATTAACACTGTAACAATGAGGTGTTGGTGTAAATTTCATAAAAAAAGAGGTACATCTATTAATTTTTGTTTTCAAATCTCAAATACATTTGTAAAACTGAGAGTTAAGGTTTACAAAATTATAGTGATTAGAAGAAGATGGATGACAAGTTGATAGTATATAGGTGATCAGGGTTCATCATGCTCATTGAAAAAATATGACAAAACTGTGAAAATTGAATGAAGAAATTTGTATGAACAGTGTTTAGTGTGTCATTAAATATGTATATTGTACATGTATTAGGCCATGCAATCATGAAGCAGACTTACCTCAATTTTTCAATTGCTCATAAAATATTTAGTTATTATTGATTTTATCTTTAAATTTGTATATATCAAAATAAAGATTTTTGTGAAGCAATAGCTACATGTAGTTTATATCTATTTTTCTGGTTAGTGTGAATTCTTTAACATGTTTTTACAACATTAAATATTAATGATCCTGGGGCCTTGCTCTGAGTTCAAGAAACATCTTAAGATTTAGTAAAAATCTTTTATTATTCTTACATGTTCGAGGGATAAAGTAGACCTAATTAAAAAAAATTATATCGATTCAAAAAAATTTGAATTTGCAAAGTTTGAGATACCGGTAATTCAATTATTAATTTTTTCATTACTTCTTGAAAATTTGACTAAAATCTAAGTCTATTTCATAATCCAGGGGGCAAGGTCTTGTGCAGTACATTGAAAACTGTGAAACATTGAGTCGAGTGAAGAAATTAAATAAATATATAAACAGTGATGAGAGTGTCATTAAATTTGTATTACTTTAACATGTATCTATACAGCTGCTCCACTTAAGAAATTCAATCAAAAGCCCGTCTTTTTATCTGTTCTATGAAAAAAAAAAATTTACAGCAGGTATAAGAATTTACTGTTAATTACCTTCAGTATGAACATTCATTACAAATGTATCTCAAATTTCCTAGTTAAGTGATTTTTCACATTAATTCATATTTTTTATCAAAATGCTCTTATTTCTGCTTTTTGATGAATTGTTGATAAGACTCTGAGGTTATATCTTTCACTTGCGAAGTTGTGACACTACATTGATGTTGTTTTTGACAACTGAAAACACTAACATGATGAATGTGGTGACTCCTTATTCTTGTGTCTCTATATAAACATCAAATGGCATAAACACCTGATCATTGGTACATAAACATGTAATTGCATATATGACATAAACTAGCACTGTTGACTGGCACATGTACATGAAGTTGCAAAGGCCCTACATGTACATGGGAAAATGTATTTATAAAAAAATCTTGTTCATAAAAAAGTCAATGTACCTAATTGGTCAAATGTTCTACAATCCAGTTAATGTTAAGCATGTTCTCTGATAAGCAATGAGAACCCTCTATGATGCTAGATACACAATGTATATGTAAAATATTCTGTATAAAAATGGTTACTGTAGATTCCTTATTTTTCACAAGTACTTATAATAGCAAATGGGCTCTACAACGACAAATCGTGAGGACAATAGTTCGCAAATGGTCGTTTAATCAAGATATTTTACATAGATTTCAGCACCATAAAAATAAAGGCGAGTAATTTTTTCCGCTTGTGGTGCTTCTCGCGAAATTACGCCATGCATATATTTAGGAATCTACAGTAGTCCACCCATGGGCTGACTAGTACAGAATTGTGTTACAAAGATTTTTGTCTATAAGGCAAAGCTTGAAAAAATTCTGTATGCAGTTGCATGCATATTTGTAATATTTAGAATTTGTAGGAAGGTATAATTTTCTTTGGGGGGGGGGGGGGTTTAGAAAGTTTTCATAATTTTGTTAGATAATATGCTACACTCGACAGGTATATAATAATCTCCTAATTGATAAAACAAAAATACAAAATGATACAGTTTCAATATCCTGAAAGTTTGTCACTAAAAAAAAATAATACAAAATAGCTACATGTATAGAAAAAAAATTTTGTTACATTTTCATTGGGTAGGTAGGCAACTGCAAAAAAAACAAATTTTTATGTTATGCCTGATTCACACTAGGTACTCTCCAAAGAAAAGCTGCCTACAAGTATATCCTGCTTTCATTTTCCTTACCAAAGATGGTTTTAAAACATTAACATTTGGTAGACAATGGCTTAAAAGGTTCTGTATATTGTATACTGTAACCATGGTAACAGTCAAACAATGATATGTAATAGATAAACAAATTTTGAAAATTTAAGCTCAGATTTGAGCCTTTTGGCTTGAATTACTTAAAATGATTTTACTCTGATATTAAATAATCAAAACAAAACTTACAAATTAAGCATGCTTGGGTCTTCTCAGTTTTGAAAGATCAAATCAGACCCAATGACCATAAACTGAGAATAGACTTAAGTCAAACTTGCAAATCAATAAAACTTTTGAAAAAAAAATTATCATGTCACTAAATTTGCATCATTTGTTAGAATTTAGTAAATAAATTATACATAACTGCAAAATTTTAAGAACAAATGTTAAACATTGTTAAATAAAACTTAAATCTTACCAAAGTAAAATTATTGCAGCAATATTGCTGCTATATTGCGGCAACATTGCAGCAACACATTTTTGTCACCAGAAACAAGGTTTTGGGTTAGTGAAATATCACTGCTAGCTGCAACAACTTTTGGTGACATTCTGGCAATACTGCCAGATAATAACTTTCTGGCAACATCTAGGATTACCCATGAGCCATTTCTTGAGCATGCTCAGTCATTTACTTCCTCTTTCATGTCTTTTAAATAAAGTGGAGGGAATTCAAGGCAAGCATGTTTTGCTTCATTACTGACTTGTATCAAGTTAATTAGAGTTGTTGACTGTGTACAGTGGGAAAAGACAAGATGAGTAGTAAGACTGCATAATGTGGAAAGGCCAGAAAATAAGAAATTCAGCAGAATCATAGGAATGTCTCTGTTTTCATATGATCAGACTTGGTGAGTCAAAACCATATTCTTTTTTAGATGAATGATTCTATGGAGGTAAAATTGGAAAAATGATATGTGTTTCAACTAATGCTTGTGATGCATGTATACTAGACTTGTATGTCTATATATGTCTATATATCTAGCTGATGTTGCAGGAAAAGATGAATGCATGAAAATTATCAGTTAAATGCATGAACATATATAATTATAATTGATTGCATAAATATGAATACCTGAAAGAAAATTGAATCTATATATGTTGGAAATTACAAACAAGCTTTATCATATATATATATATCATACTGATTGGCATTTTGGAATATGTGATGGGCAGGTTATTAATTATAAGGTTATTTGAAAATTAATGCAAAGTTGCTGGACATTTTCACAAAGGCATATTGATATTGTTTCTATACTTATTTTTTATGCGCCCACATTGATAGATCAGGGGCGCATATTGTTTTTGTACTGCCTGTTTTTATGTTTGTTTGTAAACTTTAACCTTCGCCATAACTTTTGAACCAATGAGAGATATATTTGGTCAATGACCTTGTGACCTTGACTGTGACCTATATTCTAAAAATAGCTTTTTCGAATATTCCCCATAACTATAGAATCATGAAAGATAGAGAATTTATATTTAGTATGCATAATCCACCAATTAGGCTTTTCAAAAGACATGAAGGTCAATGACCTTGTGACCTTGGCTGTGACCCATATGCTTAAAAGAGATTTCTTGAACCTTCAACATAACTTTTGAGCCATAACAGATAGAGAACTTGTATTTTGTATGCGCACTTCACTAATTAAGCTCTTTCAAATAACACCAAGGACAATGACCTTGTGACCTTTACTGTGACCCATATGCTAAAAATAGCCTTTTTGAACCTCTGCCATAACTTTTGAACCATAAGAGATAGAGACTTCATATTAAGTAAGCATACTCTACTTAGGCCAAAATAAAATTAAAGTTTGTTTGGAATTGCCTCCAACCTCATTGAAATGCCCCCTCCTGAAAAAATTTTATTGACTAAAAGTAGGAAGATAATTTTTTTTTAATCAATTTTTTTTGCCCATTGTTCATGTATCATATATATGCACCATAAAAAACACCGAAATATAGTGTCAGATCTATGTAAAATTAGGATTTTTGTTGATGGTAGATACTTTTTTTATAAGTCAGAATATGTATTTACTGTTTACTAAGATTTTCATTAAAAATTTTAAATTTATCTTCAATTTAAAAAATATATAATAATTTCCCTCCCTCCCTCCTGTGTCTGAAACCCTTCAGGTGGCAATTCCAAACAAACAATGTTTTAAGGATGGCCTTATTAAGTTCTTTCAAATGACATCAAGATCAGTGACCTTGTCCCCTTGACTGTGACCTATATGCTAAATAAAGCTTATTTGAACTTTGTTGCCACCAGGCACATAGTGTTTCACAAACATATCTTGATTTTTATTATGATCAACATAATTTTTCTATCTGTTCAAAGAATAGCAGACTGAAGTAGCTAACTCTTACTGACCCTGTGGCTTGCTATTGATTCTTATGTTCCTCAGCACAGTTTGTTAATTGTTATATTGATAGATCATTATTTCTATTAATTACCAATTTATGTATAGTACTGTAGTGTTGCCCAAATATTGCTGCAGCACAACCTGAAATAATACATGTACTGCAATTGCTTCGCAGCAACATTGCCGCAACACTTTTCTGGCAATATTGCAGCAAATCTAATTTACATACGAAAAACGATATTACTGCAATATTGCCGCAATGTATTGCCAGAATGTTGCAATAATATTGCTGCAATAATGCCGCAGCACTTTTCTGGCAGTATTGCAGCAAATCTAATTTACATACAAAAAACAATATTGCCGCAATATTGCAGCAATGTATTGCCAGAATTTTGCTACAATATTGCAGCAATAATGCCAGAAGATGTTGCCAGAAGGTGATTATTTTGGTAAGGGGAGTTATTCAATATCAAAATTTTGACTTAAGTATATTCTCAGTTTATGGTCATTGGGCCTGATATTCTATAATACTGTAAGTTCACTCACCTTGTACTCTCCATGTTTAAATGTAAATTTACTGGCAGTGGCAAACGTCCCATCATGTATGGTACCATGCTTTTTGGATCTATCAATCCACACCTCTAGAATAACTTTGTCTTCAAAATATTCTGCCTCATTCAGAGAATTAAGAAGACGCTCCAAGGAATGGGGTCGATCAAAAACTACAACAATGATCCGAAAGTCTGGGTGATCAGAACTCTTTTCTGCTAGGGGTTCTCCATGATATCGATGTGTGTTAGCCCCTGTGCTCTTCTTTAAGGAGGATTGGCTATCTTGTGTGAATTTCTGTGTGAATGGTACAGGAGACCTCTTAGAAAAAAAAAATGGGTGAAAATGCATGAAATCTAAATATTACTACAGTTGTATACACAGGTTTTTTTTTTTTTGCCCCATGTTATTTTTGCCCTTTCACACTTGTGAACAATTTTGCCCGATTTTAAATTTGCCCAGTCACAATCTAATTCAAATTAGATGTTAGATCTGCTCACACACTCGCTACACTTACATAGTGAGTGTGCGAGCGGAACTAACACCTAATTTTAATAAGATTGGCCCAGTAACAAACCTGTTTAAGAAACAATAATGTTTTCTTTAAATTTTCCACATTTTAAATTTCTCCATCTGTGATTAAGGCCAAATATGCGATAATAAAACAGGGGCCAAAATGTCCCTGTATTCAGTATGTAGTAGGTTATTATCATTTGCAGCTAACTGTAAAGTTTCATGTTACGTCACGATCTAATTGACAGCTGCACACAAGGTAAATTGTACACGCCTCCTAATCACAAGTTTTACGACTGGAACTTTCTTCTTATCCCTGATTGGTTGCTCGTGTAACAGACTATTTCCGTGTCAATGTTGATAATTTGAGTTGACCAATCACATGAATTGTTTACGCTGGATGCATCTATGACAAAAAAGATCACGACGTAACGTGAAACTTTACAGTAAGCTGCAAACAATAATATTATGAAACATTACCAATTACAGAGATCCCCTTGCTATAAGGCTAAATTAATTTTATGACTTTATATGAAAAATGCATGTAATTCAGGGGTGCATTCAACAGCATAGCATCTTTGTAGTCTCTTCTTAACGGTATGCTCTTGAACAGAGAACTAGCCTACATTGTAGTTGCTGCACTGGGAGAGCTACATGTACATGTAGCATAATATTAAACACCAAATCCAAGATGACCTCTTTAGTTGTACAAGCACCACAATACATAATTTAAAGTAATCTTCAATTTCTTCCCATAAATACATTATTTAAAAATTTTCACTTGAATGAATTTTTTTGTTCGAAAGAAATTTTTAATGATATATTTATATTCAAAATTTAACATTGGTTAGGCTAGCTACCAAGTAGCTGCTAGGCTAATATCCAACCCCTGTTTTTTTTTAGCCATGATTGTAGTATATGGTCTATACCTGTGAAAAGTAATGCTTGATATTGAGGATATTCCACTTTGTGTCAAACGTTTGAGCGATACAGAAAATGAGCAACCCACAAATGATCAGCTGTTCACGGCTTTTTCTTCGAGCCATTCCGATCATTCCACATTAACTGAAAATACAGAAATAAACATAATTTGCTATGGACAACCGCAAGGGCGTAGCAAAATAGACCTGCTTCGTGTCCGGTTTTGTCATAAAAATGCAAGTTATTAAAATACAAACTTTAAAAGAAAACTAAAGGATTTCTAAGTAAAATAATGTCTAACCTTATGGCATACATTTTTTACTTCTTTCTCAGCATATTTTCTGCATTTTCACGAAAAACAAAATGCAAACAAAGACAAAATGAAAGTACAATTTTCACAACTACGTAATTTCGGGAATGTTGAACCCGAATTTAATTTAACTGGTTTGTACAGTCATGCAATGTACGCTAAATGAATTTAAAGAAGTTCCAATCTACATTTAACTTGAGGAGTTAATTCATCTAAACATAAAAAGCATTGTTATTTTTGTAAATGATACTTATGTTTTTTTGTTTTTTTTAAATAAAACGAACTATGATAATATATTTTTATAATATAATATTCGATTAATGAATATGATACATGTGATATGCAAGCCAGCTTTTTTATTTAGTTATTCAAAAAATTTACTCATGACTATCTTAATCCAAGATAATATATCTTTATATATTTATTTTCAATATCTATAAAAAAAACATTCACGAGAATTTGATATGATATCGATGTATATAATTATAGTTAAACAAAAATAAGTGCTCTCAGCTAGAATATACGCATAAATTATTTTATATTTTTATTCCCATAATCTCTTTTATCAATTATGATAGGAAGTTTCTTTAATTTCTTAAATATAATTAATTTGTATCTAACTGAGAAGACGAAATAATGCCCGAAAACAGTATAAAATGTATACTGTAGCTAAAATTTGAATTCGTATAGAACACAGCCTACATCATGTACATTGTACAAAAAAAATAATTTAAAAAAAGTCACTGATATCAAAATTCCGCCGGTCATATACCTCAAAATATCAGTATCCACCTTTTATGTTATCTTAAACTAAACAAATAAATGAAACAAACATATTTCTTGACATGTCTAATTAAAACTTGAGCTCAGTATTCAATTAGCACTTAGCACCTCATGGCGTGATAACTCGGCGGGTCGGCACGTCAAACTTCGAGCATAAACTCTCGCTGTTTTCACGCGGTGAAAGAGAATTTAGGGGTGATACAGCTCAAAAGCTAATTTTCAAAAACATGAAGGAATGTCTTAATTAGAAGCGGCTGTCGTGCGCGTCTGTAGATCTTCACAAAGTTCAAGAGATTGTTAAAGTAAACGAACTCAGAAGCATTGAACACATGTGCCGGATACAATGTATAAAGTTTGCTGGGAATTTCTTGGAATTTTGTTTTATTTAACAGGTAAGACTTAATTGTATAACTTCCAGTTTTATATTCTGGATAATATACCTGTTTTTGTACGTGTTTCATCAAATATACAAACAGGTACACGTAAAAAGAGGTTATTGTATTTATATAGTTACATATACATCATGTACATGTATACATAAAAGCTGTTTTGTATACATGTGTGTATGATCAAATTTGAAGGGCATGCATGCAGTTTCAGTAAGTAAATGTTTCACTGATTGAACACACACATATACTTACAAGTGCACGCATAGTTAGTGTAGAAAAAATGAATGAAATTGATTTATAGAGGACATTAACAAAAAATTTAATGAAAAATGGCTTAATGGATAAATACTTGTGTTCATTTTTAAACAGGATCGTGTAATTTTTGAACTTCATTTTTATAATTTAATTTAATTGTGAAAGATGTTGTTTAATCCGAAATATTCTTTAATCTTATCAATTTCTTGGGAACCAGTGGCGGTGATTAAACAAGATTCACTGTACACACTGATCAAGTTCAAGGTCGAAGAAACATGCAGTTGATGAATATTGTTCCATCCCCCTCCTCCACTTAGAAATGGAATAACACTTTTACAAACACTATTGATTAATTAATAAAATGTTATGTAATTATGTGAGATTTAACCTCATTTGAAAAGAGCAATATGTTTGAGTGAATTTTGCAAAAGTTTAGCGAAATCGATGCAGCGAATAACATGAATAATATAGCTTTTTACATCAAATAGCTTTTAACCAAAAGCCTTTTGACTTTAATCTCCAAATAAGTGAAGCATTAGACAACGATACATATAATATGCTATAAATCAGTACAGTTTATGAAAATTGATGAATAAATTGTTTGAGAAATGGATATTGAAAATGGAGATAGACTTGTAAATAAAATATCAAATATTTATGTACAGCATAAAATTAAAATGTTAGAATATTGTAAAATTATAAATAGCCCTCTTGTTAACCTAATAGTGATGTACAAAAAGAAAAAAAAACTTTTTAAACCCTCACTTCACCCTCGACCTTGACCAGAAACCATGATTGCCGCCCTAATTAAAATTGTTGATTGACAATTTCAAAAGGTCTATTAAGAAGTATATTATAGGCACGTAGCATCGTAAGGGAGGAGGGGGGGGGGGGGGGGGGGGGGTGAGGCTGGTCCCTATCCACTTTTTTCTCCCACATATTGAAAATGTACATTGAAAGGCTGGTTTCCCCACCTATTTTGCGTTATAGCCAAAAATTACGGATATGTAGTAATTTATAAAAGAAATTTATTTTAAAAAATGATGCTACGTCTCGGTGTTACATGTATCTCTAGTCCCGCGGTCCTGTATAGTCGAACCCTATACTGTATACCTACGCAGAGGCGAGGGAAGGGGGGCGGGGGTACTCCCAACAGAGGCAAAACTCTTGGCAAATCTACAAAATCTTCACATTTCACAAAACTTTTTATCAGCTTTTATCTCTATTGCACCAATTAAATTGTGCTCTGAAAGTTTACTGCTTAAATTCGGTTAATGGTTAATTTAAAAATGGTGACTGTGTATAAAAAATTCATTGGAGTGGATGAAACCAAATTCATTGTCTTTTTTTAATGTAATTTTATTTTCAATCAGTTTATTTAATCAGCAAGGTACATCAATCAAAAACATACCACGCAATCAAAAATTCATTAATCTGATATAAAAAGGTTACTCTGCACAGGAAAAATCAAAGTACTGAGAGTAATAGCAGTCGTTGATGGTTAAGGACTTTAAGTTTACTTAATCACACTTTCAAAACACAGAAATACAGATGGCAGTGTCCAATATGTGTGCGATGTTACAATCTAAGAGAATTAAAAATACATTTTAAAAAATTCTTCATTGCGGATTCAATTTAATGTGTGTCTTGCAGTAGTTTGTGACAGTTCAGGCGGCCCATTTAGATATTTATCTACCCCCAAAAGTCTCGAAGCAGTGGTCATCATTGACAATCAACATCCGGATCAAAGAAACGTGAATCTCACGTGGCAGGAAGTGCATCACAAAGAGTCATGGAAACCATTGCTGTATATCATAAAATGGGAAAACCCCACAGGTCTGAAAGATTTTCAATGAAAAGGAAATATTACATACTAAAAGCTTTAAAAATATTTTAATGTTTATATTTTTTTTATATCAAAAGGTAAAGTATTCTTTTAAAACTCACAATGTTTCCTTTAATCAATCAATCAGCCAAATCAATAAGCAATATATTTCAACCTGTTTTTTATCCCTTTAATCAATCGATCGATCGATCAATTATAATCAATCATATTCCAATTAATTTTTTATTTGCCTTTTGATTAGATTCTGAAACAATAACAACAGAAACTGAAGCAAACTCTATACCCGTTCAAGGTCTTGTCAATGACAAAACATATATATTCTATGTCAAGGCCAAACAAGGTTGGTTGCTAAGTGATTGGAGCAGACCTCTTCACGTGACCACATCCACGCCACCTGTCGTCGAGAAAAGATATACCGATGGTTAGTATACACAGTCTGATAGATATACTCTGCTTCTGACACTCTGCATATTCAGTTGTTTTTGATTTTCACGAATGAAAGACTTTTTGAAAATTCTAATTGTCTATAAATCTCCTTAAATATGAATTGAGAATGAATTATTATTTTTTTTTTACAGATAACGATTCAGACTATCCAAAACCAAGAGGTCTTAAAGTCAAATATCTCTCACCAACAAGTTTCAAACTAAAATGGCGGGAACCTAAAGACGCATCAGATCTCAAAGGTTACCGTGTGACCTGGAAGCGGAAAAAAGGTCAAACCAAAAAATCCGACCTTATTACAAAACGTACATATTCTTTAAAAGGATTACGGGTGGGTTCTACGTATTTGCTTAAAGTACAGGCTGTGTACGAGACAAAATTTTCCAGATCTTTAACGCTGTTTTGTAAGACGCAGAAGGATTTTGATGTGAGTCCGCCATTGAGTGTGAAGGCAAAAGCTGTAGGAACAACGGTAGGTGTATCTGGAACTACAGTAAAATACGTTAACCATGTTAACTTTATAACTAATATGATAACACGAATACTTTATTGAATCATTATGGAGGTCATTTTTTTCACTTTTAACTTCAAATATTTACTCGAAATGAATAAATTAAATACTTTTATTTGCTGGTATAAAGATTTGATATTGACGAATCCCTTACTTGACTTTTAATTTAAATCTCATGAAATTTTTAAAAAACTTTTTTTATGACAGATTCCGATGTTATGGTATAAGAAATTAACAAATATAAGGGATGACTTGACCTTTATTGTTACAAATGAAAAAAAAATCTAAATAGTCAGTCTTTTTTAAATTAATTTGTTTTATCATAAAGAAAATACGAGTGAGCTGGACTCCTAAAAAGACAGGAGACAGTAAGATTGAAGGATATAAAATCCAGTACAAAAGACGAGGGGTACGGAGAGGGGATGTTTGCTCAGCCGTGGCCAGTTCCTGGAAATCTCAATACGTCATAACGGGTAACTATTTTATTTACGTCATCAGGTACATACTTCATTTGCATTATAAAAGGGACGAGTGCATATACATAATAAAAGGTATAGCTGAATATATTAATACAAAGAATATCAAATAGTGAAAACTTTCGACAAACTCTTTTAATTTTTATTGCTATTTTATTTTTCAAATAAAATTATCTTTATCAAGTGATGCATTTATGTAATTTAAAAAAAAACTGAAAAAATTCAAAGATATATTCTCAGAGTTGCATATGAAGAATTTTATAAGATGTAGAAACATATAGAAAATTTTAATAAATCTCAAAAGATTCTCAAGAAACTTTTATCATATATACACTTCGGTGCTTGGATGGCACTGTACTTCCTTTTTTCAGACCAGTAAGCTTCCTATTTCTCACCAGAGGGCGCGCTCAAGGTGCTGTTGTAGGGGCGGGTTTAACGCCCTCTGGTGAGAGATTGCTTCATATCAGAGGAAAAAAGTATCAGATAGATCAAAACCGTTACTGTTCTTCATAAAGGGGATTTTCAACAAAGTAATGATCAAATGGGTTTAATTTTTAGATTTGATAAAAGGAGAATCTTACAAGATAAGGATAGCGGCGAGGTCTAGATATACAACTGGGGCTTACTCACCATGGCGACTAGTTAAACTTCCGGGAGAACGTAATAACCCTAGTGACGAATCCATTCAAACTACGACTACTCTGCCGTCAACACGTAAGAAAAAAAGTCTGGTTAAACTGATGAACACTTCATTAATTAAAACCAAAGTAATTAATAATGAACAAGATTATCAAAAAACGTAATTCAAACTGTATACTATAAGTTTTAATTACTTACATGCTTGCATTTTGTCCTTCTGAATTTAAGGGGAATAAAACTTTTGATAAGAGAAATAACTCTTACAGTATTCAATCATTTTAAAATAATTACTTATCAAAAAGGTCAAATTCAAGGGTCATTTCTGTCTTTTTCTAAATGCAATACAGTGTACAATGTTTATGCCGAAAATGTACCGATAGAAGTAAACGGGTCAAAGAACCCCTCTTTGATGTTATGTACATGTATTAGTAATGCAAAAAATATAGTGTTTTGTTTATTTTTGGTGAAGCGAGTCTTGGAGAGCTTTTCAACCTCAAAGTTGTGCAGATTTCTGGTGGAGTAAACATCACGTGGAATGATATTTCTGGTGAAGTTATTACCTATAGGGTGGAAATTACTCAAGGTATGATTTCAACAGCAAAAATCTTGCAAAATATCAAAATCTTAGAATACGCTATACATGATGTGAATCTGCATTTTTACCATATTTTTGTTAAGTATGTAATTAATGATTTAAATTTTTTATCAAATTATAATGGCAGATTCTCAGAAGCTGTATATTAGGGAGGTGTACAAGGAAATTTACCTTGACCCCTACGTCCTTGAGGTGTACAGCCTTGACCCCGGTGAAGAGTTCAATGTCACAGTACAAGGCGTTAATTCCAGGGAGAGCGGGATTTGGAGGGCTTCAGCATCGTTTTCGACTCCTGGTATATTTTATATTAATAGCCAATGTAGTCCATCGTTAATTTGTGCATTCTGCGTTAAAAAATTAATGTTTACTTTTGATAATTATTGTATAACGCCAAGTCGGTATTATTTCACACATATTTTGGCGATCACAAAGAAACGAAACACTGTAATATCCTTATTTTACCTTGCAAGCATAAAAGAACTAGGAAACTAATATGATCTTTATATTTTTAAAGTATTAAAGTACATGGCCAACCTAAACCATTAAAACAACTGAATGATGACTGAACGGTCACTGAATGATGACTGAAAGGTCACTGAATGATGACTGAGCGGTCTGGAAACAGAGACGTACATCATTCAGCGATCTTTCTGTTGACTTTCAGTCATCTTTCAGTGAAATCAATGGCAGAGTTTAAATCTGTCATTGAATCATTTAGAAATTCATTTCATACTGTTTTAAATATTTTGCGATGAGAAGTTGTGTAAAAAACACAAATGAGTTAACTGACAAATATTTGGGAGAAGATACATGTACATTATATATAATTTTAAAACACTATGATTATTTTTAGTTTTTAGCTAATTCGTCCCTTGTTTTCCCATGGATGGTAAATAAGATTATCTCTTGTGATTGATCGTTATTTGAAACATACCTCTACATGTAATTTGTGCTTTTATACAGTCCCAGTGTCAGTTATAACGGAAGGGCCACACGTGGCTGTGATTGGTGGAAATCTGACCATACGCTGTACTGTACAGGGAACGCCCCCTCCTCAGTATGATTGGGTGTTGGGACAAGGGTTTGTAGGTCTCTTTTAAATTTTGTCTGATTGGAAGACGTTAATAATTTCTAATGACATTCAAACAGAAGAGTAATTTAGACGTGCATTAGAAGGATACATAAAAAATGTTATATGTTGCGTCACATGTCATTAAAGGGGAGAAAATCCTAGTTAGGACGTGTCACGTCAGATTTTTATTTCGATAGCCCAGAACAATGTTAAGAAGGCAGAAAACTGTTTTAAAATAAAGAAAATACTTTACGTTTTATCATTTATTTATTTTTAGACTGATTATGATGTCACAAAGTTTGAGGAAAATACTTTTGACACGTATTTATCCCTTCTGGAGCTTTACAATATTCCTGAGGACTTCCAGAGCCCCGTATGTAAAGCACAGAATGACCTTGAATACCTAGCAAAGGAACACAACATAACCGTTATTGGTATTGCATATTGCAGAATTCAGTCCATATTTGTTAAAAGTTTAACATGCCCTTATCTTTCACATTCGAAAAAAAACCTTTGGAAATTTTCTTTGAAAAGCAAATACATGTAACCATGTTCCCTTAGTATTTTTCACATGCTATATCTGCAAAGTTTATACATCTCGAAGCAATCGAGTTCGAGATAATAGGTTTTGACTGTATAACAATCTTTAAATCTTTTTTTTAACAGACCCGATTCCACCTCCCGTTGTAAACGTAACGGCAGTAGCATTAACTTCTAGAAAAATTGAAGTAGAATGGAAAAGTCTGCTCGAACACGATTATCTAAATGTGACCTACTCTATAACGGTAAAAGACACTCTCGGGAAATACCGAAGTGAAGAAGAAGCCTTGGAAAGACACGTGTTCAGAAATCTAACAGAAAACACAGAGTACGTCATATCGGTAATTGCGGTATCCCCTGAAGGATTACAATCGAGCGGAAATGACGTCATTTTTGTAAGGACAGAAAAAGCATTGCCAAAACCAACCCTTCATATTTTATCATGGAACGATACGGTAAATGCATACCCCTTTTGCAACGTTTTTTTTTTAAAACTATAATAATAAAGTTCTGATAACTAACAGCAAATTTTAGCAAGGAATGATTATACTTTTTTAGCTGTTTACAGGCATTTTCTAAATGGAACATTTTTCTAATATTAACAGGCGATTGTGTTAAACTGGGCCTCAAATAGCGACACCCCACCAGGAATGGTGAAGGTTTACTACAAGAGAGAAAACGCCGGAGAATATCGTGTACGGAAGACCTATCCTCCAATATCTACAATGGTTTTACAAGGTGACGTACCGGAAATGACGTATTTGTCTATTTATAAAAAATTTAACAGCAAGCTGAAAGTGGATCTAATATTATAGCTTCTATCAAATTAAGTCAGAGAATCAAAGTTATCTCGGAAAATGGCAAGAAAGAGTATATACACATACAATACACATGAAAATTCAGAGTCAAACGTTTTCATAATTCATTTCGCACAAGAGTTTTATATTTTACTAGTAAGGGGAATGTTGTAAAAATATTAACGTAATAGATTTCACTGTTAAATGTTTTTTTCACAGATCTTCGGAAGAATTCAACTTATAAAATAAAAGTTGTCGCCGATTACGGAACGGACGAGGTATCCTCTCATATTTTATCAGTGGACACGAATACAGAGGTCCTGCTTAAAGGTAATTAGAAAATACAGACATCGGTAGTTTGAAATTCACGTAAACGACACTTATTCTCGACTCACACCAAACAACATTACTGCATCAGACCAGTGCTAAAAAATTGTCATTGGAAAAGTTTATATTTTGGACACTCTAACTTTTAAGAAGTAATAAGATATTAACGAGACGGAGTCTAATTATTTCTACCCTAGGGATTTTGATAACTTTTCGTTAGTTAATTTTTAGTGTAACAGTTATATTCATTGTTTTAAGATTAAAAAATCAAATTTTTACCACCCCGATTTCTTAGGGGCCATCTCAAAAATTGTCAAATTTTAGTATTGGATCCTTTGAAGATTTGTTAATTGAAATAGCGCCAAATTATCACATTTTTTCAATATTTTTGTATTTTTGTCCCAGAGATTTCTTTTTCAGTGAAGTATATGAAAGCTATTGTAAAAAGTCACCAAATTGTGAAATTTAAAAAAAAGTTTACCATCTTGGTTGATCTAGGTCTGAATTACAAAGTTCATTTTTTCGACGAATAATACCTCTAAAATTACCAAATTGGTTAAAAAATAGCAAGATTTAGATTGCTAGTATGTTACTTTTGATGTTCTGCCATCAGTTTTTAGTATATGAACGTCTATGAACATATAAGCGATTCATGTGTCATTCTGTAGCGTCATGCATTGCTTGCAGAATTTGAAAACAGTGACATCGTTAGAGCCATTTCAACTTTTTTCCTCATAAGTGTCGTAAAATCACATTTTCAGACCAGTAGGCTTTACAGATAATGTTGATTTTACGCTGCATCAGACCAGTGCTAAAAAATTGTCATTGGAAAAGTTTATATTTTGGACACTCTAACTTTTAAGACGTAATAAGATATTAACGAGACGGAGTCTAATTATTTCTACCCTAGGGATTTTGATAACTTTTCGTTAGTTAATTTTTAGTGTTACAGTTATATTCATTGTTTTAAGATTAAAAAATCAAATTTTTACCACCCCGATTTCTTAGGGGCCATCTCAAAAATTGTCAAATTTTAGTATTGGATCCTTTGAAGATTTCTTAATTGAAATAGCGCCAAATTATCACATTTTTTCAATATTTTTGTCCCAGAGATTTCTTTTTCAGTGAAGTATATGAAAGCTATTGTAAAAAGTCACCAAATTGTGAAATTTAATAAAAAGTTTACCATCTTGGTTGATCTAGGTCTGAATTACAAAGTTCATTTTTTCGACGAATAATACCTCTAAAATAACCAAATTGGTTAAAAAATAGCAAGATTTAGATTGCTAGTATGTTACTTTTGATGTTCTGCCATCAGTTTTTAGTATATGAACGTCTATGAACATATAAGCGATTCATGTGTCATTCTGTAGCGTCATGCATTGCTTGCAGAATTTGAAAACAGTGACATCGTTAGAGCCATTTCAACTTTTTTCCTCATAAGTGTCGTAAAATCACATTTTCAGACCAGTAGGCTTTACAGATAATGTTGATTTTATATAAGAATCACAATATTCTGGAAAGGTGTACTGTCGAACTTATCACTTTATGAAAATAAAAAGCTGCGCAAAGTCATGCGCACTCGAATAAGACTCGACCTCGTTAAGGCAATACTTGTATTGCTTGTCAAAACATCACACAAAAGTCAAAAATGTTGGTGCATTCTCCTTATTTTGTTGGTGAAGCTAAATGATCAAACAGTACTAAATAAATAATAAACTGTTGAAAAGGTCAATGAAATTATTACTTCATTAGAACATGTAGAAGAGAGACATAAAAATACTAGTAAGCCAAAGATACCATACATGCATTTTTGTCCTTTTTTTCATTCAAAAGCGAGGGAGAAAAAAATACATCTAAAGCACTGTCATGACATTATGATATTGTTAACAAAATAGCGATAACTTATCTTAACATGCATGTTAAGTCTCTAAAGACAGCTATCAATCATTTGGAAATGGTACACTTACCGGGGTATTTCAGAGAACAGACGGCCCACGCCACCTGCAGACGCCTTCCTGATGGTCAATAAATCAGCGATGACCATTCGGTGGCTCCCGCCCCACCCGGAGTACCGCACCTACGTCAGACAGTACCGCCTAGACATCTACCAGGGGGATATCTTACAGCGACATCTACTGGACAACAAGGGACGCAACTTTACTCTCACTCCATTCGGTACAAAATGTCTTTCCGTCTATTTCCTTTTATAACTTGCATTTTTCTGAATAGCCAACAATATTTTATTTTTTAGTTAGAAACATTGTCAAAACAGATACAGTACATGTACATGATACTAATTACATGAACTTTTATAGATTTGAGGGAAGTTTTATGAATATTGATATACGTGAAGAGCCTCTAGAAGAAACAATAATAATTAATTTATTTTTCAAATAAAATCAATCAAAATATGGTATAGCTTAAACAAACAGAAATTATCTTTTACGTGCATCGACTCTCTTTGCCATCGATAGAATGATTTATTTTAGGGTTTTATACCTATTATAAGAAAACATTTGGATACCTTCATGTTTTTTTCAGATGACACAAAAGAAGTAGCGGTTTACCTGACTGCTTTAAATAACGCAGGGGCGAGTGATCCAATACTGAGAATTTATAAACCCCTAACAGGTAAGGGCATTTTTACAGGTATAAGATTTACTCTTACTCTAAAAACTCTTGTCATAAATACACAAAAACATGTACATGTATTTATTAACAAGGCATATCAAGAAGCCCATATCAGTTTTGCCTTTTGAATTTCAATCCATATAAGAATTTATGCTTAGAAATAATTTTTCATGAAGTTAAATTTTGTTTTAAAAAATGTACTTTCAGATGAAGAAAGGCCTACGGGTGCTATAAGTAATTTGGAGGGGAAGCCCTTATCCTCCAATTCTATCCTCGTACAATGGGACCCTCCCACAAATAATCGACTGACCCGGTTCCTCCTTAGATACCGACCCCAGGAGTATGACGATTCGAACATTGTCGACTTATGGCTGGGGCCCTCTTATAATAACTATGTTTTAACCGGGCTCCGTGGCGCGGAGTCCTATTTTATTTCCGTGATTCCGTACTTTAATGAGGAGGTCGGAAATGATTCGTCTATTGTTGTCAACACTTTCACTGGGGCACCCTCGGCTCCCCCGCAAAACCTCACTGTCACCAATGTAAATTACACGGTAAGGATCTATTTATAGCAAATACAATGATATACAACTTATGTTATTTATGTCAATAAAAACGATCGTTTTTAGTTGAATTTAATGATATGATATTTCTCAATAAAATTTGACTTTTTAAATAAAGAAGAAACTTTGCAGAATATTTTAAAAATTTGGCATCAAATTTAAAAAAAAGAATGAAAATAATGAAAGGAACTCATTTGATTCACTTTAAGGAAATAGCTTTAAAATGGAACCCGCCACCGGAAAGAGAGGGGAATGGGGAGATAACTCAGTATGTTGTTGGCTTCCGGTCAGTTGACAAAACAAGGGACTCGATTCAGTATAGCAACAATACTGAAGTGGTCATTAGAGGTATTGGAATTGGTTCCCCTCAAAGATTTATTACCCGCAACCCGTTATATTTACTGTATTAAAAATGTGTTTTTTCTTTGAAATTTTGAATCAAAATTTGTTTGAACTTTATGATGACCAAGCTCTTTTTTTCCCCTTCACAGATTTATTACCTGGTACGAGTTATTATATGCGTGTGGCTGCCTCGACGAGTAACGGAACTGGGCCTTTTACGACATGGCTAACTCGTAAAACTATGGCACTTCCGGGTATTTTTTTCTGCATTTGCTTATATTAAGGCGCTTTTATGTTAAATATAATTTAATATATTTTTATCCGAGTACTATTCTTCTATGTAGTAATCAGAGAAGCTCCAAAGACGCCAGAAAATTTTACGACAAAACAAGTGCGTTATGGGATTACGTTAGATTGGAAAAGACCAAAGAATCCCGATGTTCCTGTTAATGGTTATATCATAGGATATGGAAGGTTCATTCCCGAGGTGTACCGAGAAATCCTTGATGCAAGCAAAACTCAGTACACTATTCACAAACTCCGTAAGAACAAAAAAATGTAGATTGAAAAGTAATGTTGACAGTATTTTCATTTTTAATCATTGAACCTAAAACAAATAAAATAGAATAAAACAATGGTTAACTTTCAGGTCAGAACCACGACTATATAGTAAGTGTTCGAGCCTTCAACAGTTTCGGTGAAAGTGACCCCGTGATTGCTGTTGCAACGGCAGGTAATATAAAACAAGGAATTCTACATGATTTCGGATATCACATTTGGAGGAGGGCAATTTATTTTTTAAAAGTTAAATGTAATCAGAAACTCTAGAAGTTACATTAATTTTCTCAAAATAAATTTTTCATAAAGACTTCCGAAAACGAAGACACTTAACTTCTCCCTTTTGAACTGAAATAAAAATAATTACAATTAGATGTAACGCATATGTTCTCGCTACATTAACATCTAACAACATCCCATAGAGGGTCACGTCACAGGTCAAATTCGGAACATCTCTAGACTTATTCGCACCAAATATCTACGATGATTTTGCAGGCGAAGATTTGATTGGTTGATAGAATTTGACCTCTGACGTGACCCTCAATGGGATGTTGTTAGATGTTTGTGTAGCAAGTATGCGAGCATATCTAACATCTAATTTTGATTAAATTGGAGCTAAAACCGTTACTGCACATAAAGTACTTATTCCTACGTACATGTATGCATTCCAGAAACTCAAAGCATATACCAGATAATGACTATATATATTGTTAAGTGTCATAGAACATGCAATCTCAATCTACATATTCTGAATTTTTTTTTGTCATCAGGTGACGGAAAGATGACAATCGTGTCCTCGGGAGACATTGACGATGATGGAAATGAGGACATATTTGGTAAATATTTTTTAAAGAATCCACAATGTTTCATTTTAATGAAATCATATTTATGATATTTTATTAAAGATAAATTGATTGATTGCTGTTTAATGTTTCGTTCGACTCATTGTTTTACTCTTGTAGAAAAATCATAGAGCATGACCAAAAGAATTCAATATAATGAAAGATTCATTATATTTTTTTTAGAGAATGTAAAATTTACAGTTATGTGTATAGTGTATGATAGTACAAAATTTTACAGTATTTCTTCACAAAAAAGTAAGCTTTTTTCTCATTTAATTGATATAACTTATATAAATTATTCAGATGATGCTCCAAGGAATGTGAGTCTGGAACTGAATTATGGGGAAATTCCAACTATTAACGTCAGATGGACTCCCCCTCCCCAGACACAGGGACCAGCATTGGGTATGATTCAATTTGGTTTTTTTTTTTCATTTATGATTTTGGGAAAAAAAGATTAAATTCTTTTTTTATTGGTAATTTTAAGAAATTCAATAAAACAATTGCACGTAAAGCCTTAGTCATAGGTACTTAGAAGTACAATAAAGTATCTATATCTATAAATTTAATGACGAGAAATGAACAAAGATGATGCAAATTATTTTTTATATCTTACATGTCTATATATACATTAATTGATATCAATGATATTTGAATTTTTTTATAGGATACAACGTATTTTATAAGAAAAAACAAGACAAGAAATGGCGGTTGAAGTTTGTGGACAGAGCCGCTTTCCTGATTTTGAAGAACCTCTCCTTTGATACGACGTATTACGTCAAAGTTAATGTCCGATATGAAAATGACGTCAGAAGCAAATTTTCACACACAGTTGAGATCAAAACATTTTCATTAGGTTTGTGAAATGAAACTTTTTGTCTTCAAATTGTGAGCAAGGAAGCAAGTATTTTGATATTTATTGAAGGATATTTTTCGATCATTAACCATGGAAAACCCCTGTAATCCTTCTTCACAAAAAATCGACGTGTGAAGCAGTGGTGAGAGTGTCTGCTCTAGAGTCGCGAGGTTACGGCGCGGGTTCGGATCCCACGAAAAAATATTACTCACTCCTCAATTCTCAAGCATAAATCAAATTTTGCAGGTTTCCACCGGCAAGTGGTGGCTTTGGCAACTCCATATGAGTGACAAAATCTCAAGGGGGACTTCAAACAATAAACAAACATAAACTCTGAAAAAGTCGATCATTTCACCATTAATTTTTTTCATTTTAATTTTTTGATAGAGAGCCAGAGAAAAGGAGAGGGGGATTGAGAGATTCTGAGATTCAGTTAATATGCAGAACAAACGCGCACATTAAAACTGATGACACATTAAAAAAACAATTAAACTAATTTGTTCCTTTCCTTTCTTATAGAAGACACGGCCCATGCGTTACCTACGCCTAGCATTACATCCGTATTCTCGGGAACGAAACATCTGGATGTTAACTGGAAACCGCCCCTTAAAGACTACCTTCACGTGATTGTGGGATTCATCCTGGGTAAGTATAAGTGTATATAAAGTAAAACTCGGTTATAACGAAGTCGCTGGGACCTATGAAATTACTTCGGTATATCCGTAATTCGATATATCCGTATAAGGAAGTCGTTAAAAATATATAGCTGGGGATCCAAGATAACTTCACTGTATCCATGAATTAGCAATATCCGTGTTCGTAATAAACGAGTTTTATTGTATACTGTAAAATAACACATTTTCGTAGTGTAAAATTTTTATTGTTTGAGGAAAAAATCTTGTTTCAAAGGGAATTTGATTTCCAGAATGAAAAACTGTTTAGTACAGTTGTGAATTTTACATTTTACATTGGTGTACATGAATTTGTGGGTGTCTCCGTGCCTGGTAAAAAATTAATTTAACCCCTACGGAAATTTCAGAATTTACAGTTTCACGCACATGTTTAGCAAAGGGCAATGCAACAAAAACGTCACCCTATTCTCTACTCGACGTAAACACATAAACATGGTGCAGATTCAATGTAATAATATTAAAACGACTGAAATTTCAAATCCTTGTTATGTTCTCGATGAAATATGTTCAAAAGTGTACTATTTTTGTTTTATATGAATTCTAAATAAATATATATATGAAAATATAATTATGAAAAATTATAAAAAGTTGATCGAAGTCGAATGTTAGTGTGTTTCTGAGCACATAAAAGTTTTATCAAATAAAACAACCTTTAGAAACATATTGAAATTTGTAGCGCAAGCAGCAATTGAAATTTCTCCAAAGTAGAACAAAACATGAAAACATCCCAAAATTAATTGAAGAAAAGGTAATTAAGTCTATTTAATTTGAATTTGTATTTTCAATCACTGTGTAATCATTTTTTTTCCATAGGATTTGGGATTAAAGAATCAAATGAAAACCAAGAATTCATTCCTGCGAGTCAGAGGACCTTTAGAATTAAAAATCTGGGTAAGGTACAGTTACAGTTTCGGTTAATGTTTCCAAATTTTATTTCAGACTACTTTTGGCTTGTTAAAATAGTGTTTGTTTTTTCATGAATTATTCTAAAGTTATTTTAATGTACATGTAAATGATTAATGATTTATCCTTGTAGAACAGTTTATTTTAAGGATTTGTTAAATTTTTCTCATCGACTGTCTAAGTGCTTGAAGTACACGTAACCATTAATATTTCATACAAAAAGCAAAATTTTACACACAGCATACACAGTTGTCAGATTCAACTTTAAAGAAGAGAGAAATTTTTTTAGATCTCATTAATAAATCTCTTTAGGTTATTACATTCAATTGAAATTTAAAAGAAATATTCTGTTTCTCAGAACCAGGAACACGATACAACATCTCCCTTGCAATGTTCAACGAGCATGGAAAAAGCGCCAAGTCCATTGTTTATGCTTCAACTCTTAGTAAGATGTTACTTATATTTAATAAAAGTACTGAAATATTACCCTGCTTAAAATTCACAGTCAAAATGAAGTCCAAGATATTAATATAAATAAGTCAAGTTCCAAGCAAAGTCTTAACAAAGATTTCTTTGCAAAATATAAGTAATTACGGCTAGTCGCACAAAAATTAAGTTTCCCAAAACTACATGTATCGTGAAGTGTATTGTATTCTTAGCTATATCTTTGATCTCTTTTCAGATTCAGATTCTTAAGAAAAGAGAAACATCATGGATTTAATTTGTATTCCTGGAATAAGACACAGAGTTTTCATGCTTTATTCAATGACAAATCATTTTATTATAATTGCTTTATAGTTTTTATATAAACTGATGCTTTTTCAAGCTATATCACAACAAAAAAGGTTTTGAGCAGTATGGACTGAAAAACTATTGTTTTGTGTCTCAAACTTGACAAGAAATGTCATAAAAAAATTACTGCTTTTGATTTTTAAAAAAAATAATTTATGTCAAAAATATTTTGCGGCAATGAGTATTAGCTGGGTATTATAAACTACGGGTACAATGATCCAAGAAAATGACTACATTTTAAGGATTTCTACAATAGTCTTTATCTTTAAACAATAAATATGATGGACAAATTCGGTATGAAAAATGTGATATAAAGACAATTTTGGATGATGGATATGGTAAATATATGGAGGACAACCTTCGATGATTACCATTTTGTAATGTACTAGATATTTTGTAATTATATTTATTACAATTGGACTTTTTTTTATTTAAAAAAGATGTGATGGCCAAAATTGCCAAATGAATAAAATTGAATTAATGAAGGTGGGAAGCGAACGTTAGAGTGCGTATTATTCTTCAACATTTGAAAAGTTTTTTTCAATAAATTAAATATGCAATTCAAATTCAAAATATTATACAATACCAAATTCATGAAAAAATAGACAAAACAGGAAAGTTATAGAATAAAAACTATTCAATACGTATTGAAAATTACATGTATACCGTATAAAATAAATATGATAGAGATAGAAAATTGCAACATTTGACATGCCATAAGGCTTATTCAGTTTCCATGATTGAAAGTATATCATAACTAAAGAGTGTACAGAACAATTTGCCATCTATTCAAGGATTTTGTTCATATATTTTTTTTCAATTAAAAACAATGAAAGTTCATTTACCCTGACTTTTTGTTGAGCTTTTTTTTCAGTCACCAATACATACTTTTCACATGTATATATCTGTTTGTACTTTTTATATTCAGTCAGTCGTTCCTTTTAAACTTGAGTATTTCTTCCATAGAAAAAAAAATTCGTGACAAGTATTGATTTAAATTACGCCAAGAGTTCTTCAACGCTTGACATTTAAAGAAGTTTGTGCACTTTGGCGACATTTTGGAATTAAACCTACCTCATACATTTCTCAAAACTAGGTAAGGTACTGGTTTTCTTTACCTTGCAAATCATATCGTCGAATATTTTGAATTTTATTAACACACTGTAAGAATTATACATGTAATTTCCCGTTAATATGGCAATGTACATTTCGCAAGATCAGTGAATAAAAAAAAACGTGTCTATTTCCATTATAATTTTCCTTTAAACAACACAAAAAGATTGAAGATTATCATTTTTCATTTTAGACACAACAAAGTTACTGAAGAATTTCTTACAGTACTTGAAATGAAATTTGAGATATTATGATACGATTCACAGCATCCAAAATATAACACTATAGGCAGAGAGCAACAGAATTAATTATAGACCAAAGCGAAATACAAAACCATGGTTTAGAGCAATGGCAGAAATTAAATTCTTCGACGGAAAAGTCACGTTTCTTACAGGGCCTATTCTATACGCGTGTTGCTGTTTCAGCAAAAATTGTGATGCACAGGTATCTTTTGCATCGTTGCCCAGAAGTTACTCGAATTCTCCTGAATGGATTTTAGAAGAGTGCCATCTAATTCTTCTCCTTTTCTTTTTAATCACTTCTTCAAAATTATTTATGTCTTGGATATTGATATTATGTTTTAAAACAGAAAGGACTATATATAAAAAGGTTTTTGTGTATTTCCCCGCCCAACAGTTATTTATAATCATGGTCTTTGTTACTATTGAAGAACATCAAAAAGAATCTTTTACTTGTGGAGTTATATTATGGCATTGTAAGGATGATATCTTTCTGTTCTTCCAACAAAGTATAGAGTTTATATATCGGAGACTGGTGCAGTTTTACAAATGTAATGTCAAGTTTGAAATTAATGTCCATACTCTCAGTTCTATAATGGAAGTATTTCTGTTGTGTATTCTGGCAATAGCTCTAGTTATTTCTTTACCTATGTATTATAATGCCTGGCCATACCTTATTCGAAGGTACTGTAAAGGATTGAAATCAACTGCCACTATACATGATTGTAATGGTTTTAAAAATGGTTCATTTGATTCTGCTGAACAAACGCTGAGTAAGACTTGGGCAATTGATGCCACATTTAATGTGACACATGCACATAGACAGATTTATTCCAGAAGTATTGGTGAATTGGTTAGCTTCCAATGCACTAGTGCTTATTGGTTAAGTATCTGGAATAAAAATGAGAGACATAACATATCATGGTTGAAAGATGGAAAAGAGATCACAGATTCCAAAAGATATCATATAGAACAGACGGTTGCACAAGAGATGCAAATGATTCAAAGTCTCCTTCAAATTAGCTATGTTCTAAAAGATGACATAGGTGAATATCAGTGCCTATAAACAACTGAAATACACAGGACACCATTCAATAATTCCTACCAAGAATTGCCTCAACATCAGAAAATGCTGAAAACGTTTTATTTGAAATTGGATACAGAAGAGACGAGAGTTATTTATGCTCCACTTGGAAACATGTTATCTATAAGTTGGCCATTGTTGCATGTCCAGGAAAATTCAAAGGTTATTTTTTATCATTATATCAACGGCAAGCCGTTTTCATTCATTGAGGAAACTTTAAAATACCCTCAAAGTACATGTTCTCTGGACAGCTGGTTGCATTATTTGTATTCTGAAAATTTTGAAAGTCAGTTCAATAATTTTCGGTCTGAACAAAAGTTCACCTTTTCGACACTGTGTGCACAAGGCGGGATTTACGGTTTGCATTCACTTGAGTATAGCATTGATGTCTTGAACGAAACTGAAAGAAAAAATGTACTCGAAGTAAATGGACATCCCGTAAAATATATAATTTTACCTAGTGATAAACATCAAGATTTTCAAATAGAAGATATAAATTATACAGAGTTTTTGCTTAGACATTTTGAAATATTAGACACTGTTTACTGGTGTGAACTTTACAAAAGAGAGTTATTTTTTGTCCAGTTTTCTCGAATTTTGGTCATTCTACGCGATGTTTCTAAGTGCATCCTTTTAATCATTAATATTTTTTTATTTTCGCTTTTGTGTAATATATGCCTTTCTGTTTTCGGGCGTTTTTTACAAATGTTAACTGTAGATTTAGACAAACATAAATGCTTTATATTTTGTTCCGAAGAAGACACAGAGGAGGTTATGGACATAATAAATCATCTGAGATCTTTCAAGGTCAAGGTTGGCTTCAATCAAGAAGCAGACGACTTCAATCGAATAGGCAGAACAAGATTTTAGAATATACGTAAGATATTGAATAACTATTATCATATCATTATTTATTTATCAAACAGTTATTGTAGTGATGTTCTGGAGTTAAATCTTCAATATTTAGTCATTTTAAATGATCCTTCAAAAGTGTGTTTCACCCTTATGACGAAAGAACCATGCATGGGTCATTAGAAGACATTAGGCAAAACCTCAGTCTTGTTTGTCAATCAAGAACCAGGTCAGATATAAACTCACTTCTCATTGTGATTGCGAACATCGAGATTAAAAAAATTAACCAGGCTTCGAAGAACTGTGTAAATATAACTTCAACATTCATCTAATAATCTCTTCGTTCTTGAAAAAAATTCTGCATTGACTTTCAAATGAAACCTCCCTTATGTTTATGCTTTGTGTAGTCCTATCATTACAGTTGTGTCTGAAAGATTCTTTTTCATTGTTGAAAGACTTGTGCATTTAATTAAAGTGTATTATAGATTTCTTTAAAGAAATAAAAATGCATCAGTTTAATGTTTTTTGGCTTTGATATATATATTTTATAAACTCGGTGTTAAAAGATTTTAAACTAGCGATAGAATCAATGAAAATCTCAAAATTCGAGAAGAAATATACCTTAAATTGAACAAAAATTACAAAAAAATAAATCTGAACAACTTGTTTACCTATTATACCTAAATCATCATGGATGTTGCACATGTATATACCCTATTCGACATTTAATTAAAAAAAGGTTACTGACATCATATAACTAATTCTATTATAGTGCACATTAATCAATCGCATATGTTATGCAATGAATAATCATGTATAAATGTGTCAATCATTCAACTTAAAAGAAATCAAATAATCTTTATTCAACACTTCAGCATACGAACGTTTGATAAAATGGCACGAAAATGTTCTGCATTAAAATAGACATTTTATTTATGCAAATTATCAATCATTATAATTAATTACACATTTAATTATAAATTACATAAAAAAGAAAAAAAAAATTACAATTCAAATACAAAAAAAAAATATGTAGCACTGGTAAATATTACACAAATTTGGACTTCTAGTTATGTTTTTTTTTCCAAAGAATGGACGACAGTTCTTTACATCGGGTTTTATTTACCACATTTTTTCTTTTCACTACTAATAACAAAATGTTTTGGAGAGGACTTGTATAGGCCATGCCTGCATATCCAATCTAATTATGTAATCTTACTTTACATGCATAATAAAATATTGATTAAACTAATTAATAAAATGTTTAAGATGTCACTTTGTAAAAAAAAAAAATCCGAAACTTCCATCAGATTCAGTAAAAATATAACCTGCTTGGGATAAC
>PRKT01000150.1:18995-38991 GCA_003671525.1 Saccostrea glomerata | reverse complement strand
GGGGGGGGGGGGTCCTGTCCACAAGTACCTGTGGATGATAAATTTATTTTGGTCAGGAAAAACAATAAAAATGCTGAATTAATCCGTTAATAATGTCAAATATTTACACAGTATGAAATATAAAAAAGCTAAATGCTATCATGAAAACTTTAATTAAAATTCTTCTGTTGCAGCAGATAAAACATATTTGAGTGAGCATTTAAATGTTGAAACTCGGGAATAAAAAAAAAAAATAATGTAATACCTTCAGGTAACAATTAAGAGACTGTAACCTTTCCTGGTTTTAGTATAGGATTATAACCAAAATCTAAGCAAAGAATTCATCTTTATTAATAATTAAATAAATGACTGCAGCATTGTTACAGTAACAGCGGCGGATCCAGGAATTTCAAACCGTTGGGTTGGGGTGGAAGGGGTCTTTGGACTGCAATTTTAACATATAGGAGATGTTTTCCCTTGCTTTTAGATGAGTACAAACACAATTTTTTTTTAAAATTAAACAATCTTGGGGTGGGGGGTTCGCCGGTTCTTGATATGACTTTGGTTCAATATGCTGCGTTGGAAACTTATATTCTACCTTCTTCTTATGGGAAATGTAATCATTATTACACGAAGAATTTGTTCCTTGGTTTGATAATAAGACAGGTTCTGTTACGTGCCTGACGATGCACTTGTGTAAATACTAAGAAATCTTTTATTTTGTGATTTATAATATTGATGAATTAATTGATATTCAAAATGCTAGTCTTCATTGGCTTAAAACTAATATTTATACTGTAAGATGCACACCAAAACCTATTGATGTACACAATACAACATCAAAGGAAAATTAATTACGAAACACACAGGGTTTCTGTGTAAACTTTATTTCTTCCTACATACAGTTTAAAATAGACTCCTACGTGCCTATTTCTTAAAATCACTCGAAGTTTATTCTTTGATGTTCGAATTCGTCTTAATACATGCATATTGCTTTATAAATAGTTCGAATACGAAATAGGGTGATTGTATACAAACCTGCAATTAAAACGAAGAGCTATATAAGGGAAATAATTTTAAAAACAACACGAATATGGCAATTATTCTGTGCAATATTTATTAGTTTGCAAATTCTATACATGCACACATTGCAACTACATATAATTGCATGCAAATAAAAAAGGAAAGAAGTTAAAAAAAAAAATGTCAAACATTATCAATCAAAGATGCAGTTTGCTCGCATGATAATTTGCATAAACGACGAGGGCGACGTAAAGTGCAAAATTATCACGCAAACGAACTGATTGAAAAGTATCATCAAAAAATTAATTATTAATAAAATTATTAAATTTAACCTAAATGTATCTCAACTCTAAAATAATGCCAGTTACAGTGTAATGTTTAACTTCCCAAGGCTTTTTTTTCTTTTGGACTTGCTTGAAAAAGTTTTATGTCCCTGCTGCAGAGAAAATACTTACTTCAAATCTGTATTTACTTTAAACATATTTTATTGAATAATACATTAAGGATTGGGCAACAGGCAAGGCCTATGTACACCCTCTCCTAATCTGTATTTCATCCCCTATAAAACATAACTAATACAACTAATATATATAAAAAATCAAAAACACGTTTATAATTTGAAAAAAAATTATGGAGATAACGAACAAAATTCAAGCTTAAAAATCCATAAAACAGAACGAAATTGGAACAGGACAAACACGGACCTCTAAAACATCAGAGGTTGAATAAGGTGCCACGGAGGAGTGAACATCCCAGACGATATTCATTTAATTGTTCTGCATCTAATGCATTGGAATAATAATAACTGTGAAAACCAAATATGTAGAAAGGCTTCGAAATTATCGAATTTAAATTATGTTGACACAATATGTTCGACTGTTCTTGTTAAAAATATGCACGTTTTACATAATGGCAAATTGGATTTAAATTTAAAATGATTTAGAAAGAAAGTTTGCAGCAATATCAATTAAAAAAATAAGAAAATCTAAATTGTCACTCTCCGTAGTCTTAATTAAGTCAGATGAAAATTGTTTGTGAAAGCCTAGTAATATAACCATTTAATAAAACAAATATTCAAATATCTTGAACCCAAAAAAAATGAAATACAAACTTGCCGTATTGGTTATGGGGTAGTTTGACAAACACATATTGTATTTCAAGGTATTTCTATATGGAATATTAAAGATACACAATAAATGAAAACTATGTAGGCTGGAGATCTGGTTGAATGATATTTATTTATTGAGCAACATGCTTCACACAATATGTGATATTGTCAATTTGAATCAAAATTAAGGAAACAAAGAAAGATACAGAGAAAAACACAGCTTTCTCATTTAGGATACTATTTCAATCTACAATGAAGGATATGGATATAACGAACAGTATTCAATATCAATGTCCATTAATCAACATTCAGTAGGAGCAGAGCAAACACGGACCATGGAGGAGTAAGCATCCCCTGCCGACTGGTCATACCCGCTGCGTGCTCATTGTCGTGATCGAGAAATAACGGAAAAATCCGTCGTCAAATCAGTCTATATACATGTACATGTAACTAGTAAATAATAGACTAACAATTAGTATGAAAAACATCAGTCAGCATTTGACTCAATGATAAATTGTATTTGCTGACAAGGTTATTGACAAAAGTCGAAAAAATAATTTTGTTGCAATCTGCTGTTTTCTTAACTTGATAGATGTTAAAAATTAAAGTTGCTTAGTGTAATCAGAGTAACTTCTGCAAGCATTTACTTAATGCATTTTGGCAATTTTACAATTTCATGCATTTTTTAAAAATTCACACGTATTATTCATAACTAAAAACAACCAACATCCCATATACATGTATATATGCGATTTGATATGGTTAGACAGGGTAAGAAAGGGATTGTCTCATACGAAGTTGAAATTATTCGTTTGTCAAAGTTAACAGTAGAGTTTTGTCTTACTGTGATCTTTTTGCTTTAAGAAGAATTTATGATGAATAAACAAAAGAGAAGAATAAATATCAGGCAGCGAAATAAATCCCACAATCATAGTCAAAATCAGAAGACCCAACGTCCCCATGGCGTTTGAAGAAGCCCGAAAATCTCTGGCACAAGAAAGCTTTCTTATGTGTGAAGATATTTTTCTTTTATTCACAGTTAGTGCAAGCTTCCTGCTTTTAATCGACTCATCCAAAGTCTCTGTGGAAATTGTACGAAAGCAATTGCAACATGTACTTCCAGTTGAAGTGACCGCTATCTCATCATTTGATTCGGTTATGGTGGTTAATGTTTCTGCAGCAGGGGAAGTAGCCAAATATGTTGAATAACTGGAACTTTCGTGAACAGGCGTTGTTCTGTCCGTGGCTTCAGTTGAATTAACTGATGTTTCTGTGTCTTCTGACGTTGTCCTCCCGGTTGTTGTTTCAGTTGGATTAACTGAAGTTTGTATGTCACTCGTTATTTCCGACGTTGTCCTTCCTGCTGTTGTTTCAGTTGGATTGACTGAAGTTTCTACGTCACCCGTTTCTTCTGACGTTGTGAATAATGCAGTTATCAATAGCAGACCTCCCAGTGAAGTCGAAGTACTAGTAACTGGAGCTACGGTTGAAGCACTACCTTGCTCGTTTTCCAAAGTACTTGCTGACGTTTGAGTTTCACTTGTGCTCACTGAACAGTAAACAGTACTTGTAGGGTTGATCTTTCCAGCAAATTTACAAGCAGCGTCACACGTATCATCTGTAACAGGTGTGTCACAGTGACTTAGATAACAAGAGTCATCCATCGTATATATGGAGTAGCCATTACAGTTAACGTCATTATTAAAAAGATTTTTGCACTGTGAATTTGAAAGACCAGTTTGTGAAAAGTATGGTGAAATCGCTTTTGTGTTTGCTCCGTAATAGTTGTAGGATCCATCACTCCACATAGAGTGCTTCTTAACTGAAAAAAACACCATATTTAACTTAATTAATTTACTGAAGGTTTACCTGAGTGCTAAAAGGTTCCGCTCTGCACCTGTTATACCATTCAAAGAAAATGTCTAAATGAAGAAAGAAAGAGACTATTTTTTATTAATATATTAAGTCAAGAATCCCACAACCAGGATTACAATTTATTAAAAGAGAAAAGCTCTTGACAAACGTGTTTATTAAAATGGATATCAACAGTTTCCAATTACATTGTACAAGTAAGGTATTGTATTGTTTCTCAAGTTCTATACCAGGGTTCGAAATTAACTTTTGTAAGCACTAGTCAGTACGGACAAGTGGGTAAAAATTGAGCAAAAGATTCTTTAACCATTGAATTACTAAGCTTTCAAGGAGATCTAGATAATGCAAATAATGAGATTAAAATTTGTTCAAGGAATTAAATCACTAACAGCCACCAATCTGCTTGTCTTTCGACATGAACATTTCAAAAGGAAGAATAACATGATCTGCTGATCAACAATTTAAGCTTTATTTGGTTAAACGTGTTAATCAAATTGTATCAATTGATTTTATCAAGGCAAGTTTACGATTTAAATAATCAATAAAAATGAATGACAATATTCTGCCTTTTCTCAAGTGTATATGATTATACCACCGCTTGAAAAGCGGGAGGGTATATAGTTATCCGTATGTCCATCCGTTCATCTAGCTTTACTTCCGTCTGTCTATTAGGCTTTTAGGTACCTTTCTCTCATCTGCAACCCCTTTTTTACCACAGGATGAAATTTAATGAGACTTTGACAGAATATTTGTTATATATTGCCATTGTGCACCTCCTATTTTACTTTTTGATCGGACACATATATTTTGGGTTTTCCAGAGCAAAACATTGACACTGCCATTTTCTTTATAATATCGAAGGGTACTAGTACCCATCTCTTATCCACAACTCCTCCTTTACCACTGAATAAAATTCAATCATACTTTCACAAATTCTCTAATACATTATGCCATTGGGAACTACCTATCTTACCTTTTGATCTGACAGTTATTTCGGGTCTCCAAGAGCAAAACAGGGACTTTGTCATTATAATCATATGGGTGGCTGGGGTATCATTTAGTGTGCTTGTTGCTCACAGTACCTCTAATTTAGATATAAATTCAGAAACAGGAATATACATGTAAGATGTTGAAAAAAGTGTAGCTTACCTTGTAGAACAATTATGAATACGAATGACAGGAACCGAAACATCTGCAAATGATAAATAAAATGTTTCATAAAATGTTTTATATTCGATATTTTTTGTAGTTATCATTGATATGTTATATCAAACTCGGGTTCAACTTTAATCGGGGATGGAGCTCGAGCTTCCAATATTTAAATTGATTTTGTTCCGAATCTGAAACTATCTCATATTATGAGGAAATAGAGAATGAAATATAGCTTTCTATCATACATAAGCAAATATGTTTTTCAAAATTTTGAATTACTTTTGTTTTCTTGGATTCTTAACTCAATTTATTAACAACTGCAACCAGTAGGACACATCACAATACATAAACAATCAAGCCGTGTTGTGTTATGTTAATGCTTTTCGACATATATACATATCGGTAAACTTTTAATTAAAATAAGAAAATAAATTTCTTTTCTAAACTGTAACACCAATCGCATCATCTCGGGTCTTTCCGTCAGAGGTCGGAAAAACAACCTCGAATGCATTAACATAACAGGATGTTAAAATTATAAATCTTCCTGTTCATTCCAAAAAAAAAAGAAGAAAAGATGGAGTTTAAAATCCCTTACATAATGTATTTTAGGTAATATCTTTCCATTCAATTGCGTCAAACTCCATACTTCACAGATACGAAGTATTCGAACATTTATTTCAAAGATCATGAAAAGGGGGTTGGGTTGTCATGGCGTTTACGTAATACATTCGAGGTTGTTTTTCGCTAGTCGGGAAGGCCCGAGAAGTTGCGATTGCTGTTACACATGTAAGTAGTTCAGTATACATGTTTGTGGCTATATATCTTCATTTTGAACATAGGAATGGAAAGAGATTAATAAAGTTGCCAAGCATACATATGTTTTCATATCAAGAAATTTAAAGTCTCTTTTTTTCAATTTGCTTGTTAGAAAGGTTCAAACTTGAAAAAAAGAAAGCAGTCTGTAAAACCTCAATCACTACACCAAGAACAAAAAAATCTGTTCCGTCTTTATGAATGTTTTGAACAACGTTCATTTATTTGATTAAATTCATTTCACTTCAAATTTGGCATCGCAAAAAAATAAGGTCATCTTCTCAATAAATGTATGCTTGTCCAATCCCTACAAACTGGTTAAAGATAATCTATCTCAAAACTTTCAAAGAACGAACTTTTTATATTGTTTTTTCCAAGTATTTTCTTATCTTGTCAATCAGAATGTTGAAACTTTCTTTAAAAAAAACCGCCTTAATATTGATCTATAATACTTTAAATCTAAGTTGGAGAGGGCAAACACTTATCCTTTTTCAGATGGACTAATGTACGTGTAAAATTCATTTTAAACAAAGGACCGTTATTTGTACATATTTATAAAGTATAAAAAATAAAAAATAAATTATAAAAAAAAGCACGTTATTTTTATATATACTGACACGCAAAAGAAACGCAACAAGCAGTAATCTACAAATTTTTGAATTTTTTATCTAATGATTTTCAAAAAAGAATACAGTAAGGATAAGCTTACTTTTCAGAACATCAGAGTTTTGATAAAAATGTTAAATATTTATCTTTTAACTTTACTAAATAAAACATGACTGTTAAAACACCCCCCTCCCAGCCATTCAATTACAACGTGCAAAACTGCCCTAAACAACAATTGCAGCTTAATTTCTACGATACAAAGGTTATAATCAATATCGAGATCTGAGCGAAGGAATTATTCTTTGCCATTTTTAAATGCCTATTTTCAGATGATTAGGTCGAATTTTCTCTAACTTAGCGCATTGTTGTAACCCTTGGACTTCCGGTCCAAGGACTGTCATTTATGCATATGATACATAAGACCCCGTTGAGGCGTAATGCAGTGTATTTTTGCATCATCAACTCTCCATCACCTTTACGTTGAGATTTTCCAGTTAGAGCAATGGAAATGCATACTTGAGCCATTTTCGAGAAGCCTTAGCATTGTTACGGGAAACTAAAGGAGATTTTATTATTTGAAATATTGCTGCATTACTTAAGATGAACAGTACAAACCCTTAAAATCCCATAATATTGCCAAATGTTTTGTTAAACATGCAATTTTTAATTTCTGTTAAGCAGACTCAAACTTGACTTCCGGTTATGGTACGAAAATCGTTTAACCGTTAAATAACCGATATTTACCAAATTGAAGATATCCATAATTTTAAGATACAAAATTCTTTACTTTACATACATGTCAGTATTTATAAAATAAAATGAAAGCATTATAAATGAGTTTACATATTGTTTACATATTTAATTAATATACGATACATTTTCCCCTTAACATTGTTAACTTTCCTTAAAATTAGGCATAAATACATGTATGTCATCATATGCGTCCCGAAAAAATATAAATAATCTTTTAACAATTTTTAAGCATTTCAAAAACTCTAAAAAAGAAAGGAATTTATTTCCTGTTGTTTTAACACTTTATAAATTAAGCTGAAATTAAATCTATATGCTTAATTTTATGAACAATAGTCATTATAATGAAAATAATCATATATAAAGATAAATAAAGAAAATTGTTAAAACTTTTTGCTAAAGATACAGCAACTATTTTGAGCCATTGTGGCTTTTAAATATATTTCAATTTAACGTTAAAAAACAAACATTTGTGGTTTTAAGGGGGTGTTTCTTATTATGAATAAACGTCGGTACAATAGACTAGGTAGATACTGGCCTTGTAAAAATAAAACATGACATAGAATTTTAAATGAGTTCCTTTGACTTTTTTGCACCTAAAATTGTCAAATCGATAAAAAAAGAGAATACGTCATGAGTACTGACCAGGAAATCAAATTTTTACTAGATTGTTTTAAAAAGGTACAACCATAATCTTCAAAAAGACCTTCGAATACATGTAATTAGATCGCTCCTCTTATGGATGAAACTATGCACACCAAAAGCATTTTACTATTAGATGACATTCTACTTTAAAAAGCCTAGGAAATTCAAGTAATTGATAACTCAACACCAGAATACAGGCTGCAAATCTTATGCTTTTTAAATCTACACAGACAGAAGATGCAGCTAAAACTATTTAATTTTCGCTTATTAAAATGCAAACAAAGAAATTGACGCGGTTATCATAATATTCTTAATCACAACAGGTTCTTGTCTTGTTTTCCAAATTCCCCGTATTCCGTAGGATGAAGAAAAAACATCACCAGGAAGGAGAGTGAGTTTCAGATTAACCTCTTTCATTAAGTGAAATGCTGGCGGATGTGTTTCATACTATTTGTTACTATAAGTAGTAGGGCCTACATATCTTACAAGTGCAATTCTTGATACAATGCCTTTCTTTCCATAAAATCAACTTTAATTTTTTTACATTGACATTGGAGTTTTTTATGTATAAATTGAATAAAGTATTTTACTGATTGTTTAAATCATCGAGGTTTTAATAATATATCAATTCAAATGTTCCTTCTGTGCGCTCTGTCATAATGTTTTGCTTTTATCATTCTTACATTCGAAACATTACCGTTAACACTAGCTCGGTCGGTACACGCTCAATCGCTTCGTGAGCGGGAAGTCGTAAGTTCAAATGCCGGCCCGATTGACCTAATTCGATTTTTTAAAAAATGGGAAGCAAGTGGTCCTTCGTCATACGCTCGCAACTTTAAGTGAAAGTTGCTGGTCCTTCGTATGAGACCTTAAAAATAGAGACTCTGCATAAGTCACACCAGGTGTTTGCAAGATAAATAACCCTCCTGCTCAATGGACCTGACTGCCGAGTAAAGGTCTAAATTTGAGGTCCTTACCAGGTATATAATGACGGTGACGTGAAAGAACAAACGATCAATCAATCAATCATATATGAATTTCGCAGAAAAAAAAGAAGAATGATGATATTGGTAAAAAAAAAATGGTGACTGGAATAAAAGAAAAAGGATGCTGATTAACAATTAGACGCCAATGTGTCTAATAAAAAATATGTAAATACCGGTTTTTGTCAAAGAACATCTAAGAGCTTATCTTCAAGCAATTTTGATGATAAGATGTGAAAAAAAATATTATGTGATTAAATATTTTTCCCGTATTTTCTGTCAGTAAAAATTCAATGAACACATATTTAATATCATTCATGTTAATGTCAAGAAAATATACTTACCATGTCCAATTATCCATTCCTTCTTGATACATTACAATTTAAGATTAGATGCCAAAGAACAATACATGCATAGAGTTTAAACTAAAGTAGAAAATTAAAAAAGGAGTTACAAATTTCAATTTTTAATTTTTATTTACACAGCATGTTACCAAATTGGAACACTCCATAAACATATTACACAATATTTCAATAGCATGAATGTTTGTTCCTAGGCACCATCATCATTTTCCAGGTTAAATATTCTTTGTAAAAATAATAATTATCGCTCCTATTTAAATAAAACATCCACCCATTTAAACATTCATGTAGCTAATGAATTGACAAAAATGCATTTTAATAGATTTCCCTAAGGTCCTTCGTCATATGAAATTGATTGTATGAAGTATATGTACAATGATCCAAATCAACTGAATTCTAACATCATTTTTATAGTTTTAAGTACATTACAAATTATTCTATATATCATTCTATTGATGCAAACTTAGTTAATATGCGTTCATTTGTAAGCAATGTAATGACTGGTATCAATGCATCATCAAGAGTAAATAATTGCAATTTGTTTAATAAATGATTTTTATCAGAGAGCATTCACGTTTTTACAAATACAAACACTTGAATTAAATTTACTAGATACGAAAAATTTATCTTAATCATTTTTTCTTTGCTTTCTCACACGTTTAACCTAAATTCAGGACACATCTTATATTTGCCAAATGGCAAAGGCAACAAGACATAAGCAAATCATGCCTTGTTAATAAATACATGTACATGTTTTTGTGTATTTATGACAAGAGTTTTTAGAGTAAGAGTAAATCTTATACCTGTAAAAATGCCCTTACCTGTTAGGGGTTTATAAATTCTCAGTATTGGATCACTCGCCCCTGCGTTATTTAAAGCAGTCAGGTAAACCGCTACTTCTTTTGTGTCATCTGAAAAAAACATGAAGGTATCCAAATGTTTTCTTATAATAGGTATAAAACCCTAAAATAAATCATTCTATCGATGGCAAAGAGAGTCGATGCACGTAAAAGATAATTTCTGTTTGTTTAAGCTATACCATATTTTGATTGATTTTATTTGAAAAATAAATTAATTATTATTGTTTCTTCTAGAGGCTCTTCACGTATATCAATATTCATAAAACTTCCCTCAAATCTATAAAAGTTCATGTAATTAGTATCATGTACATGTACTGTATCTGTTTTGACAATGTTTCTAACTAAAAAATAAAATATTGTTGGCTATTCAGAAAAATGCAAGTTATAAAAGGAAATAGACGGAAAGACATTTTGTACCGAATGGAGTGAGAGTAAAGTTGCGTCCCTTGTTGTCCAGTAGATGTCGCTGTAAGATATCCCCCTGGTAGATGTCTAGGCGGTACTGTCTGACGTAGGTGCGGTACTCCGGGTGGGGCGGGAGCCACCGAATGGTCATCGCTGATTTATTGACCATCAGGAAGGCGTCTGCAGGTGGCGTGGGCCGTCTGTTCTCTGAAATACCCCGGTAAGTGTACCATTTCCAAATGATTGATAGCTGTCTTTAGAGACTTAACATGCATGTTAAGATAAGTTATCGCTATTTTGTTAACAATATCATAATGTCATGACAGTGCTTTAGATGTATTTTTTTCTCCCTCGCTTTTGAATGAAAAAAAGGACAAAAATGCATGTATGGTATCTTTGGCTTACTAGTATTTTTATGTCTCTCTTCTACATGTTCTAATGAAGTAATAATTTCATTGACCTTTTCAACAGTTTATTATTTATTTAGTACTGTTTGATCATTTAGCTTCACCAACAAAAGTCGTTATGTAGTGTATATTTGCATCTGTAGCTCTCCCTTTTCTTTATTTTGAAAATTTTCAACATTAGCAATGAAAATGCGTGCTTTCAGTTAATTAGTAAGGGGAATGTTGTAAAAATATTAACGTAATAGATTTCACTGTTAAATGTTTTTTTTCACAGATCTTCGGAAGAATTCAACCTATAAAATAAAAGTTGTTGCCGATTACGGAACGGACGAGGTATCCTCTCATATTTTATCAGTGGACACGAATACAGAGGTCCTGCTTAAAGGTAATTAGAAAATACAGACATCGGTAGTTTGATATTCACGTAAACGACACTTATTCTCGACTCACACCAAACAACTTAGCATTGCTGCATCAGACCAGTGCTAAAAAATTGTCATTGGAAAAGTTTATATTTTGGACACTCTAACTTTTAAGACGTAATAAGATATTAACGAGACGGAGTCTAATTATTTCTACCCTAGGGATTTTGATAACTTTTCGTTAGTTAATTTTTAGTGTTACAGTTATATTCATTGTTTTAAGATTAAAAAATCAAATTTTTACCACCCCGATTTCTTAGGGGCCATCTCAAAAATTGTCAAATTTTAGTATTGGATCCTTTGAAGATTTCTTAATTGAAATAGCGCCAAATTATCACATTTTTTCAATATTTTTGTCCCAGAGATTTCTTTTTCAGTGAAGTATATGAAAGCTATTGTAAAAAGTCACCAAATTGTGAAATTTAATAAAAAGTTTACCATCTTGGTTGATCTAGGTCTGAATTACAAAGTTCATTTTTTCGACGAATAATACCTCTAAAATAACCAAATTGGTTAAAAAATAGCAAGATTTAGATTGCTAGTATGTTACTTTTGATGTTCTGCCATCAGTTTTTAGTATATGAACGTCTATGAACATATAAGCGATTCATGTGTCATTCTGTAGCGTCATGCATTGCTTGCAGAATTTGAAAACAGTGACATCGTTAGAGCCATTTCAACTTTTTTCCTCATAAGTGTCGTAAAATCACATTTTCAGACCAGTAGGCTTTACAGATAATGTTGATTTTATATAAGAATCACAATATTCTGGAAAGGTGTACTGTCGAACTTATCACTTTATGAAAATAAAAAGCTGCGCAAAGTCATGCGCACTCGAATAAGACTCGACCTCGTTAAGGCAATACTTGTATTGCTTGTCAAAACATCACACAAAAGTCAAAAATGTTGGTGCATTCTCCTTATTTTGTTGGTGAAGCTAAATGATCAAACAGTACTAAATAAATAATAAACTGTTGAAAAGCTCAATGAAATTATTACTTCATTAGAACATGTAGAAGAGAGACATAAAAATACTAGTAAGCCAAAGATACCATACATGCCAAAAAAAAGAAACACACAGTTCAGATCAGATTGATAGTTTGAATGATCTTTTGTTTCAGAAGTTTTTTTTTCGTCATTTTGTGATTGAACAATTTGAACAATTGAATTGCATGATCATGGTATGACGAGTCGACATATGAATGAAATTAACTGTTGCGAATTGATAATACATGTACGTTGTCGATATCTAAATTTATAAGGCCAAAGAAAAAAATTTCCTGTGTCTCATGTATACAAGTTTGAATAAATTCGGAATACGGAAATTATGTCTGCTGATAAGGGGCATTCTGATAACAAACGCCCCTATCAGTTTTCAGAGTAAGAGACGTGTTTAATGTCCCTTTTGAGAATTTTCACTCATATGGAGACACCATGCAACGCTTTCGGGTGGAGAAAAATTTTGTCCTATACTCGGCACTCAGGGCCATTGAGCAGGTAGGGATCTTTTTCGTGCCAGCGCCTACTGCGACACGGGAACTCGGTAATTTATACGATCTCATCCGAAGGACCGGTCTCCACGTCCCGCGGTTGGATTCAAACCCGCGACGAGAGAGAGAGAGAGAGAGAGAGAGAGAGAGAGTATTATTTCACACATAAATTAAATCAAGGCGTTCGTCGAAAATACTTTCTGTCCTTGTGTGTTTTTTTTTTCAAATGGATTTGTTCTTTTTTGGAGCAATTTTAGGAACAGATTCGAATATTGCATCTTTCTATTATTCTCACACAAATGAACTCAAATGGCCTGAAGAGCTTTATCAAAGTAATTGTCCTCTCTGATCCTGCATTTAAGATGCATATAATACACATTGCCGCAATATAATTTATACCAGTGAAACTTTAAATTTAAGACGGAACTTCCAGTAGTTGAAAGGACCCCCCTTCTTATGTTTTGAAAATGTGCATTTGTCGCGCCTCGTGGTGGAAAACAAGTTCACAAATAAATCAACTTCTCTCCATCTCTATATATTTTACTTGTTAAAGGAATTCCAACATCCACTACCTTTTATCAATGTACAGGACTTGCATAGGAAGTAAAACTTTTGACTGATAGCAAGTCTCCATGATGAATAAATGTCTGTTTTAGGAAAAGAATTAGTTATTCGAAAATAATGAACGATGTGTTTTTCCTGCTTGATTGTAAACGAAAATTTTGCTAAAATTAAGACAATTAAAACCTTATCTACATTGCGTATATTTGTTTCAGCTATGCATTTAAAATTGCATTACCAGGTATAAATTCGTAATTTGCAGTGTGGCTAGGGTCCATATTTAAAAAAAAAAAATTTACAGGATGAAAATTTCCGCACAGGAAAATTTTGAGGGAGGGTGTTGACTGCTTTCTCTTTTAAGCACGCGTTTCGTGCACCTGGCGTGGCATTCGTTTTTATATTAAAAAGAAACTATATATGAAGCATTGTTACATTTACACTTTTAAATAACATCTGACTTCGCCTATACATGTAGAATCTAAGATGTTTCCCTGAAATACGCTTTTGGAAACAATGACCAAAATATACGATCCTCGCACATAAATTCTGGACATAATAAATGCAGATCGAGAGTGACGTGAGACAATTTGCAAAAATCATTGGAACAATATTAATTCTTTTTGAGAGAGAGAAAGAAAGGAGAGAGAACAATATACTAATAGTATGTACGTGTACTAAGTATACCATGCATGCCAAATATGTACGCCGAAAATACTGGAGGTCAACTTGTCATACATGTACATGCACGTGGAGCGGAATTGAAAGCTCATAAGAATAGTCCAGTGCATAATGCACCTGTCATAAATCTTTTGAGATGGGTGCAGCGGGTTGTACAAACAGCCTTGAATATGGTGTTAATACCACTGCATGTCTACTTCTTGCTAGCTTATGCCCCTTCCCATCGAAATAGCATTTACGAGTTTAGGCATTTTTTTTTGCTTGTCAACTTTTTTTCGGGTAAGTTGATTTTTTTTCTCTAGCTGCCCCCCCCCCCCTTTCAAAAATGATGCTAGGTCACTGTACAGGTGTAATTGTACATGTAGTTTGATTGGTTGATTAAGTCACACATTAAAATTAATAGCTTAATTAGAGTTAATAGTCACATGCTAAATATTTCATCAGTTTCAAGTTTTATTTGAATCAATTAATTTAATTTAATTTCTATAACCTAATCATAGTATAAAATGCTTATACCAACCCAAAACCCTGAAGCACTATAGCTAGGATACAACACAATTTTGTAATTAATTTATTTCATTTTCTTGATAATTTCTCATCTTTTCCTAAAGCCTGTAGGCTGCATTCGTCTTTGATTAATCGATCAAAAGATTCATAATGTTGCATTATTATTCCAACAGATTAAAAATTTAAAAATATTATCAATTTGTTTTTAAACTCTTTTTTAGCAAATATTTCATAGAATTAATAATTAACAGTTCCTACTTTCCCCCTCTAAATAACAAAAACATGCAAGAAAGATGTACACAAATACCGAAAAATCTTTGGAAGAAGTGGTGAACACTGAATGCTTCCTGTTGCCAGGTAACAATAAATAATTATAATGCAGGTTACTTCCCTTCGTTAGCGGTATTTGTACATGTTGACATTTTTTGATGTAAAAACCTGTAGATTATTTCAGACACATAGGAAACGATTCATTTTTTATTTCTCGTGGGGGGGGGGGGGGGGGGGGGGTCTTGACAAGCAATGAGAAAGCAAAACAAAACGAACTTTTTCTTTTGTTGTAGTACATTTTTCCGGCCAAAGTGTACCGATCGGGGCTTTGTTTTCCAACTTCAATTATATATTGATAAATTATATTTTTGTGTTCCGCCTCCCCGTTTTTTCAAGCTTGTTTTTGATTTTTGGTACAAAACGTTGTTTAGTTTGCAATTAGATATAATTTAAACGCCTTTGATTGAAATCCAACACCTTGGCTTTACACATTGATTAGGTTTTCTATGCTTTTTATCATGAATATAGAAAAATTTCAAGAAATCGTGACAAAAAAATGTTGAATAAGAGTAGATCTATGTCCATTTTGTTGCTGCTCTAGTCTAAAGATAATATGCGATTTCTCTCCCATATTTGTGTTTTAGAAGTAAAAAGAAAATGTTCTTCGAAAACGAAAATAAATGCGAAGATAATGGTATTCGCTACTCCAAAGGAAAAGGATTTCCACCTTCAGTTTGCTGTAAATAATTATTTTTTTAAATACTAAACAGTGGGCTTTAATAATTACACTTACGGCTACTCTTTATGTTGTTTAGTATAAGCATTTACTGTATGAAAAAATATCATATTCACTATAGTGATTATAATTAATGATTCGTCTTCACACTGCATTTATTGCAAAATGCGGCAATTATTTATGACGTCAACTTCAGCGCTCGATTTCTCGATAACGTCACAATGCACATAAGGGTGGTCAATTTAAAATTATCCAAATGCTGAATGAGTTATTGTGCTTCATACTTTTTAGACCAAATTAAATATAAATGAAGTCGATTTTTTTTTTTACCTTTATTTGGTTCCTAGTTTACATTGAAAATTTACTTTTAAAATAACACGCTATGCATACAATAATAGATATGAACATGATAAACTTACTTGTCAAGCCGAGAAAGGAACTCTTTATAATAAGTAAGATAGTTGACAACGCCTCTACTTATAGAGTAGTTGTGTACCATACGAACACAGGAAGCCATACTGAAGAAGGGTGACACCAATGTTTCCTACCAGTACACCGTCTACCTGTCTACCTGCCACTTCCACCTGTGTATTTACCATCTACATACTGCCCCCTTTACCTGTTCACGTAGTGGTTATCGCCAGGGGTACTTAATCATTTCAGGGCTACCCCGGGCCCTCTCATCTTAGTCTGGGATTTTAATAAAATTCAGTTCCGTAAAAATCTTAATTTTGTTGATTATTAGGTATCTTTTGGGAAAACAATTTCTACATGTAATACCATTAGAAACTGATAAAGTCCATATTCAATACATTTGAATACAACTTATTATAATTGATATATTGAAAACCAAGTAAAAAAATGTGTAAAAAAAAATATTTATATATTAATCGTGAAATCAACTTACGTGTTCTTCTGTATTGACTGCTTTAAAAGTGTCTGCTGCCTTTTCTTTCCAAAATGTCTTGTGTTTGTAACGCTATTTTCAAATCATTTATAAATTAATCTATTTTTTTTTTAAAACAAACCGACGTCGGTAATTACACTATCTGTAATTTAGAGTTAGGACGGGCAATCTGGAAATATATAATTAATTATATTATTATTTACCAGGATTTAAAAACTGATTAATTGTAAGTAAATATTTTATATTTAGATCTATATTAGTCGATGAAATAATTAAAAAAGAAATCATGCTAAATACTTGTAAGTAAACTAAATTATATTAATAAGAATGGAAATTATTCGTTTCGTCATAAAACGTTCTGTATTTTATAACAATCCTATCGTGTTTTGCGTGTATCCTATCGTGAAAACCGTTTATCAGGTCTATCGTGTTTTGCGTTTATCGTGTTTTGCGTTTATCGTGTTTTCCGTTTATCGTGTTTTCCGTTTATCCTATCGTGCGTGTATCCTGTCCTATCGTGCGTGTATCCTATCGTATCGTGCGTGTATCCTATCGTATCGTGCGTGTATCCTATCGTATCGTGTATCCTGTAAAGAATAACGATGCGGGTACTGTAACTGCTTTACTTTATTTTGAAATTTCATCAATGATTAAGAAAGAAAAATATGTTATAATTACTAATTAAGAAACTTAAATCTTGCTAATACCGTATAACGGGTATTTTCTGCGGTTGTCCAATTTCTGCGGAATTTTGCGGATAGAATAAATCCTCAAAAATTACAATCGCAAAATATTTTAAATATGACTAAAGGTATTCTATACATGCAAATATAATAAGTGGTGGGTCTGCAGACTCAAACGTGGATGTGTCTTCGTTAGCGAGAAAATTCGGGTGACATCGAAACTCCGATAGCTACATACGAAATCTGGCAGGTTTTCTTCTTATTTTCCATTTTTCAATCCTGTGAATTGTCTTGAGACCGTGATTGAAATAACTGCTTGTGTATACAATACGGCTTGATTGTCTCCTGAATTTTATTCAAATCAGACGACTGACAGTATTAGTAACGCCTCAATGCACGTGACACGTGTGATTTTTGGGGTGGTTGATTATGCAACTGTTTGTTTAGGATGATATTTCCGATTTAATTTTGATAGCAATTAATTTGTAAAGTGTATATGTATTATAGATTATGGCTTGGAGGCATTAATTATCATTATCTATATGTTTGATTGGACTAGTACTGTTACAACAAGTTTTATTTTCGTTGGAGATTAGGGATACTTTTACAAAGAATAACTTAAAGCTAGTTGTTTAATCAAGTTAATAGCGTAATACCTGTTCTCATGCACCTTTCATTCATGTGCCTGAATGGATTTACAAAACGTAATTATGGCAGTGTTGTAATAAATCTTTGAGTTTGATTATCCTGTACTGTACCCTGTAAATAATTTTTTGCGGTAAAGTGCAACCGCAAAAATTGAAAACGCAGAAATTAATTTGCTACCATTTAGGGGTTAAATCGCAAAAATTTCCAACCGCAGAAAATACCCGTTATACGGTAATTGCTACCTTTGCTATCGGTTCATCAAAGGAACTGAGTGTTTTAGGTCAATGGCACATCAGGTTTTACTCCTAAGCCTACGTGTAGATCTAGCTCTACCTTTGAATTACTGATTCCAGCAAGAGAGGAATAAACATCTGTGTCGGAAAACAGTCCAAGAATGTCTATATCCTCAAAATTTAAATTCAAATTTAGAGTTCATCCATTTGACTTCATGTATATATTTGTTTGTTTACATTTTACAGAATACATCTACATATCTAACTCTATTTGTGTATTCATACGCCGTGATTAGGTTTTGCGTGTGTTATAGGAATTTGAATGTTTTGGATTTCCAATGCATTTCTTTGGTGAAAAATTCGCTGAATGTAAATATATCGTGTTGAAATTAACTGTCAAATATAGAATTTAAAAAGATTCATTTCACTAATTTTTATGAACTAGAGAAAGAGAGATAGAGAGTAAGAGAAAGAGAGAGATTTAGAGCAAGATAGAGAGAGAGAGAGAAAGATGGAGATAAAGAGCAAGAGAGAGATGCTTTCAAATGATATTCACCCTGCCTACCGCGCGGAAACCCACTCGCGAACATTTGTGCCGTTGGAAGTGACAGATATAGCTGCATATAAATATAAAGATATAAACATACACATATAGATCTAAAGATATAAACATACACATATAGATATAAAGATATAAACATATACCTAATATCTAAAGATATAAACATACACATATCGATCTAAAGATATAAACACACAGTACCGACCGGACACAACCTAACATCAGAACGAACCCGAACCGGACCCCGGGTTCGCTTCTTGGGTTCGCTTGGGGTCCGCTTCGGGTTCGCTTTCAGAAATTTTGGGACCGCTCTGGGTGCACTTTGGGTGCGCTCCGGGTTCGCTCGGGTCAGCTCTGGGTCCGCTAGAGCGAACCCGGCGTTCGCTTTCCGGGACCGCTTTACCCACAAATGCGTGAAGCGGACCCCGCTTTAATCTCGCCGCCAGTGAGCCCCGCCCCTTGTATATTCCGATACTGTAATGAGATTGTGAATCAATCATTATTGTTTTTGCGGCGATCGATACATGTACATTGTACATGTAAACAGTGACATTATGGGGAACATTGATATATCTTTTTTTTTTAAATCAACTGTATATTCGACGAAGATTTACATGCATAATTGATTTCCATGATTTCTCCGATCTCGGAAATTCGATCCAGAGAAATTCAAAGTTATTTAACAGCGGGTTATAAGGCTTTTTTTTTCTTTAGTTATAACGTGAAAACAAAAACGCTAGAGGAAGAAAAAGATGTTGAATTGATTTACAATGTATCAAATGGTGTACAAGTGAAACTGAAGTTAGCATGTAAACAAAATATCTTTCAAACTCATACGTTAAGGGGGGACCTATGTCGTTTACGTCAAAGCAGCGTTATGTGACGTCACAATAGCGACGTTAGTTTTAACCTGTTGACTTTTGCAACTGTGATATAGGCATAACATTTTTATTAATCAATAACGTATACAATTTAAAAAAAGAAAATTTATTCATCATTAATAACAGTTTTATTTGATTTATGGAGTTTGCTAATAATAGAATGCTCTTCCTCTGGTTGATAATTCATAGCAATATTCCATTTGTGAAGAAATACCTCGATGATATGCTGATATATATAAGTGCAAAAAGATACGATAAAATTCAGCAAAGAACGCGGCTTCAATCAGGGAAATATGTATAATTTTATGCCTGGATAAAACTTAGAAAAAAATAAAGAAATGTACTTGTACCTATATTTGCTTATTGATTTATAGCACATGTAGATTTAATAAAGTCATTCCTAGGTTCTGATAGGTGTTCGTTACGACGGAGAAATGGGGGGGGGGGGGGGGG
>PRKT01000150.1:0-18871 GCA_003671525.1 Saccostrea glomerata | reverse complement strand
ACAGAATGTTTGGAATGAAGAAGAAAAGAATAAATCTGTTTAAATTGTTTCTAATCAAAACAAAATACTCGTTTTTCGCAAAATAGTTTTCTATTCAGATGTTTGTCAGTGCTTACTTACCTTTTTTAGTGCAGAAATGTCAATATTTATGACACAAGAGCACGAAAATAAAAGAAAACGTCATATTTCTCTTTAATTTTATCATAAAGGAATACATTTTTCTTTGTTAAAATAAAGAAATGGATCATTTCTTTCCAAGAATATGAGGTTAAACATTTTCACACAAAGACTTTTTAAGATATTACGTGTTATGCATGTCGGAATTGTAAAAAATACGACAAGAAAAACGGGGTGATACTTACATTGTGCCCCATTATAATTTTTCATGTCAGATGAATGACAATGAATTTGCCTTCATTTTAAAGATACAAGTCATATAAATTAAATATCTGTTGATTTTGAATGTGTTTTGACATTTTTGTTTCTTTTCAGCGCATATTTTGGGAAGAACAATAATGTCTGAAAATGATCTATTTTAAGCATTTCACACTGTTTTTGCACGTGCTCTTATGTAAAAATAAGCACATAAAGGTACTATTTTTAATACCTAAAGATAAAGAGCAAGTGGTCAGGAAAAAAATGTCAAAGTTTTGAAAATTTCACACAAAGACTTTTCGGACATAGGTCCCCCCTTAATTACTTTAAATTATATTTGTTATTCCTTAAGGCAGGTCCACACTTTTACGGATCCGGTTTTAATTTTACACATCAATATAAAATTTTGATTATCCTTGTCTATTGAAATTAAAATCTTTTTTGATGATTGAAAATAATGTAGCAAGCATATATTTGTTTATTATACACATCCAATTGTGCCTAACGTTAATTTAGTGTTAATCTCAATTAACATTCGAATTAACGTTACATTGATGTTAGTTTAATGTTACTTTCGTGTTAAGTTAACGTTAAAATAATTAACATTAAATTAACGTTAATTTTTAACGTTAATTTAACTTAACATTAATTTCATGTTAATTTTTAACGTTAATTTAACTTAACATTAATTTCATGTTAATTTTTAACATTAAATTAACATTAAAATTTTAAGTGAGCTTGGGTTCTGTCTTAAAAAACTAGAACCAAAATATTAACATTAGATTAACGTTAATTAGTTAATGTTAATTTCTTGTTAATGTGAATTTAACATTAATTCTTTAATGTTAATTTCATGTTAAAAAGAATAACATGAGATTAATGTTATTATTCAAATTTTAGACCTAACTTTAAACAATAGTTGCCAATCATTTTAGTGAAATTTAATTAATGATTAAGATGTCCATATGTGGATACTCAAAACCGCCGGGGTAGGGGGGGGGGGGGGGGGGGGGGGGGGGGGGGGGGGGGGGGTAGGCACTTGTGTCGAAAATAATTTTTTAACCCCAATACATAAACATGTAACAGTTGTGTTAGTATGATGCCTTAGGTTAAAAAAGTATTTCCGACACAATTTATTTCCGACACAAACAAACTTGGGCCTTTGTGTGTTTGTGTAAGGGTGTGTACACGTGTGGGTGTGGGAGGGGGGTGTTCCAACTGTTTGCACCCTCTTCACCTCGTCCAATTTTTTCTCCATGCATTCTGAAAAAGTAATTTATTTATCTAGACTGAACTTATAAGCTCAATGAATGTCAAATTGGGATTTAGATTTTTTCCGGCTAAAAATGGTCCGTAGCTTTTCTCAGGATCGGTTTTTGTTTTTTATCGGAGAAAACGTCATGTTTGACGTCATCAGCTGTAACAGAGGAAAAACGAATTATCAAGTCTCTGTTAAAAGTAAGTGTTTTTGTTGTCTTTGTAACATTACGTCTTTAAGAGTTTCATAATTTCTGAGGCCCCTAAATGTTTGAACTTTCTGTACAGCAACATTACGCATACATTACTCAACAGTTCTAGCTTGCAGGCTACTGTGTCGTAGACTGTGCCGATGTGTCAGACCTCTGCTATGATGGATATTTGTATACCAGCATTACTTTTTCTAGGTCTAGTAATTGTTGGTTAAATTTGTTTGAACACTTAAGCCTATACTGTACTCAGTGCCCCCTACGTATGACATGGAGAAAATTCGAAAGTGAAAGTAGAAATCGTGTACAAGTTAACCATCTCGAAGTTGAAGTAAAACACGCAATGTGACCGATGTTTTCCCAGATCCTAACAGTTCATCTTAATTGGTTTCATCATTGAAGAGAAAAAACTATTTAATATTTTTTTATTGTATTTTAAACAGCTGAAACTCGGTGCCATATCTGCCTCGCACTTCTGAAATGGATCAAGTCGGACTAGCTTCCTAAATTATATAATGCCAGTGGAACACAAAACAGGTATTAAAAATGGAACAAAATGTAAACAATTCCCACGGTAAATGTAATGACACACATTTAAACACCCTAACTGATTTTTTTTTATATACCAGTACTTAATTAATTGTCACTACTTGACACTTGTCAATGTTTGTACAGAAACATTTTATGAGCACTATTAAATCAAGATGTTTTTTTCTTCTACTGCATAATGCAGAAAAGATACTTGTATGAAAGATATGGAGAAAAGAGCCGACTACAGCCTAGATGTATACCATTCCTTGGCGCCTCCTTGAATTGATGTTATTCAGGAATGCAGGATAACCAGGAATAAAGGTTATTTATAAAATAGTATATACATAGTGTATTCATAAATTTCATTTAGAAAAATTTTATAACTTGATCTAGAGTTTATGCTAAAGAGACAAAATTAAAGCCAGGTTGCTTTCACTGTACTAAATTTTGCTTTGAATTTGACGCTTCACATAAAAAATGGTTTCTATCTAGGAATATGTTGAAGATATAACTTTTAATTATTATTTTTTTATTTTTGTAGGTTTACTCAGTATAAAGTCTTGCTGTCATGAACATGATAATCACAAGAAAGTGAATATATTTCATCATCTTAAGCGACCTTCAAAATACCAGGTAAAGTGCATTTATTCTGAACACATCAAATATTTAAAACCATTTGATATGTCACCCCTAAATTTTTAACTCTACTGGTCAGAGACCAGAAGAGCTTATGCAATAGTAATGCGTCCCGCGTCCGTCCGTCTGTCTGTCTGTCTGTCTGTCCGTCTGTCTGTAAACAATTTTTCAAAACGCTACTCCTCCTACAATTTTAGTCTGATTTCAATATTAATTGGCGCACAAGTAGACTACACTTAGATACATAGAATAGTGCATCGGTTTTTAATTTCTATGAACAATGTTGCCATAATTACTAAAAAATATAATTTTCTGTGAAATTCCTTAAAAACGCTACTCCTTCTACAGTTTTGGTCTGATTTCAATATAACTTGGCACACAAGTAGACTACACTAAGATACATAGAATAGTGCATCGGTTTTTAATTTTGGTGAACGGTGTTGCCATGGTTACTAAAAATAGAATTCTCTGTGAAATTCCTTAAAAACGCTAATCCTTCTACAGTTTTAGTTTGATTTCAAAATAAGTTGGCACACAAGTAGACTACACAAAGATACATAAAATAGTGCATTAGTTTTTGATAAGTACAAACCAGTAGAGCTACAGTCTCGACAGAGACTTCTGGTTGTTAAAGTATACTGGAAACACAATGTCTGTTTGCCAGTCTCACTGTATAGTATATATGGAAGTATATAGTTTTTAAATACAAGTAGCTTTTTAGTTCACCGAAGCCGAAATCTCAAGTGAGCTTTACAGATCACATTTTGTTCGACATCTGTCTGTCCGTCTGTAAACTTTTCACATTTTCAACTTCTTCTCAAGAACCACTGGGCTAGGAAAAATGGAACTTAAATGTAAGCATCATCAGGTAGTGTACTTTCAACTTCTTCAACCCCTTGGGGTAGGGTGGGGTTACAATGGAATTTCAGTCTTACTTAAGAAATGAGGTATTTTTAAACATCTATCAGGATATAAATATGTGTTGGTCACAACTCACGAGATTAAATTCCATAAAGCCTGAAGGGCTTTATAATGAATTTAATCTCGTACCAACCCGTATTTATAGCCCGTTGGATATTTTAAAATGAAACCTTATTACCTATCATTTACATTTGTGAATTATTTACATTTGTGAATTATTCATACTTTTTATTTACCTGATTGTGGCTTTTAACATGCAAAATGCATTATTTTTCAAAACCAATGGCCTGTATGCAATACACTGAACGTGTTGACCCTTTATGACGTCACTGAGAAATTATGTTGAACATTTATCGATACGCACATCTATGACCTCATGACCCCTCATAACCTCATGACCCATGTACTGGTATTGCTTTTATTAGTGTTATATAAACGAAAAACATTTGCAAATGTAAATATATTGGAATATATTGGAAAAATCTTTTTCTCAAGAACTACTGGGCCATGAAAAATAAAACTTATGTGGAATCATTCTAAGGTTGTGTAGATTCAAATTTGATTTGAGGTTAGGGCTGATCCAAGTTTTACATAGGGATGCAAAGGAAAAACCTTTTTAAAAACTTCTCCAGAATTATTGGGACAGGAATGATGAAACTTATGTGGAATCATCCTCAGGTAGTGTAAATTCAAGTTTGTTCACATTTTGACCCCAGGGGTTAGGGTGTGGCCACAATGAGGGATCACAGATTTGCATAAGAATACATAGGAAAAAGAATCTTCTCCAGAACAAAAAATCAAAGTACTTAGAAGTACAGAGAGCCGGGCTCATTTACAGAGTAAAATGGATTTCTTACATGAATCACGTTTATATTCTAATTAAAACATTATTTTAAAACTATTAATATAAATGATAAGACACTGACAGTGAGTTTTTCAATCTTAATAACACGGTCCCATTTTGTCAGAATCAGAATTAATCTGGTACCGCAGCTGAATGTAAACAAACAGGCCAGTCTGGTTCCCTCTACTGCTTTACCTCGTATGTGTAGAGAACTACGGTAACACTGATTATCAAAAATCCTTACGCTAATGAACTATGTTCTTTGACTTATGAAGTTTTCAAAGTCATTACTACTAATGTTTATTTTATATAGATAAAACTTCGTTTTATTTTTGTTGCTTTATTTATTATTTTGTATTATCTCAAAAGCGGTTGAGAGTAAGAACTATATTTTTGCACGTAACTTTAAAATGGCGACTATGGGGTCAACATCCTGCCTTGAACAGGATCCCATAAGCCGGCAATTGCTCTTTGAGCAATAAGCCCGGCTAAAAATTGTTTGGTCAAATTGACATGATCTGCAAGCAGTGAAAATTTAAATTTATTCAAATAATGCCCCAGGGATTGGGGGTTAAGAAGGGGTCACAATGGGAGATCAGGTAATGTATTGGAAAAATCTTTAAAAATCTTCTTTTCAAGTATGGCAAAAAAATACATGTATGCTGTATTGTAATAGTGACATTCTCAAGTAATAGAAAATTCAAATACCCCTCCCCCAATAAGTATTAAGTAAGTATTAAGTATTAAGTAAGCCTTTCAATACTTACCTGATCTGTGTTTTTCAAATAATTATTATATTTTAAGTATTTGCCTTTTTTCTTTTTCAGATTAGAAAAAGAAAGAAGATTTGTAGCATTGCATTGAAGATGCCTTATTAAAAGTATTAATGGATGAATTGGTGTTTTTCTCTTTTCTTCAGAAAATTTGAAATCAAAGGCAATGCTCAGAAATTGAGGGATTTTGTTGAAAGAGATGATGGGTCCCTTTACCCTTTTGGATATTCAAATTGAAAAGAAAGTGACTCCGGGGATGAAGTCAACATGCAAGCTTAGCTTTCTGCAGTGCTAAAAGGAAAAGTGTAAAATTGATGACCTTCTGGTGTACCTTTAGAGAAATAATTATGATTACATGTAGTATCATTAAATCTTCTGCTATGAGGCAATAACATGTATTTGTCTTGAAGAATAACAAAGAAAATTCCAAAAATATGCACACAATTTTTATGCATTTTAACGTTAAATAAGTGTGAACTAATTAACGTTAATTTAACGCTTAACGTTAATTTAACATGAAAATAACGTTAATTTAACGTTAATTTTTTAACGTTAAATTCATGTATAAGCTCGATTGACGTTAATTTAACGTTAAATATTTAACGTTAAATTAACGTTATTTTCATGTTAAATTAACGTTAGGCACAATTGGCTGTGTAGTGACATTGTGCACACAAAGCATTTAATGTATATTATTTATAGAAATAACCACTTTGCACTCTGTCCATAGGATCTATATGTTATTTAGTACATACACAGAGAGATAATTCTTAATTGCCTTTATGGACCTAAAGCTTTTCGAATTTATTTTCTTTAAACAAACTTACTTGAGATCTATTTATCTTTAATTTTTTGCCTATATCATATTTTTGTTTTTCCTTTTGTATAAGTTTTGCGAAAAACGATTGAAAAAATAGATATTCCAAAAATGGGGGTATAGGTGTTCAAAAGGCTGTTTTGTAAAATTTTTCTGGTCAACAATAATAAAGTATGTTTTTTGCTAACCTTAGATATAATTCTAAACAATTGTAAAGAAAAAAAATAGCATATAAACATATAAGATTTTTAGGAATATTTCAAATAAAGATATTTTGAGCATTTTCTCTGAAAGATTTTGACAGAATCAACATCATTTTTTTGTGTTTTCAAAAAGAAATTTCAAATATTTTCTTGACAAATGAATATCTATGATTTTCCTAAGTTTTAACAATAGTTGCATGTGATTTGGTATATAGTTACATTGTGTAAATAGAATATGATGTTACACTTCTATATGTTGAATTCTGGCTGCTGAATTTTAAAGGTATATACTCCGAGACATGTTGCATGAAAATTAACATGCAAAGATATGTTTTTATGAGTGTTTTACTTTGATTATGACTAATTCAAGATTTTAAAATAAAAAAATAAACAGTTGGACAGAAAATTCTGAAAGTACGGACCTACCTTAAGTTTTGCAAAATCGTAGTTTAAATCTTTGCGATACACGCGAATTACATGTATGATATTGCATCTGGAAATTACATTAATCTTTTGTACACGTGATATATTTAGATTTCATTCATAGTAGTTACACATTAAAAGGTCGTAATTAATATTCATAGGACATTTAAAAAAAATATTAGAATTGTGAATCGAGTATGATTTTAATCAGAATGAAAAAAGAGACAAATTGTTTTCCCGACCCGCTTAGGGTATAATAATATATACCCTTACTTCACACAAACACTTTATTGTAATTAAAAATAATCTTTTTAAAAGTATTTCTAAATATTTAAATATAAATAATTAAAAGAAACATCAAGACCAGAGAGAGAGAGAGAGAGAGATCTTAACTGTATAAACTCTCATCAATAGAGTAGATTTTATTTTATTTATATTTATTTATAAGTCGTACTCGAATTGTTTTCTATAAGCCCGCTGCAATTTTTTTTTTAAATATACAGGTAGACGTACATGAACATGTAATTTTCTGTCATGCCCAATTAAAAAAATCAATAATTTTGATATGAATTTTAAATATATTTTAAAGGAACACGTAAATAGAGAATGGAAATAAATGGAACGTAAATATTGTTGTACAGTTAGTATCTTGAGATGATGAAATTTTACAATATTGTCAAAGATCAATTCTTTTTCTTTCTCCTCTTTTTGTCAGTAAAAATTATTAAACCAATTATTGATTTCCCTTTTTTACGCATTGGCTAATGTATTTACCCAGTTTATTTACCCATGTACTTTAAATATTGGTATAAAAAAACTAAAGAAAATAAATGCGTAAATATTCATGTATCATTCTACGTGGAAAAAATTAAAATATATTTATTATTAATTGCTTTAATGAAAAAGATAATACATACAGAAATATAAAATACAACCAGGTGAATTAAAATAAATAAATATAAAATAATATTTGAATTATCATAATAGATTTACACAGTAACTTTACACGTTTTGCTTGTATGTACAATGTTTGGATTTATATTGCATTAAATCAACTAATTCGATCTTTTATTCCAATTGACAGATCAATATGGTTTATCGCTAAAACTGATCTGTAAAGAAATACCGAACTTGCGTTTGCTCTCTGGGTTCGCTACTGCTACTGAATTTAGGGTTCGCTCTCTGGGTCCGCTCCAGGTTCGGACTGTGTCAGCCCTAGCCGACCCCGAGCGAACCTGAAGCGGACACAGAGAGCGAACACGGGGTCCGTTCCGGGTTCACTTTCTGTTAGGTTGTGTCCGGTCGGTACTATGCACATATAGATCTAAAGATACAAACATACATATATATTTAGGAGCTAAAATGTTAAAAACATATTTTGTAGATCAAACATTTACTCTAATAATTATTTCTTACAAAATATATTCAATACTTTGTTGTTGGTGTTGTTTTGTCTTAAAAAAAACAATTTTCACAATATCGAATAATAGTCGACATACGATTAAGACCGTTAAACAATGCGGCATAGAGAAGCATGTTGTGAGAAAAAAAAATCTTCATATCTTAGTACTGGGCGTTTGGCAAAGGTGTTAAAACACATGTTAGACCTCTTAGCTTTACTAAGCACTTCAAAAAGGAATAAAATCCGGACCTTCTGATCGAAAGCAGAAAGAACAACACCAGGCTACTTCAAGGCAACAATAATCGCTTATACATCTACAAGATAGACGTCAATAAATTAGGGAATAAATAATTTCTAACTTAATATTTGCGACCGTTAATGCTTATTTAACGTCGCAACTGAGTTTTACCGGCGAGGCGTAAGCGGAGCCAGTACCACGGATGTTTGCGACCGTTGAATCAATATTAACGGTCGCCAATATCAAACTAGAAGATTCTCATTTCAATACAATCTATGCATTTTGTTTGTTGTTTACATATTATTTTGTTGTGCTTCGTTATATGAAATACGTAACGGAGCATTGTGTTTTTGCGTCGCTCTATTATGACGTCACAATGAAAAGCTTTTACTCACGTTAACGCTCGTTTTGCTGTCTAAAACAAAGCACATTAGCCAATCAAAATGTGTTTTACGAATCAAATGCATTAAAATGTAGTTATGACTGATTTCCGTTATGAATCATTTAGCATACCTCATACGCTACGAAGCGAGTTATGAGAAATTATAAGTCGTCAATAAGTTATGTTAAACAGAGGTATTTTTACTTGTGCATAGATTTCTTTTTCAAGCTGATTCTAAAACTGCTATTAGATTCATACAATACGCCTAGATAAATAGACAAGAATTAAGAAAAAAAGTGAATTAAAGGTCAATGCTCACAATCAAGTAAATGCAGAGATATCGCATCATGTCTTACAGCTTGAGAAACGTTGAGGAACATCATCCCTCTCGATACCTACTTATATTTCCAATAGCTCTAAAAAGTGAATGTTATAAAATATCACGATGTTCGCAACATTTTGAATCAGAATCTTTGTAATTAGCTTGCTTGACGTTAATTTTTTATAAATGAATTGCACGTTTTGTCAATGAGTAGTCTTATGTTTCCTTTGTAAACCTTCTGTTTCTTGTTTTCTGTTCAAAATATTTCGAAATAGACAAAACGTGAAATCCATTTATAAACATTTAACTTCAAGCATGCATGCTTGTGATTCTGATTCAGAATGTTGCAAACATCGTGATATTTTATAACTTGTATAACTTTCACTTTTTAGAGCTATGGGAAATATATGTACCGAGGTTGCTAATCATCAACGCTTCTCAATCTGAAAGACATGATGCGATATCTCTTCATTCACTTGATTTTGAGTATTTACCTTGATTCACTTTTTTGGTCAACTGAGCTGAAGTCTTAAGTGAGTTTTTCTGATAAAAATTGTCCTTTTTCTGTCGTTGTTGTCGTTGAAGTCGTTGGTGTCGTTTTCGATGTTGTTGTAAGCTTTTCACATTTTCATCTTCTTCTCAAGAACCACTGGGTCAATTTCAACCAAACTTGTTACAAAGTACATTGTATCCTTAGTTGAATGGCATTCAATTTTGTTCAAATGAAGGGCCACGTCCTCATTCATGGGGGGTAAAATTGTGAATTAGTAAAATATTAATGGCATGATGTGCCATGGGTGTGGTGGGGCCACATTGGGGTATCAATTTTTAACATAAGAAAACATGGGGAAAATCTTTTAAAATCATCTTCTGAAGAACCACTGTGTCAGGAAAGCTGAAACTCATGTGGAAGCATCCGCATGTAGTGTAAAATTAAGTTTCTTCAAATCATGATCTCCAGGGGTAGGGTGGGGCCACAATGCGGTTTAAAATTTCAACATAGACAAAATCTTTAAAAATCTTCTTCTAAAGAACCACTGGGCCTGGAAAGCTGAAACTCATATGGAAAATCCTCATGTAGTGTAGATTTAAGATTGTTCAAATCTTGATCCCCGGGTGTAGGATGAGTCCACAATGGGGCATCAAAGTTTAATATAGGAATACATAGGAGAAATCTTTAAAAATCTTCTGATGAAGAACCACTGGGCCAGGAAATATGAAACTCATATCGAAGTATCATCTGGTAGATAAGATTCAAATTTGTTCAAATCAGGACCCCGTGGTAGGATGGGGCTGCAATGGGGTATCAAAGCTTAGACTAAGAATACATGAAAAAAAAAATTCTAAAAAAAAAAACAGCAGACCCATGATTGCTCATTATTATATGGAAGCATTCCTCTGTTAAATAAATATAGATTTATTTTTGTTCAAATCAGATTCCCTTGGGTCGGAATGGGGCACATTGGGGGATCAGATTTTTACATAGGAAATACTTCTTCTCAGGAACAGCAAAGCCATAGTAAGTCATAGAAACCACTGCCATTATGTGTCATATTAATTCAATAGCACCATAGGAAGAATAGACTTAAGTTTGTTCAAATAAACCCCTCTCCCATGAACCCAGTTCTAAATATTTTTTTTTAAACTTTTCAATACTAAATTGATTTTTGCTTTTACCTAGCAAGTTGTTCAGATGAGCAATGTGGACCCTGGGGGCCTCTTGTTCTTAATTCTTGTCTATTTCTCTACGCGAATTGTATGAATGTATAACGGTTTAAGAATCAGATAAAAAAAAAACATCTATGCACAAGTAAAAATAGCTTAGTTTAATCATTACTTTTTGACTACTTATGAATGTCTAAGTCTGCGCAGGTAGGTTAAGGTTACAACCAAATATTCTACTTGCCTATATGATATTACGTCATAGTAAGCTATATGACGTGAGGTTTAGAGATAATTTCTTAAAATTGATACCTAAGATTAATGTAAGTTCGTAAAAACGAAGCAAAATATGCAGAGGCATAATATAAACGGAATTTTGTCATTTCTAGGCCTCTGTATATATCGCAGGGGTTAAATACCAAACCCGTGATGTCATATCTGTTGATCATGCAGTAGTAGAGTGAAAATGAAACGTAACGAGAATTCATGTAAACAAACACAAGTAATCGGAGTTTAAAAGTATTTACAATGAATATCATGTGTGATTCATGTGAGAATAAAACTTATGAATAAGGTATGGTAATAAAATTCTTCAATTTCTTCGTAAAATTAAAGCAGGGAGGGTGTTTACTTGCCGATCAGCCTTTCCTCTGTCGTTCGTAACAAAAAAGATCCAAAAGTTCAACACTACGCGGCATACTTTCAAAAATTAATTTTTGTTTCTATCTAAAGTTCTTATACTATTGTTTTTGGAAAATGCTGCTAGAATCGTATGGTTTACGGGAAGTGATGCATTTTTTTCGATGTTATTAACAAAATGCAAAAATTTTGGGAAGCTTTCGTCCGAAAGTGTTGAATAATTATTTCTGTGACAAAACAGTAGGATTCTTGCAGCACTTTTCATGGTACAGAGATGTTTTTACATTACTATTATTTACAAATTGAAAGTAAATATCCCCTGGGTTGTGTTGAACTTTTCACTTTTTCAATAAGGCATATTTTCTAATTATAGACGTCGCGTGGTGACGTCTTGGTGAAGTGCTTCCTGTAGTATAAGTTCCATTGAACTCTATTGAATGCATAATTATAGCAAAAGTTTTATCCTTGACTTTTCCGATTTATTAGTGTTACATAATTATAAAAAAAAGTGTTCATTTACCGAATTCTGATCCATGTGCTGCCTTAACATACCCGCGTGATTAAATAAAGCAAAATGTGTTTTCTGATATTTTAAAGAAATGTTGCTTTTGTGTTTCAAAGTTAACCTTTCGCGTATAAATCAGACCATCTCTTTTATGAAGGCCTTACCGTGCTGTTTTGCATAGTAATGCCCTTAAAGGTAGCTGGTGATGTCCCCCTTTTCTAATCATTTTTTGTCAATAGTTTGCCTTATTTTAGAAATTGTTTAAGTGAGAAGTATATTTTAATGTATCGAATGAGCTTTTAAACAATTCTATATAAAAGAAAAAAGCTTTATTTGCCTGGACGTATTGACATTACCCAACGATGCATGTCTTTAACCTTTCTCAATCTTTGTTTCTTATTAAAATCCATCAAATAAGAAACAGGGAGTGTATGCGAGGTCGATTTTGAAGAACTCAGCAGAGACCCCACGTATGATTTTGCAAAAAGAGTATAATTCCAATTTATCAAAATGCACACAGCATTAAAGAATATCAAGCCTTCGTTCATTTTCTCGGGAAAAGCTAATTTGCTCGCTTATAAACATATGAAGTGTGTTAAAATGATTCATCACGGAAATCAATCACATTTATGATTATTGACTTCTACCTGGTAGGAGGGATTATCGTTATCTGAACTAAAAGTAGTCTGGTGGGGTTCGTGCTGCATTCAATCACATAATCCCGATTCAATTCAATTTTATTGTGCTCAGTAAAGCTGCGAGGTCTTACATATGTTTTGACTTTTTTTTAAAAAGCCCCGTACTAAGTCATCAAGATTTTCTCACACGACATGCGTCTGTTTGTCCCCTTGTTTAACGATTTTAATTTTAAGTCGGTATTGTGAGAATTGTTTTTTAAGACACAAAAACACCAACAACAAAGTATTCAATATATATTTATATATACAGTACCGACCAGACACAACCTAACAGAAAGCGAACCCGGAGCGGACCCCGGGTTCGCTCTCTGGGTCCGCTCCGGGTTCGCTCGGGGTCCGCTAGGGCTGACCCCGAGCGAACCCGGAGCGGACCCAAAGCGAACCCGTAGCGGACCCCGAGCGAACCCGAAGCGGACCCAGAGAGCGAACTCCAAATTCAGTAGCGGTCCCAGAGAGCGAACGCGGGTTCGGTATTTCTTTACAGAGCTGTCAATCAGACTTAAGGATTAACCAATCAGCGCATCAACCAATCAAAATAGCATATTGAACTGCCGATTAGGATATATAAGATCGAACGTGTTGATTTAATTCGATATAAATCTAAACACTGTGCAGTTGTACATACAAGCAAAACGTGTGAATGTGCTGTGTAAATCTATTATTAAAATTAAAATATTATTCAATATTTATCTATTTTAATTCTCCGGGTTATATTTAATATTTACATTTTTATTTTCTTTTTTTTTAAAGCAATTAATTAATTATATGTTTTTATTTTCCAAGTAGAAAATGAAATACGTCTGGTTTATCGGGGTATAGTCAGGTCATAGACACCCCTACTAATGTGTTCGGAACCTTTTATTTTTCGGTGTTGTGCAAATTATAAAACCCGATGAGTTCAGAGAAGCTCTGGCAGTGACTCTGGCGAGGGTCAGCGAGACTTCAGCGAGATAGGGTAAAATATTCACGGAAATGTGGCTAGGAAGTGACTTGCACGTGGAGGCATGGTAAACAGAAAAGATATGTTGCGTTTCAGTTTTAATCACCCTAGAATCAGCTGATAATGTCTGTAGAAATGTACTTCAATCGAACGATTTCTCTTACATTCATTCAAACTTAAATAAGTATTCTCTATAATTCAATTTTCTACAGTCATGAATTAAAATTTCTTTTTCGACAAATATTTTGTGCATGGAAACCGGGACTATATTTTTTGGCGTCAGATTCGCAATGAGGCACCAGCATGATTTTAACTGACCAATCAACTGAATGAGTATTGCATTATGGGTTACTACGAATACTACAGGAATTTTACGCTTGAAAAAAGGAAAATCTTATGATAAATGAAAAGCATTTTTAAAAATACTATTTTCATGCTCATAATGACAAACGATTCATTTCTTAAGTAAACGGTGAAAGTCTAGGTCTCTGATAGTCATACCGCAAAAGCGATTTGCGTCTGTATTAATTCCTTTGTTGTACTATCGGTGTATACGATTGCCAGGTGGATTCCCTGACCGAACACGTGATCACGAACGTAAACAAAGTTTTGTCCATTTAAATGCATAAGAGATGCTGCTCGTGTTCCTTACCCTTGAAGCGCTGGTGTGCTGAACTAGACACATACTAGATTTTATCAAACATTTTCTTTTTAGTTAACAACAGATTAAACAATATCTTTCATGGTTTCTTATACTGTATTTTGTTCGAAAGAACATTTTTTTATATTTTGCAGTCCATTGACATGATCCTAGATTGATCTGAACTACGTGTTCGAAGTAAAATGTAAACATGTATTTGGTGTAAACGTTGCTATTCATTCAACGATTGGCCAGTTGCTCGTGGTACATGTAAGATCCTCTGTGCGCATTTATAACAATAGCCATATAAGGCAAACAAAGGTTTGTCAGTGTAAGTGATAATACACATTTTTTTACCAGCGAATCGGTCAGATCAGAGTGAGCTCTAATTTTCGCCGAAAAGTATTAGACATATTGTTATTTGAACACCCCCTCTTTTAGCCACCCTCCTTCTTTTGAAAATCATGAAAGTCTTTCAGAAAGGTCTGGAAACATTTATTACAGGACATATTTTCAATGAAATAGGCTATAGAAATATCATGTTTACTGCCAATTTTATTTATAAAACCGGTTGTACCCTATAACCTTTAAATAGATCAACCTAAATCACGTGTCTTGAATTTACATCACAATAACATTAGTAGGGGTGATAGAGTAAAGCGTACATTGTTTCAATCTCTCAAAATGGCGTAACTATACTTGACAAAGAATAACCAGAGAAATATAATATAGAAGGGATATTTTAACGTATGAATAATGATCTATAATACATTTTGAAATGTTTTAGCACAGTCACTAATTATACGGGGAAAAAAATTAATAAAGGCGTAAGCAATACATAGTTATGTGGGTTGTTCGAGAGTTGGTAACGCAAACTAACTGTGGAGTTACTAACACTATTTAATTGAAATAATAATCTTGTTAAGTATCATCAGGAATTGGGTCTAATTCATGTTCATTCTGGTGAAGTCATTCAGTTTGTTAATACCATTAGGACGGAATTACTTCAATCTGTGCATCCAGAAGGAAGATTTTCATATACACGCATTTTTTTTCATGCCCAAAAAGATCAAGAAGATTAAGAAGATTCAATAATTTTGATGTAAATTTTGAATAATTTAATGTAACACGTAAATTGAGAAATCATAAATAAAATAATTAAATAATTAGAATTTTGTTAAGACAATGTGTGTGTGAAATAGGGGGCATATATTAATATATTTTTTTATCGGGTCGGGAGAAGAATTATTATTTGCTTTTTTCTTTATTCTGATAAAAATCATACTCCTTCCAAAACCTTGAAAAAGATCTGATATACAATGCAATTTTTTTTTTAAAATGTCCAGTAAATATTCATTAGGAACTTTTAATGTGTAACTACTATAAATGAAATCTAAATATATCATATGTACAAAAGGTAACATGTAATTTATAGATGCGATATCATAATTCACCTGTTGAGCAAACATTTACACTACAATTTAACAAAACGTGAGATATTAACAAATATATTTTTAAACTATATAAAGCATAAATTTAAAAAGATTAGATTTCTTTTGTCAGTCTCACTTGTACACTGAAAATCAATTCAACTTTCTTTTTTCCTTTTTTTTTTGTTTTCTCGGTATAATGTAAGAAAAAAAAAATAAATGCCCAATAACCCGCTGTTAAATTAGTTTGAATTTCTCGTGATCGAGAAACCAAGGAAATCATTTATTCATGTACATGTAAATCTACGTCGAATGTACAGTTGAATTTTAGAAAAATTATCAATGTTCTCCATTATATCACTGATTATATGTACAGTGAACATGTCCGCATCGTTGCATACATAACAATGATCGATTCACAATACCATTACTGTATTGGAATATACAAGGGGCGGGGCTTACTTGCGGTGAGATTAAAGCGGGGTCCGCTTCACGCGCCAGTGCGTAAAGCGGTCCCAGAAAGCGAACGCCGGGTTCGCTCTAGCGGACCCAGAGCTGACCCCGAGCGAACGCGGAGCGAACCCGGAGCGGACCCAAAGCGAACCCGGAGCGGTCCCAAAATTTCTGAAAGCGAACCCGAAGCGGACCCCGAGCGAACCCGGGAAGCGAACCCGGGATCCGCTCCGGGTTCGCTCTGGTGTTAGGTTGTGTCTGGTCGGTACTGTATATATATGTATATCTTTCCCTCTGTGGGTTACGTTCAAAGTTCAAATCAGTTCAAATGACTTTAAATGACTCTCGTTTGTAGTCAAGAACACGACACTCAATACCACCTCAAAAAAAATAATATAAAGGTGTCCCATTTTTCCCAATACTAATTATATAACCATGGCAAGAAGTGTAGTTTTGGATACTAATAGTATTACTCAGTAAGTGTCTTATGGGCGAGTTCGATACCTACAAGTGCTAAGACAGTTCCTTGCCAAAGCATTGCTTAGACGTCCCCTGGTGTTGTGTTTTTGGACCTTTAAATGAAGAATAAAATCAAAGTTTTAAGAATTGTATGAATGGAAACCCTTTGCAAAAAAATGGTAAAACCATAAAGAAAAATAATATATCGTCTTTCATCCGATTCCCCCAAGACTACTAAGTTAAAATGAATGAAAAGTTAATAATTTTATCTAGTAGAAAGACATTTCTTGCAAATACAATGTCATAGGACACAGGCGCAATTGGATGGGTTTTCTAACTTACGTCAATAGAAATTGAGTTGAAGAGTTTTCATTCCTGTCGTATTAATATAATTCGTTATGGATCATCCAAAAGAATACAAGGTCGTATTTTTGTACAAGGCTATAATTGATATAAAGGGAGCTATACTGATTTTAACTTTTTGAATACTGTTGTTAAATTCCAACAATCCCTTTATTATAATAAAGAACATAAAAAAGTACTCAAGTTTGAAATGAAAAATAATAAAAGGTCAGTATAATTTACAGAGAGCCTGCTAACAAATTAAAGATATTCAAAAACTGTCTTTACTGTATCAGTAATTCACTTTGAATTTAAGCGGTTAAGTTTACCGAACCATATTTGGACCAAACTTTTTCACCTTAAATATGTATATTTCTTTAATTGAAATAAGAAAATTTGGGTTTTTTATTAAAGCATTTTAGAGTAGAAAAGTATACACCAAGAGAAAATGGAAATTTTATTACCTAAGCAGTAATTAATCATTGAGGATTGCATTAAAGTCTATGAAAAGAAGTATATCTTGAAAAAAATACTACGAATATCAATTGAAGCTGTGGTGAAGAGATGTATTGGATCAATAAGAATAGGATTTTTTTTTTTTTGACAGATAGATTTTTTTAAGAATAGAATTTTACTGAGTTTAATCAAAGGGAGATAACTCTTCATGAACAGGAAAAGGTCAAACAATGTGAAATAAAATTGTAGATTTAGACTTTAAAAATGTGAACATAGATTTAAATTACACAAAGACTTTCCTTGCAATTAAAGTCCTCGCCCACTGACGTCAAACACAAAGTCAACTGCACGAGATTTACATGCATATTTGGCCTCCTTTGCGTCGGACATAGAAGACAGATGCGCACGAGATTTACAGCATATTAATCCTCTCTAGCTTCTGGCCTATCGACCTGTCTAATTTACATTTCGGTAGAATTTTCAATAAATCAACTCCGCTAACTTTCAAACAGTTATCACAGAGAAAAAAAAATAGAAATGGAAATATGTCTAAATATAATGAATACTCAGCCCATAAAAATCTGTTTTGCTATCAATCCTACTGAATCTCAGGATATATGGGTTGAATACCTTAAACTGATAGATACATTTAAAAACGATACAGACATAAATGGGATGGGGATAGAAAACATGAAATATTAAAATCTACATCTTGACACCCGAAAAAGATAATAGATTAACAAAATAAAACGTCTTATAATGAATTTATGAATATTTGTTTTTTTTTAATTGTTCTGTTTTGTATTCAAGTCCAATTGTCAACTGTCTGGAGGATATTTGGTTGAGATTGAAACAGAAGAAGAAAACGCCTGGATAGCTGAAACATTTCTGCTTAACAATAGTCAAAGTAAGCTTATATGTTTACATATTCATTGCATGAAAAATATGAAAACAACGAGCAGTGTTCTAGCTCAGAAGTCCATTCTACTCTAAATCCATTGATTAATTTTAATGAAAGTACAATAAACAACAAACACACCATTTAGACATAGCAACGACACGCAGCAGCTTTATATGTACAGTGTACATAACATATGCAAAATATGAAAATCAATTTGTATATACATGTTCATGTTGGATTGAATAAATAATGACAAAATTAAACTTTATCGTGCTCTACGTGTCGTCCTAAACTGGCATCTAAACCATTATTCACCTTTTATATAGCCTTGCAAACGAGACCGGTTCTAAAGAACCATTTGATATTCATCAGGTATTCGAATGAAAACCTTGTAATTCCGAAAAAGTAATTCA
>PRKT01000149.1:1098840-1110999 GCA_003671525.1 Saccostrea glomerata | reverse complement strand
TCTTGCCCTCTTTCGCGTTTTTTTACGTTTGCTCCTGGGTATTATGCCTGTTCTGAGTACAAATTAATGATGATTAAATAACTATGCTTCTTCCAAAAGGGCCCTTGGGTCAGGGGTACTTGGGTTAGGGGTTGTGATGTTATATGAGTTATTGAACTTATCCGGAATTGGTCAGGTCGACCGTTATGTTTTATGTATATAGTATGAAATAAAAAACTTCATTCTTGAAAGCACAGTGCGACTTCGTAGTCGTGTTTTGTTTGTCTCAGTAAAAGGCCATTACATGGTGTCAGAAGTGAACACCGAAGCATGGAGCAGTTAAAAATTCCGTCGCAGCTAAGTTTTGAAGGGAACTTAGCGGAAAATTGGAAAGAATGGCTGCAAGGATTTCGCCTATACCTGATCGCGTCCGGAATCGACGAGAAAGCGGGCAAGGTAAAAGTTGCTACATTTCTACATGTTGCCAGCGTAGAAGCTAGACGAATCTACAACACATTTAATATTTCGCAAGATGATGTTGGATGTGCTGATCAAATGCTTCCAGGACTACGTCGAACCACGTAAGTATTTGACTTACGTGTGTCATATATTTTTCACACGTAAACAAGAAGCGCATGAGAAATTGATGACTATGTCACAGACCTAAAAAACAAAGCATTACAGTGTGAATTTGGTGAATTGAAAGAATCGCTTATACGTGACAGAATTGTGTGTAGCATATCCAAAGAAGCATGCAGGGCCAGACTTCTGCGAGAGTCGGATCTATCACTCGCCAAGTGCATGGACATATGCCGCGCATCTTAACTATCAGCACTAGAATTGAAAACTTTACATCAAGAACCAATAGCAACCGCATCTGCTCATGTTGTATCTAAGAAACACAACCACAAACAACACAACAGTGGTGAAAAGCACAGAAAACAGAAAGCAGCCAACGTCCAAAGTACAAACACAGACAAACCGTGTGGTAGATTTGGACGACAGCATAAAAAAGGAAAATGTTTTGCATACAACAAAATCTGCTACAAGTGTAAGAGTCCAATAGTTTTTGCAAAATATTATGCAAAATATTGCAAAACGGGATGGAAGTCGATCGTGCATTCTCTAGAGGAAAGGGAAGAAGACCTCTACCTTCTTATTTGTTAATTTATTTCAAATTCTAATAACCAATTTAAAACTCAACGAGTTTTACCTCAAACATTTAAATTTAAGAGACAGCCAAAATATGCACTACGTTTAAGAAAATGCCAAGAAGCAGACTAACTAGGATATACAGAAATTTTCGTATTTATATTCCATTAAGACAAATTACACTCCGTTTCCACACAAATTCGTATAGATCCATACGGAATATTACGAAAAATACGGAGAAATATATACGAAAAATAGTTCCATTTAAATACTAGTAATTAGATCAATAATAAGATTTATTTTCCTTTACGAAATAAATCCACTTATTACAGCGATGGTTACTACTATATCTCAGATCCGCGCCTTGAATTTGTGTGCGAAATGCCCAATTATATATGACGTTATTGCTGTTAATTTTTGACGTCACAATATTTGTTACAGTTTGGGAAGTGGATTTAGTTTGTCTCTTAGCTTAAAAAAATCAAAAGGTCAAACCATTCTAAAAATTGTAAACTTCTTATCACAAAACACATTCTTGAGAAACTTTTAGTTTGTACGTCGAACTTCGAGGCCATTCTTTTTCAACGGCATTTTCAGTAGCCTATCATGCTTTTCTAAGAATCGGTGAATTTACCTTTAGTAGTTCAAATCAAGCAAATCAAATCATTTCTATTGAACATGTAAAATTTAGAAAAAATGACAATTCTGGGGAAAATTTCGTGGAGCTTAGAGTTCCTTTCTCAAAAACTGACCAACTTCGGTAAGGGGAATCCGTACATGTATGTTTGAATCAAACTAATGATTCTGTCTGTCCAGTTGTCTGGTTGAAAAGGTACATCACCTTGAGGCCGAAATTTGACGGTCAGTTATTTAAACATATGGATGGTAGTCCTCTAACGAGGTTTCAATTCTGTTCAGTATGAAATAAGTCTCTCGAAATAGCCGGTCTTCCAAACTTAAAGTACAAGTCTCACTCTTTCTATATTGGTGCCGCGTCATTTGATAAAGAACTCACCATTGACAGCAACTAAGTGATTCATAAAATTATTGAGTCTAACAGTAGCAAGATTTTCAGATTTTGAGTTTGAACTAAAACGCCTTCTGATGAAATTCTTGGCAAAATATTGGACTAACCAATTGTTGTGTTGGGGAGTAACTCCTGAAGTTTTTTGAGTGTTGAACACATATTGGACCAAAGTTGCAACACTGGAATTTTATCCTTTTTCATTCCCTCCACAATGAATAATTAAAATTTCAGGAGGTGATTCATAACGTAACAAAAGATTTATTATTGGAATAAGGTCAAACCAGTTCATACATCCCTTTCCCTGCCAAAACATTCTGTTATTTCTTCGTTTTAAATCCACACCATCAAAGGATTTTCTTGCATAGTAGAATGCCCATTTAATAATTGAAGAACCAACAATCCAAATAACCTTTTCATCTCCTATATAAAATATGAAAAATTCAATCAAGGACATCACTAAATCCTAATAAACCTTTTTAAGGCATCTGAACATCTACCTTGCTTTTTAGCTCACCTGAGCCGAAGGCTCAAGTGAGCTTTTCTGATCAAAATTTGTCCGTTGTCTGTCGTTGTCGTTGTTGTCGTCGTTAACTTTTCACATTTTCATCTTCTTCTCAAGAACCACTGGGCCAATTTCAACCAAACTTGGCACAAAGTATCCTTGGGTAAATGGGATTCAAGTTTGTTCAAAGAAGGGCCACGCCCTTTTCCATGGGGATATTAATTATGAATTAGTGAAAAAATTAATGGCATTTAAAAAAAAATCTTCTCAAGAACCACTGGGCCAAGATAGATGAAACTCATGTGGAATCATCCACAGGTAGTGTAGATTCAAGTTTGTTCAAATCATGACCCCTGGGGGGTAGGGTATGGCCAAAATGGCCGATCAAAGTTTTACATAGGGATATATATGAAAAATCTTCTTCTCAAGAACCACTGGGCCAGGAATGATGAAACTCATGTAAATCATCCTCAGGTAGTGTAGATTCAAGTTTGTTGAAATCATGACCCCCGGGGGTAGGGTGGGGCCAAAATGGCTGATCAACGTTTTTCATAAGAATATATAGGGAAATCTTTTAAAATCTCCTTCTCAAGTACTTCAAAGCCATGATAAGTGATATTTATATGAAATCATCCTCAGGAAGTGTAGATTCAAGTTTGTTCAAATCATGATCCCCTAGGGGGTTTTAGGGGCCAAAATGGTCGATCAAAGTTTTTCATAAGAATATATAGGGAAATCTTTTAAAATCTCCTTCTCAAGTACTTCAAAGCCAAAATTAGTAATATTTATATGAAATCATCCTCAGGTAGTGTAGATTCTAGTTTGTTCAAATCATGACCCCCTGGGGGGTTAAGATTTAAGCCCCCCTCCAAACTCGGTAAACTTTCATTTCTGATCTGATACTTGCTTTCTCCTAGCCGGTGTGCTCAGGTGAGTGCTGTGGCCCCTGGGCCTCTTGTTTATTTTTGTTTCTGAGTGACCATAAGAAAAACTACCCGAGAGATTACTTGGGATTCAAATGAAATGTTTAGTAGTGATGGTCGTATTTCGGTAATTGTTTCTTGCTATACAACTTACAAAGGGTCTTGCAGAATATGTTTTTCTATAAAAGGTTAAATATGCAGTTTGAGCTTCAAAATGTGGCCAAGCCTACACATAATCGCGTCTCTCATTCCACCTATCTTCGTTGGCCGTGGGTGTCATTTTCAACGGACATGATTCAAGTATTTTTTCACAACTTCTGCTGAATATCTGCTTACCCAGTACCAGCTTGAATGTTGTCAGTATTCAAATCTTCAGGACTTTATAAAAATAAGGATATAAAGTTTATAAAGATAAGGATTTAAGGTTTATAAGGATAAGGAGTTATGTTATAATGATTTACAAAGTATATATTGTTTTAAATAGGTCGTGGCCACCATCGCCAAATCAAGAATAAATGATTTTAAGAAATTATATTTGTCTTCATCGTCTTTAATAATAATTTGACTTTCATTCATTCAACAATAATTAATTAATTAATTACCTTGTAACTGTTCATTTTTACTTCTTTTCAAAACCCCAAGAGCGTATAAATATACACCGCGGATAAAAAGTAAAGTAAACCGGAAGTATACCACAATGCAATGCGCCGCCATGTAAATAGAAAAATAGACTGTCTGCAAGCCTACAACACGTGTCTGCATAATACAGGTAAAATACTAGTGAAAAATGTAATTTAATCAAAACATCTAGTAGTTCATATTCTTTTAAAAGCATTTATGCAATTATTTCAGCAAGGGCATCATTAAATACGAAAGGATAGGCATGCATTACATGTACTCATTCTACTTTCACTTTGCATATGATGACATGAAAAGTTGTGAATCCAATTTTTAAAACATCACATAATAAATGTACAATACATACGATCAAATTACTCAAATTGTGAACCATATAAAGTGTTAAATTAATATGCCAAGATTTGTAATTTAAAGACAAATAAAATATGGGGACTTGAAATGACCAAACTTTACATATTTTCATCCATATAGATTATGCAAAACATCAACAATACAAATTCAATTTAATCTTACAATATTTACAAATGTTCACACCTCACTTCCTTTCTCACTCCTCGATAAGTTGTCGTAACAATTCATTCTTGGTCTTCATTTGGTCATCCATAGCGTTGACCGCTGTGTATATTAAAAAAAATAAGATTTTGATTCATTTTTTTAGTTCTGGCAATACCCGATTGATGACACTGCCAGGCGTACTGTTCTCCTCCTCTGACTGCTTCTCTTTCTCTGTCTTTGTGCGCTTTTCCTTCTCCATCTGCCCTTCCTTCGCTGTATGCCTTGTCTTCTCTGTCTCTTTATGCTCTGTCTTTTCCGTGTGCTCTGACATATTAATCTGTAAGATAAACAGGTACATTGGAATTTCCATCACCTTTTAATTAGTATTGTTCAATTGAGAAGAGTTATTTCCCTTTTGGGAGTTTTCATCCTTCTAGTTGGTTGGTGCTTTTGTTCAGAGATGTTTTCAGAAGACAATATCACTTCTAAATTTCGAGGATCTACAAGTTCAGCTTCCCCTAAGATTTCATCTTGTTTGATAATAACATCTGTCTTGAAGGGATTCGTTACCCTTATCTTTGCGCAAACTTTATTTTCTAAGTCTGTCAAACATGACGCCACCAGAAGAGAAAATCTATTGTTGAAATCTTCTGAAGGTTCAATACAAAATACATAGTAAGGTAAATTCTCGTCACTTTCAAACCTGTCGACAAAAACCTCAATTAATTGCTCACTGTATGCAGGAATTCCATTTTCTTCTTTCAATGAAATATATTAGCCTAAAAGAGCTTCATCCTAAATTTTAGCCACAATAATGTCCTCTGTGAATTTTACGTGGCCCAGTTGAATCTACAAAACGGCTTTACCCAACCATTCAAGAGTTCCCGATTAACATTAGTTAGTGAATTTGACTGATTAAGTTGTGATCTTGATTCTCTGGGGATTCTTTCAAAAATTCTCTTAGATATGATTGACCTTGTGGCTCCTGTGTCAGTGGTCCATTCTATTTCTACACCCTGTATGGAACCACTTATATATATCCCAGGACTCCCATTTATCTGCCTGAGGATGTATTCAAGAGAGGAAACATGGTGCTGAAGATTTTCAGAATTAGTATATTCATCTTGTACTGGTCTACAGGAATCTTCCTGACCACACCTGTGGATTTCATCTGCAACAAAATTATCACTCAAGCTTGGATTATTAAACAAACATGAATTGCAGTTTACCTGACTTGCATTAGCATTTAACTCTGGGCAGTCTACCTGACTGTCCCCCAGATTATTAGCGGCAGTCTACCTGACTACTATCAAGGGATTCAGAAATTGGTTCCACCCCACATTGACTGTATCCAATACTTGCTATTCCAGGTACCACCCCACAGTCTACCTGACTGTGTCCAAGACTTGCTATTCCAGGTACCACCCCACAGTCTTCCTGACTGTTTGCAAGACTTTCAAAATCTGGCACCACCCTATCCTGGTCCACTCCGAGCACTAAACTCAGCTGCTGTTCAGAAACATTCTTATGTTTATTGCCTTGAAATACAGCAGTATAAAGATTGTCAAAGATTGTATTGCAGCTATCAGCTGTCATAATATTTGTGGAACCTTTTCCTTCTGCACCAGGGTTGTCCTCTGTTTTCTTTTGACTAGCAATAGAATAATTGTTGTCAATATTAATAGAACAATCAAAAGTTGGGCCATTTTTAAAATTCAGCCAACAGAGCTGACCCAATTTAGTTTAAGGAAAGCTTGAAAACATTTTCACCAAGATTGAATGGTGCACTAACACGCGTCACTTGTTGCTTTTTCTTACTGAAGCAGCTTCCGGCATAGTGCCCTTGCTCACCGCATCTAAAGCTAATTAAAGGTTTCCTGGGCCGTTGCACTTGTCTCCCACTGTTGGACTGAACGGCAGTTAAAACTTCCTGGATGACCTGTTTCAAGTCAATTTTTGTTATTATATTCGACTTAGATCCCTTTTGATCTTGTTTATCTAAGTTCTTGGAGGGGCTCTTCCCTTTGGGTTCAATGTGTTGTCCTCTTTGATTCAAACTTTTTGTATGGGTTTTGCTATCCTTGTAAGAAGTTTTTCCTTGTACGATTGATTCCTACTACTGAACACTTGTCTCGCAGGTCTTCTATGAAGGGGAGGGGGGGCATATTTTCGCTCTTCATCTGCTCTAGGGTATTTAGTAGCTTCCTCATACTCGATGACGAACTCCGTAGTCTCTTAAATAGTTAAAGGATCCCGATTCAATTCTACATGTAAGCGAGCTTTCTCACTTGATAAACCACGTAAAAATCTGGAAACTAAGTCCTCTTATTTGCATTTCTGGATATACCTTATTGCCGCCCCTACTAATGTGTTCGGAACTTTTTATTTTTCGGTGTTCTGCAAATTATAATACCCGATGAGTTCAGAGTAGCTCTGGCAGTGGCTCTGGCGAGAGTTAGCGAGACTTCAGAGAGATAGGGTAAAATATTCACGGAAATGTGGTTAGGAAGTGACTAGCAAGTGGAGGCACGGTCAACAGAAAAGTTATGTTGCGTTTCAGTTTTAACCATCCTAGAATCAGCTGATAATGTCTGTAGAAATATACTTCAATCAATCGATCTCTTTTACATTCATTCAAACTTAAATAAGTATTCTCTATAATACAATTTTCTGCAGTCATGAATTAAAATTTCTTTTTGGATAAAAATTTTTGCATGGGAACCTGGTCTATATTTTGGTGTCAGATTAGCAAATGAGGCACCAGCATGATTTTAACTGACCAATCAGCTGAATGAGTATTGCATTATAGGTTACTACTAATACTACATGAATTTTACGCTTGAAAAAAAGAAAATCTTATGGTTAAATGAAAAGCATTTTTAAAAATATTATTTTCATGCTCATAATGACTTGAACATTTTATTTGTTAAATAAACGGCGGAAGTCTAGGTTTCTGAAAGCCATACTGCAAAAGCGATTTGCGTCTGTATTAATTCCTTTGTTGTACTATTGGTGAATACAATTGCCAGGTGAATTCCATATGGCCAAACACGTGATCAAGAACGTAAACAAAGTTTTGTCCATTTACCCTTGAAGCGCTGGTGTTCTGAACTAGACACAAACTACTACTACTTTATTAAACATTTTTTTTCCATTTTAACAACAAATTAAAAACGCCTGTAACATCTTTCATATTTTCTTATCTTTGTATTTTGTTCGTAAGAACCTTTTTTTAGGTCACCTGAGTAAACTCAGGTGACCTATTGCTATCTGTTTTCGTCCGTCGTGTGTTAACATTTTAACATTTTCAGCTTCTTCTCTGCAACCACTGAAGCAATTTCACCCAAATTTGGTACAAAACATCTCTGGGTGATGGGGGAACAAAAATTGTGAATTTCATGATCCCTGCCCCCCTGGGGCCTGAGAGGTGGGGCCAAAACCACTAAAATTAGTGCAATCTTTAAAAATCATCTTCTTTACTCCTGGACACCAAGCAGTCAAACTATTTGCATGATTGTAATAAGTATTGAGTCTTCTACCAAAATTGTGAAATTCATGGACCTGGGGTCAGGGGTTCTAGTGCTAGGGCGGGGCTAAATAAGTATATAGTCAAAATGCATTATTTCTTTGAAAATCTTCCACTCTGCTCCTGGGTATTAAATAAACCAACTAAGTACATGGTTATGATGAGCAAGAGTGCCTCTACCAGAATTGTGAAATCCATGGCCCAGGGGCAGGGGTTCTAGTGCCAGGGCGGGGCTAAATAAGTATATAGTCAAAATGCATTATTTCTTTGAAAATCTTCCTCTCTGCTTCTTGGTATTAAATAAACTAACTAAGTGCATGGTTATGATGAGCAAGAGTGCCTCTACCAAAATTGTGAATTTTATGGCCCCAGGGTCAGGGGTTCTGGTGTTAGGGCAGGGCTCTATTACTTATATAGTGAAAATACATGATTTCTTTGAAAATCTTCTTCTCTGCTCCTTGGTATTAAATAAACTAACTAAGTGTATAGTTATGATAAGCAAGAGTGCTTTTACCAAAATTGTGAATTTTATGGCCCCAGGGTCACGGGTTCTGGTGTTAGGGCGGGGCTCTATTGATTGTATAGTGAAAATACATTAATTCTCTGAAAAATGTTTCTTTTGCACCTGGGTATTATGCTAATGATCCAAGTATATATAGTGTGTGACCTAATTTGGTGACGAGTTGTCTTGTAGGTGTTGGCCGAGTTGTCTGTTTCACCTGATTCTACTTCTGGGGTTCTAGATGTCCGTATTTGCTTTTTCAAAATCTGTATAGTTTAATGGATTTCTGAGCGTGAATACTGTACGTTATCTCCGATATTGTAGGTTTTGTTCTCTTCAAATGTAAGAGATTTTTTAAAACTAAACCATCCATCTTAATTTTGTTTAAAAAAATTCAAAGATTAAGGTGCAAGGTCCTAAATTATTTTAATTGAATCCAGAGCTTAACTAAGCCATGCACCACTTTTGCTGATTTCGTGATGTTGTTAGAAATCAATAACAGTTGTTTGAGTGGCGTAGGTAATTGAAAAAATTAGACCAATTATCAAATGACAGGTACAAAAGCCAAATTAAAACCTGAGCATGATGATTTCCTGATGTATATTATCTCCTTATATAGCATACAGTAGGATTTTCCATTTTAATCTCTCTTGACTGTGGAGTATCGTATGAAAATCTCTCTCCTTGAAATTTTTTTTTATGGCTTCAATGTTCATGATGTTTATATCTATCGTTGAATGGATTTACCAAATATTGTCTCTTGATCTGGTCATTCTATCTAACTATCATAATAGAAAAAAAGACTCATTAAATTGGTATTATATAGATCATAGTATTGCATTGACATTCATCATAATTAATAGGGTGGTTTATATTGATTGCATGTTGTATTAACGTCCCTCTAAAGATTTTTTTTTTTAAAGAGACGCCACTACTAACTTGCCAGTGATGAGTTACAAATTTAGATCAATTCTCGGTGCCATTGAGCAGTAAGAGATCTTTTCCATGCCAGCATCTACTACGACACAGGACCTCGGATATACAGTCTCATCCCTAAGGATCAACTCTTTACTTCGCGACACTAGAGCAGACGCTCTACCCTATGCGCCACGCTGTTAGTGACCCTTTCAGTCCCTATTTAGGTCATCTGAGTCACTCATGTGACCTGACCTATGGCTATCTGTTTTCGTCCGTGTCGTGCGTCGTGTGTTAACATTTGAACATTTTCAGCGTCTTCTCTGAAACCACTGAACCAATTTAAACCAAATTTGGTATACAGCATCAATGGGTGAAGGGGAACAAAAATTGTGAATTTTATGATCCTCGCCCCCAGGGGCCTGACGGGTGAAGCCAAAACCACTAAAATTAATGCAATCTTTACTCCTTGACATCAAGCAGTCAAACTGTTGGTATGAATGTAATGAGCATTGAGTTTTCTTACCAAATTGTGAAATTCATGACCCTAGGGTCAGGGGTTCTAGTGCTAGGGTGGGGATATATAAATTATAAAGTGAAAATGCATTCTTTCTTTGAAAATCTTCTTCTTTGCTCCTGGGTATTAAATAAAGTAAAAAAGTACATGTACTTGGTTATAATGAGCAAGAGTGCTTCCAAAACTGTGAATTTAATGGCCCCAGGGGTTAAGGCGGGGCTCTCTTTATTATATAGTGAAAAAACCTTAATTCTTTGAAAATCTTCTTTGCTCCTGGATATTAAATAAACTAACAAAGTACATAGTTATGATGAGCAAGAGTGCTTCTTCTAAAATTGTGAATTTTATGGCCCCAGGGTCAGGGGTTCTGTTGTAATGGCGGGGCTCTTCTGATTATATTGTGAATATGCATCAATTCTTCAGAAATCTTCTTTTGTGCTCCTGGGTATCAAATAAACTAAATAAGTTCATAGTTATGATGAGCAAAAAGTGCCTCTTCCAAAATTGTGAATTTTATGGCCCCTCTGTCAGGGGTTCTGGTGTTAAGTCGGAGCTGTATTGATTATATAGTGAAAATGCATCAATTCTTTTAATTTTTTTTTCTTTTCTGCTCCAGGGTATCAAATAAACTAAGTACATAGTCATGATGAGTAAGAGTGCCTCTTTCAAAATTGTGAATTTAAGGGCCCCAGGGTCAGTGGTTCTGTTGTTAGGACGGGGCTCTATTGATTATGTAATGAAAATCCATTAATTCTTTGAAAAATCTTCTTCTCTGCTCCTGGGGCCCGTTTCATCAAAAGTCGTAAAGTTAAGCCTTAACTTAGGCGTACTTCCGGGGATTACGCCAAAATTTAGTCGGGCGTAATTTGCGTTTCACCAAGTGGCGTAAGTCTAGTCGTAAAAGATACGCTTAGTCACAGAACTAAGTCCTTGACAACGTCGCATTGCGCTGGCGCAAAAACATAAACATTGTCCAAAGCGTACAAACAGGTATAAATTGTAGCACGTCAAAGTACAGAATAACACAAGTTATAGATAAATTAATACTTGCACTAATTGAAACATGCATGGGTTTATAGTGTTATGTAAGAGACATGAATCTTTTAAGAAACCCATTTTAGTTTTTTACAATATTTCAATAATAAAAGTCTAATAAATTGAAAGGATGAAAAGGACAGTACATGTACTTGTATTTCGGAATTAAGCAAACCTTTTCATTTTGGAAATTTAATTACAGCCATACCCCCTCTTCCCAAAATTGATACAGGTTAATAACTTCGCCTTTGATAATAAATTTCATGATTCGATAAATACTGATTCTACTGACAAATACTAATAATTAAGTTTGAGACAGAATAAGATTTAAAAATTTTAATAAGAAATGTATATGCAAGCAAAAATAATGAAAACAAAATGCAAACGGTTTACATATGAACACATTTTGAGTCAAGAAATAAATTTTACAAGTTTACTACTATGGTACATGTAAGATAATCCTCTCTGTATTTATTAATTTTTTGTCAATTCAATTGATTCATAATTGTTCAGTTATAGAAAAAAAAATAAATTCTTTACTATCTGAAGATTAAAGGTGATGTACCGTTTTAAAAGTACGCAGAGAGAGAGACAGAGAGAGAGAGAGAGAGAGAGAGATTTGGAAAAATGACTACAAAGATATTCTTACAAAAATTCTCTGCTTGTGTGGTCTCTGTCTTTAAAATTTAGTTACAGCTACTCTTTATTTTGTTTTCATTAAAATGTAAGTAATGCAGGAAATCAAAAACATGTATATTTTCATCTTATATGTGCTTTATATGCGCTCAGATTATCTTATACTATGTAAGATTTGCTCTTTTAAATTAAAGATGTCTTCTGCATCAATGTTTGTCTGAGAAAAAAAAATTAGGAATAATTCATTCTTGAACTTAACTGTGTAATTATCACCGTCTTACATCGATATTATAAAAGCAATAATATATTAC
>PRKT01000149.1:1033896-1088920 GCA_003671525.1 Saccostrea glomerata | reverse complement strand
GTTTTTGATTTCGATGAACGGTGTTGCCGTGGTTACTAAAAATAGAAATTTCTTTGAAATTGTTTCAAAATGCTACTCCTCCTACAGTTTTGGTCCGATTTAAATATAACTTGGCACACAAGTAGACTACACAAAGATACATAATTCTGTGCATCGGTTTTTGATTTCGATGAACGGTGTTGCCGTGGTTACTAAAAATAGAAATTTCTTTGAAATTGTTTCAAAATGCTACTCCTCCTACAGTTTTGGTCCGATTTAAATATAACTTGGCACACAAGTAGACTACACAAAGATACATAATTCTGTGCATCGGTTTTTGATTTCGATGAACGGTGTTGCCGTGGTTACTAAAAATAGAAATTTCTTTGAAATTGTTTCAAAATGCTACTCCTCCTACAGTTTTGGTCCGATTTAAATATAACTTGCACACAAGTAGACTACACAAAGATACATAATTCTATATATCGGTTTTTGATTTCGATGAACGGTGTTGCCGTTGTAACTAAAAATAGAAATTTGTGAAAATCATTCAAAATGCTACTCCTCCTACAGTTTTAATCTCATTTCAATATAACTTGGCACACAAGTAGACTACACAAAGATACATAATTCTATGTATCGGTTTTTGATTTCGATGAATGGTGTTGCCATTGTTACTAAAAATAGAATTAAAAAAAAATACTTTTAAAATGCTACTCCTCCTACAGTTTTGGTCTGATTTTATATTAACTTGGCACACAAGTAGACTACACAAAGATACATAATGTGTATATTTCAATTCATGCCGATTTATTAATTATAATGACTGTTGTTAAAAAAAAGCTGATTCAACACGTGAGTTCTTGTGTATCTAAAGTACCAAGATAGCCTTATACAACGAAGGTCGTTTCTTATCTAGTAAGTGAAGCTCTCACGTTGGAACCAACGCAGGTTTTATTTATTTATCCATGTGTATGAAAAGTCGAACATTTAAATAGAACCGACCACTCTATCGAAACATACACACTTTTTCTTATTCAAAATATATATTTGTTGACATTTGTTTTAATGAAAATGTCTTGGAATTTCATTGTTGCGTTTATGAGTCTACTGTCCTCTTGTGATGGAGTACGCGAACTTGGAAAAATTCCTCTAAATTCGGCGGCATTTGCTAATGTATACGAAAATCCAAATGCTCGATCCCCAAGTGAAAAATATGACTTGCTTCTGTCAACGTTTTCTGGAAACCCATTTGTTTCAGGGACCGTCAGTCTTTACCGTGGAATAGGACAGCAGATCAAAAATCTCGGGAGTGTTCAGAAAGAAGTTCTTGCCGATCGAATGTCGTGGCCCAATGAGGTGGCCGGAGTACCAGGTTTGACTGTTTTAAGACTCCGTAGCAAAATAGATTATGCATTCATAATTGTAATGCAATAAAAGTTGCTACATCTGGAAGATTTAAGAAACAGGATTAATTTTATTGTTTAAGATGAAAACGAAAAACGCACGATGAGGACTTTTATTACTTATCATGAGGATAGATAGAAGCAATTTCGTATGCTCTAAGTCAAATGTGATGATGCAATACAATTGTATTTACAAGCAATTGTTCAGAGAAATTATTATTGTTTAATTACCAAGCATTTTTTTAATAAAAGTCTACACAATGCATGCAACCATTCCATTTGGTACAATACTTAGTTCTCTAAATTTGATTACTTTAGAAAGCGTCTTTGGGAAGCGTATGGTGGTCATTCCTGACGGTTTTCTAGTCCCGTTCAAGGACGACGGCTACATATATATTGTCGATATATCCGGATCTACCCCCAGAGGACCGTACAAATTGACAGACCATACAGAGGGTAAATGGTTTTACCACCGCGTGCTATGGAAAGACATGGATGGTGATGGCGATTTAGACATTGTCACGTGTAGGGCCAGAGAGCCAGTTTTCTCAATTTTCTGTAAGTTTCGTATTATACTAAAATGAATACAAGTTTAATTCCGTAAATGTTTACATTAGCGATTAGAACTTTAAGCATTAAGGGGGATGTACAAGCCATATTGGCTCTAGTCTGATGTAAAATAAGAAATACCAAGAATGCGCTTAATACTCTACTAAACTAGCCCAAAGTTACTCAAAGTGCTAATGCACTAATTACCTACTGTTAGAGACCAAAATCAGTTAATAATTAAGTTTATTTTGTTTTAATTAGGAGGAAATTAATTATGTTAGAACTGCGCAGCTACAGCATTTACGAGATGAAAAATGCATTGAATATAGTGTTAGTTTGATTCATTGATAATATGGCTACAACCACTTGTTTCGCTTTTTTCTTGTCATTATCCATAATTCTTGAAAATTTGATTTTTCATATGGGTGTCTTCCTGAGGCCATGTGTTTATTTCGTCCGCCATTCCTCTGTCACACAGAGTTCGAATAGCATAGGTTTTAGAATAAATGCGACCATAATAACATCAAGACAAGAAATTGATAAGTAATAATCATTAGGTTATATTACTTACTACTTTTATTTGTTGCATTGCATCGTCTGATTACTGAAAAAAAAAGCTATTTTAACCCCACTTCAGCAAATCGGGAAAAACTGTTCTGTTTACAGCTCGAGTTTCCTCGATAATATCATTCCACTGAGCACGTGGTTGGCATGTGCATATATCTGCTGTGGATAGATGCGTTTATTACCATGATTATATTTAATTTTTCATGGAACAAGTCTTGATGATTTGTTGGTTTCTTTAAAACTCAAGAAAAAAGATAAAACATGTCCTAAACATATGTGATTACGGCGGGTCTTTTTTCTGTGGCGATAGAAGTTATTTTCAAATGGGGCACTGCAAGGAGGATGCTTAGCATTTAATTTGAAAATGTTAAACAATATGCGGTGCATGAAAAACAAATTGTAATTACATGTCTTACATTCGAAAAGTTGGTACATGTGTCTATTTTGTTTAGCAGTTAGATAGAAAAAATAGGCAGTTATAGGATTTCCTTCAGGCACCTCACATAAATAGCTAGATTGTTTGCAATGAACCACACATTGTATGGAGTAATGTTTGGACATAAAAACGCATTATGTCTCATTATGTTGACAACATTGTAAGCTCTCGCTCAATGAACATACGAAGCTTGATAAAATATATTGAGCTGTTTCTTTGAAATTTAGAAGCAAGCACAATGTTTGCAAAGAAAAGTCCATTGCATATGCTATGTCTATCATGCAAAAAAATGAGAGGCTATACCCTCCCCCCCCAAAAAAAATCCTATGTTTGTTTTTCAAAATAGTGCCAAAGATTAAAAAATTTTGCATTACTAAGTATATGATGGAACATGTACTAGCCTTATAAGACAATTTGCTATAAAAATATTTGGTTGCCCTCTCTCCCGATCTACTGCCTAGAAATGGCCCGACTCAATTTTTTTTTTACACATCCCATTACATGTTTTTTTTTCTTCCGTCAACGAATATGTTTAAAATTTTAGGAATTTTTTTCTCACCTATAAATACGGACCCAATAATTTTTCCCTGAGTTGGGAGGACCACCAAACGTCATTTTAAAGATGGTATAAAATATTTATTAATGTTGATTTTTTTTCTTTACTCTGTAAAATTGTAATTTTGACAAAAAGGGCAAATAGAAAAAGTTTTTTTATTCATTAAATCTCCTAACCCACTCTGAATGATTTCATTCCTTTTAAAATGTTGCTCCGCTAAAATCAAAATTGTAAATGTTTATTTGACAGAGTATACGAGGGAAGATCAAAAAGTAAACGATATATCTTAGGTATTTGATAGTTACTGTAAAAGTATTACATTTGGCTGTGTATTCTTTTTAGCGCCTTTCGCGGAAAGCAGCCTCCGCTAAATCAAGTACATCGCTAAATGCTTTGTGTATAAAGGTTTATGTAACGCACATTCAAAAAGTGCTAAATTAAATCTACGCCAACTTGTTGATAATTCAATTTTCCGCCAAATATCGTACACGCCAAATATAATACATTTACAGTATATTATTGTTGAAATATTCAAGTATTTTTCAAAGTGTAAATTGGAGGTCTTTGATTTTCAAAGTGTAAATTGGAGGTCTTTGATAGCATATTGCTTAATTAAAAACACATATCCCTTTTCAAACTTGCTAATATATCACTGGGCAATATAACAAGTATCATATTTAACCATCTGCCTTCCTTCACTAAAACGATCTATCCAATCATTGATTGAATTTGTAGGAAGCCATTTGTCTTAATAAACTATGAACAAATTCTTATATGCTACTTCAAAGGCATTTTTAAGATATACCATAAATATTTTAGTCGTTTGTTAAACGAGTTCAACTGAGGCAACCATTTTTCGTCACAAGTACCTGCATAATGACGTCATTATGAGCAAAACTTTATTCAGCATATGCTATTTTATAGAACTTGTGTTTGGCTATGTGTGCACCAAATTTGTTTCTTATCTGAATTGTGGTTTTGTAGATATAGAGATAGTTCGCGAACTTTGTGATCACCCCTCGTACTAGTAGGTACTAAATCAAGGTCATTCATATCGATTTTATGTGTTTAATTTCTTTGTGTTTCATTGGTGATAATTAAAATTTTGATATATATTATAAGTTATCTGTGGCAAACTTCTTAACTTTGATGGTGCTCATTTTTCCTTACCTGGAATCAAAGAGTTTAAGATTTTTTTCTTTGATATCAATAAGTACATTATTTAACAACTGTTCGATAATAATACTAAATAAATTACTTCAAGCCATACTATAACACATTTCCTCTTTTAAAAGTGTTCATACTATTTGAAATATTTTGCAACTGTAATTCTCTTCTACATTTAAAGATTGTTATGTCCCTCCATATTAAGAAGAGGTCTGGAAAACAAAATTCTGTGCTAAAAATAGACCACGTGCTGCTATTCATGAACTACTTTCATGATTCTTTACACTCTTTTTGAAGACAACGATACCTTGTTTTGAACTTGAAATTATCATTTAAAACTGCAAAATTTAGACATTTTCTCAACAAATGGTTGTAGAGAGAAGATTGATGCACAGTTTGCATATTTTTTTGGATTTTTTAAGGCTCTGCTCAATTCTGTAGCTGCGCAGTTCTAAGGAGCATATCAAAAGCATTTTTCTGCAAAAGTATAGATTATATATGCACAACATGCATTCAGTTATGAATATTTATTGTATCTTTATCATAAGGACTTAAAATTTGATCAAAATATGATGTATTTTAGCCATTTGAAGAAATGTTTACATTTTGTTCTCACAGCACTAAAGGGGGCCGTACATCCCCCTTAATGATAAAATTTACACTCTTAGAAGATTCATGTTTAGTCCTTTACATCTACCGAATTTTGTTTTTTTTTCTCGGCACAAGTGGAAACTCAACATTACACTGATCAATATTAAGTACATGTAACTTTGTTATGGTTAAAATTGCAATTTAATTCTATTTTAGCATCAAAAGATACAGAACTACTCTGGCTAGAAAACCCGGACAGTCATCAGTACACATCTCCATGGAGACAGCATGTAATCACACATGGACCCGATGTTTACTTTCGAAATATAAAGCTGAATACGACAGATGGGGAATACGACGTCATTATCACGTCTGAGTTCTTTGCAAAGAAATTGACTATTCATTGGACTACAGACAGTATGAACAGATGGAATGATCTGTCAAAGGTTTCTGTCTCTCTCTTTAATCCGATAACGTATATGTATAGATCCTGCCTTTGGGCAATCTCAACTTCTCAGGCCTTTCCGACGGTCGAGTGGAAAAATCCTGTAACGGAAATACCCGAGATGATGCGGATTGTGCCTTTGGGTAGAGCAATCTGCGTTGCAAAATGATAAAAAGATCTTACTTTATTAGTTATAGTCTTTGTAAAAAATGAACGCGAAAAGTTACTTTTTGCTCAATTTTGGATTACAGATTATACAAAAACTGAGGTTAAAGTTTTATTTTTTAATTTATTTGTTAGGTTCATTCTAGAACAGTGGACGCAACAGCCGGTGCCTTATTTGACATCGAGGTCAATGACGTCAATGGTGATGGCCGTAAGGACCTCCTTGTGGTTTCCAATGGAATGAATGGAAGTGTGTTGGTTTATGAAACTCCAAAGGACTTCCGGTAAGCTAAACTACAGTGGAAGGCAGTCAATTTGAAAGGAATTGGTTTTGATTTTATATAAATTTTACTAAATATATGACACTTTCTTATATTAACTTTTTTAAATGTATAGAACTGACAATTTCCCAAGACACACGATAGCAACAAATTTTGTTCCAAGAACAAAAGGCCAAGGAAAAGGTGCTCCTGGATCGGCATTCTGTATTCGTTCTCGTGCATCTGACAAAAGGTTTGTTAAAATGATTAATTTTTAGAACAATGAATTACATGTAAAAGGAGAAGCTTAATGTTTCATGATTAAAAAATTATTTCGATATAACAGGAAGACACTATTATTATACATTTTTTTTATTATTGTATACATTGAGAGTACGTAAAATCAAACACGGAATTTTACTGGCCCGGTCTTGAAGTTGATGAAAATATTTCAGGAGGACAATATACGCCAAAAATACAATTTGATATCTTAGAATAACCTGGTCATACTTTTCTTTACAGTTCACGACCAATGATTCTTGTTTCTGGTGACGATGACGGACGAGCTTATTTCCTAGAACCCAACAGTAATAATCCCCTAGATTGGACGTATACCAAAAACACGTTCCATGATGCCGGAAGCGGAACTGTGGGACAAATCGCCTTCGCAGATGTCGATGGCGACGATTTCATTGACCTTTTTGTGCCAAACTATAATCTTAACGATGTCTCTATATATTCTTTTGCACCTACTGAACAAACTGTTTTTGGTTATAAATGACTTTTATAATTGGTATTAATATCATTTTAAGGTACATATACTACTATTTATATTTTCATTTTTATTTTCATCAAGATTTTAAAAGCTGTGTAATTTTATAATAGATATGTAAAGCATATATTGAAACAATTTTCATGCAAATATTGAAATACATATATAACTACTATAACTATATGTACATTATGAATGTATGTTTTCTGCATGCTTGTTTATGTAAATAAATGTTAAATACACATGTATAAAATAAATACATATTGCTGTTATTAAGAAAAGGGACATGAGTCGTACCTGTTTGTACATAAGATCACAACATGTACAACATAGATTGGCAAGTATACCTTTGGTGTTTCTATGAGGTCCCATCTGTGGAGATTGGCTGTTGGTAGCAGATCGTACACTCAGCATAGTAGGAATTGTAGTTAGAACGGCGGATAATTCCAGATGTCTGCCCGGGATAGTGTCCGTTAGTGTATTCCCTATCTTTTCCTAGCTCCCTGGACCCCGGTTCCATCTCCACTGCCTTAGCTTGTCGGTTTTCTCTCTAGCTCGGATCTCTTTCTGCACCATGCTACATCTCTCCTTTGTGTCAGCCTTCTTCCAAAAGCTGCTTTTGGATGTCCCTGGAACTTGCCTTCCCAGCGCTACCGTTTCTAAAATGTCTTTGTGTCTCAATCTGCTCTCCGCCTCCTCTACCGCCTTTGTTGCTGACCACTTCCGCCCTGTCCATACCTATTTCAGATAATCGTACCTTATGATTTCTTGAGCCTTCGTGACAAGCCTTGCCTTGCTGACCTAAACCCTTCTACTTTTGATGTCACAGGAAATTTTAGTTTGGCTAATCTGCTTTAAAAGCCAATTGATGTAAGGATTGGGGTACTCCAAACCATTTCATGAGTGTTTATTGATGATTCTCTCTAATTTCTCCACTGTTGATGTTGATATCTCGTACAGCATCAACGGACAGTCTAAGCGCTGTAAGAGGCAATGTTTGTAAATCCATGCTTTGAATTTCCCTTGTCATTCTGTTTTCTCTATGTTCTTCATTCCTGCTCAGACTTGTTCTGTTTTTGAATGTTGGCCTTATCTCCCGAGTGTTTCGTTTGTGTAACTTTCCCTCTCTTTATTATCACGATCTTGACCTCTTAGGATAAATGGTCATTTTTGTCCATGATGCTGTTTCTCCTAGATCCTCTAGTTTCCATCTTGCTTGGATATGGGTATCTATTGTTATTCTCAGATCATCAATAAACCCATTAGAAATAGAGGATTTCCAGATGTTGATGCCTTGGGACCTCTATTTTGGTTTTTTCGGCTTTGATGACCATATTCCTGCCCTTTACAAACATGATCATTGAGATGGTTTAACCTGTCAGAATTCCCTTTGGCAGTTTCTGCCAAGATGTTGTATAGCAGGCCGTTGTAAAGCGAAGCTGTATCCCACTGAAGTAACTTTTGATGATCATCCGAAAGTGTTCTGGTATATGGTAATGCTCAAGAGCCTCCTCTGTTAGCGTATGATCGTTCCTTATGCATTTGCTAAATCTAATTTAACCACCGTGAGATCTTTCTTGCTGACATTTGCTTCATGCATTAGTTTTGTTATGATGCTAGTATGTTCAAACATCCATGTGCTCCTCCTTTGTGTACTAATGTATCCACATACTGATTCTTGGACATCCTTCTCAGCAGGACTGAGAAGATTTTCCCTTTTACATTTAGCAATTAGATTGTCCAGAACTGATTTATCCCCTCAGAGTTCTCCTCCTTTGGCACTCCATCCTTCTGCCAACAAGATGGAATCTTCCCTTTCCTCCATATCCCTCTTAATAGTGTCTAACCACTATAAGATTCTCAAACCCCCGCCATCTTGTTTTCTTGCCTTGTTACGACCTTTGGGCAAAAAACACATACTGGTGAGTTGTGACCCATAAAATCTTTTCAGACAGTACACCATAACATAAATGCAAATTAACTTACTGAAATTCACCTGGAAAGGAAAACTTTCAACCTTACAAGATATAAATCTTTCATCCAACCTAGCCATACAGTTTTAACCCATTTAATAAAATGACGAAGGACCGACGTTTGAAGGAAGTACTAGGTATTTATTCATTATTTTATCTTTCCATACATTATTGAAAACAAGCAAAACGATATGGAATACTTAAGCTTAATAGTCCATTACAACAACAAAGCAGGGCAAAAAAAAATCTAAAACATCAAAGGTGGAATCAGGTGCCATGGAGGAATAAGCATCCCCTGTCCACCAGCCACACTTAGCATGTGCTCTTTGTCACAGACTACGTAAAAGACTAACAGTTTGAGAAACGTCAGACAGTATTTGACGTTACGTTTTTCTGTTTTTGCTGTTCATACCCTTGTTTCATCATCTCCTTTGCTAATAGCTCCATTTTTTTAGAAATTGTGCAAATTTAGATCATGGTTTAATCATAAACTCCATAAAGATGCAGTTAATAGGGTATATTGCTTCAAAAATATTTGAGGTTTAAGATAGAAAAGATGAAGTATAAATCATGTTTATAATATAAAATTTTGAAGTTATGTTACAAATTACTTTTTTTCTAGTAAAATATTCAAATATGAAACAGGTGTGTCAGTAAAATATTCAAATATGAAACAGGTGTGTCAGTCTCTGTTGTATATTTTATATCGATCTCAAAGAATATCAAATCACCCAGAGCTCCAGATAATTTTTTACCCCAAAGTGTATTTACTCCCTGATTTTCAAATCAATGCAGATTTTAATTTTCAGAAAATGATTGAAGAGTATTTTGTTTATACATGTATATAAATGTTTTGATCTTTACTTTGATTTTGAGCTTGTAATCAAAGTATGGATTTTTGAAGAGGGAAAAAACTTCAAAGGTCAGTTCCTGCATTTATTTAAATAAATTTTGTAAATACCAACAAGATTTTTTGCTAAGAAAGGGAAGCCTTCTTTTTTTGACAAGGAAGATTATACAGTAAGTCAAGGTACACTGTGCCATAGAGTCAGAGACACAGAACACTTTTCCTTCATTTAAGATATCGTATCAGAAGTAAACTGAAAGAATCTTCGTAAATAATAATCTCAAGTTGAGAGAGATGAACAATTGGCCGTGAACCCACAAAAAAAGTTATGCCAAGTGCATTGTCTTTCTACAGAGAAATTGGTTTTAATCTAAATCTCCGATTTTTCCTCCCGAAATGGAGATCGTCGTCGCCATTACTAGAATATTCCTGGTCACTAAAAGGCTTTTAAATCTGTACTTCGTTTTGAGAAAAATCAAACACGGAGTTAACCTCCATTCGTATCATTAATTAAGTAATACCTGTATTCTTCAACCTGTTGTACGCAGTACTTTCGTGGTGTAAAGCGTATCTATGATTGCTAATGCGTAATTGTACGCTCTATTCTAATTTTCAACGAGTATTTTGTAAAATTTAATGCTGCAAATACGCACCTTATCTGGAGCTCTGAAATCACCGTAGGAATAGAAACTAAATTTGTTTATTGATAAATTTCGTGGATATATCTAAATATTGAACTGTAGGCCACAGCAAGAAACTTCTATCCATGTAGAAGTTTTTGAATAAATTCTCCTTCACATGAATACAAAAATAGCTCTGCTAATAATGCATGAATCCACGCTTCCCAAATAAGGCTATATATATAAATCAAATTATGACTTCAGCAAAGTATCTTTACTTTTCTTAAAATATCAGATACATGTATTTCTGTATACATGTAATACTAGTATATTGCTTTTTTGGCTATAATAAGTTGTTCACGGTATTCTGTTTGCAGATCATTACTGCTGATGTAGTACCCTCCCTCACAAAGACAACCGTCTCATATGAGAAGGTTATAATAGAAGTTCTATCAGATTTGTAATTGACTCTTTACAATGGGATGCAAGTGCCAGGTTTTTTAAAGGTGTAGACTGCATGTGCAGGCCGTACCTAAATACATGTAGATACTAGGACTGTTTTTGGTGGAGTGACTATAGGAGTTTGTGTATATAGTTACTTTATTTAGGTGTGTGTTCAGATTTTGGCAAACTTGCTTACTTCTCGAGAAGATAAGTAGGTACATAACTATAAAAAAGGTGTATATGCCTCCTGACTTAGTATACATGTTCATGTACCTCATAAAATGCATCATTTCTATATTCTATTCCATTCGTACAGTGCCCTTGCCTGAATAATTACAACAAAACAACTGTTCTTTTTGGCAAGGAATGAGTTTATTGCTGAACAAAATATCCCATCTAGATCTTACAGAAACTTCTTTTCACTAAAGAAAACAAATTACATATTGGATGTCATATTTCATCCTGGTCAAAGTTAAACACAAGTTTCCACCCAATGGACAAAAACTGTGTATAAATAAAAGGATTGGGTTTTTCATAATTGGCCAAAGCATTTTGCAGTTTTCAATGGGTATACTGTTTGCCTAAGACAAAAATTAAATATGTTGGAAGCAATATTTTTAAAAAATTATTATAATTTAGGAACATATATAGATAAATCTTGAATATTATCTATGAAACATATATATTAAATAATTTGAACATTAATTAATTGCAGTATTATATTAATCCTTGCTGCTAGTCTTGAGCAAGGAGTCTATAGCTAGGTCACACATATTTACATATACACAGCAACTGTCACAATAAATAGAATAAATGAAACAGATATATCTAAAAGGCTCTATAAAGTAATTAGTGGTTAAAAAACATCTGTAGGCAATTAACCTAAAAAAGACCAAAGGTAGAAAATATCTTTCCACCTTTTAACATTTTTGATGTTATAAAATTTCATATTCCAATATAATTTGTTGTCTATATGAAAAATTAAAGATTTACATGTACAAGCATGCAGCAATAAAATATTTTTTGGTAGGATAAATAAGTTTCAATAAACAAAACTAAAATTTAAAATAGAATTCCATATTACACAGCACCTTTGACTACAAAAATGAATATGCAATTCACAATATGTTTGTGAAACTATCCCTTTCAGTAATTAAAAAAATCTTTCATACATTCATAACCACATTACATTGTAATCATTAATATTACCATACATTTGTATGAGATAGCTAACATGTTTACATTATACATTCTAAATTTACACTTGCTATGAGAAATTAGCCACAGTCCAGTCAAAACAATGCTTCAGAAAAAAATAAAAAGAGTTCGAAATATGAAACATTTTTATACTGCATGTGTCCAAAAAAATTAAAACAAATGTAGGTCGAAGAACATTGGAGTCACACAGGAGGAGAACGTTGAAATCATGGGTTACTACAGGATAATCGCCAAATAATGATGTTTCCTTTCTAATTCTCCATTATTGCTGTAATCAGCTCTTCTTTGTCTATTTCTGTATAAAAGAGAGACAATAAGTGAACATAGTCTTCATCCCTTACACTATTGAAATGAAAATGGTCACTACATCATTTCAACATCAATGCAAATAACAACATAAATACAACATAATACCTGGACTTCAAATTCTAATTTTTTTTTTTAAATAAAATTATTAAAACTTTGATTAAAAGTCTGCTGATAACATTTTAAGGAGGAACAGCCCTCTGCTAAAGGGAAGTAATTCTTGAAATTTATATATTCTTTTAAAATACCTTCAAAAAGTGGTTGCTGTCAAATTTTGATTTTGAAAATTATTATAATTTATGAGTTATAATGAAATGAATTTGTACAATTTCATTTCATTATAACTCATAAATTCCATTTTGAAAGCAGGGGGGTGTTTTCCTTTTATTAGCACATTATGTACCATGTTTTACTAGAATTACAAAAAGAATTTCTATAACCTGTTTGAATTGATGAAATTTATTCATTAAGCCTTTATTTTTGATTAATTCGTACTTCAATTCAAGCAGGATATTTTGAAGTCCAAGGGGAAAAACAGGACTAAATCTTACTATTTTATTCCTAAAAGCTTACCATCAATTAAATTCTTGTGTGGAAAAAGTAAACACTTCATTATAGAGGAAGTTTTAGTTGCAGATGCAAATTAAAAATATTGCAAACAGGATGAATGAACTATACAGTTTAAAATTTACAGTCATTCATGAAATTTTCTATAATAGCAATTTTACCCAGCTTGAAGGATGTCTGGAAAAATGCAAACTAGTACAGAACATGTAAAATGCATTAAGTCTTAAGAGTGGAATAAAATAAGCAGAACTAAAAAAGTATCTGGATAAAATTCTAATTCAAGATACTGTTATATGGAGAAAGAATGAGGATAAAATAGGAACTACTTCAAGATATAAATAAATTAAAATTATCAAGATTATAGGCAAAGGAGTGCAGTTGTTATACTTATTTGGTCTGTGAGCTTTGCAAAATGAGTTTATGGAATGGTGAATTTAGGATATACGAATGAGTTTCTAAATAGTGATCCAGAACCATTTTTTGGCCTCGAAGGGGGGAATAACTCCTCTACAACATACCTCAATATTTAGGTAGCGTAGAAACCATGGTGATAATTTATTCCGCCTGAAAAGAGTAAGTTTTGCCAGCATTCCAGAACAATGTAAACAAGAAAATATTTTCACTCAGCATTACCCAGTCAACCATCTATAGGGATGGCACCAGTGTAAAGTCTGCCAAACATGTGACCAAAAACATAAACTGTCACAATACAATTTAACAAATCATACAGAAATGCAATGAAAACATGGAAGTTAGTACAAAGGACAAGGTCTAGTGATGGCCATATCAATTTTTAAGCCTCTTGTTTGTAATAATATAAACAATTCAATAGGCATTTTTAGGAACTTAAAGGTCACTAAAAAACTGTTGACAAATCAATTCATATTGCACTTATGATTAGAGTCACCTTACATAGCATTACAGAATTATAAAATTTAAGTCTCGCACACTGTTTGAGTACATATTTATATAAATAAATTTATGGACAAACTGCTAAATTTGTCCCCCTGCACATCCCATTGATATAGTATATTGCTATCATATTGCAAAGACAAAATTGTGAAATTTTTTTTAATTAAGAATCTAACATCTGTGTATTCAATTCGGAATCACATTATAAATTGACTGAAGTTATAGTTATAAAAGCTAGCGTAAGATATCCTAAAATTGGGTCAAAATGGTCAAGAAGCTACTTTGTTCTTGAAAACATTAAGTATATTTAAGGTAAATACAAAAAAGATCACCTTTCTTTGGTTTTGATTTTTTAAACTGTTTTTGAGAAGCTGCATCTTTATTAGTTATCATAATTTACAACAACAACATTGGAGGGATTTAATGGATTGAAACACAAATTTTTACTTTACAAACATAAAAGACTTGTCTATACATGTATAACAGAGTTGTTTGATTTTGTAATTTGATTGAATTATTACTTTCATTACTTGATTTAAATTGGACTTAAACCTATATCTCTTCTAGTCATGATCAGAATGGATAGAAAACATCAGTAAAATTGACTTTGAAAAATTTCTGCATACTGTTACTGACATTTTCTTAATGTCTATCAGTGTACTGAATGATTCTAATTTTGAAAATTTGAAACATCTCATTATTTTACTTGAAATTAGAAATCATATGTATTTCATTTGAAATATGCCATTTTTAATATCTGTTCAAGGAAATGTATATTGTTTGGAAATATTCAGTGAATCACATGAAAACATGACCAAACTTTTTCTGATGGCGAGAAAGGCCAGGAAAAGGGAGAAAAACTTGAGTGTAAAAAACAGCAAGGGTTAACAAGAATACAAAAAGACCAGTTGATTTTGTTTCGTTACGTGTATATTAGCTTTAGAAATGGTGCAAGAGAACTTTTTTAAAATCAACTTTCATTATTTCTCTCCCTTTAAAGCCTTTTTCATAACACTTTAAAACAAAAGCAAAAACTGAAACCAGAAGCTGAACAAGAAAGCCTTACCTTTTCTTCTCCTTCTTCATCTAATGCATATTTACTCTGGCCTGTTGACTTCAAATTGCCCCGAAAATCTGACTTATCTTTCTTAAGCTTATCAAATCTAGAAAACAAAACAAATATATAATACATATACTCGAGGAATTAATCACTAATAGACTTTGCAAAGTAAGGAAAATTTGAAATAGAATGGTTTACTTACTTGCTCTCTTTGTTGACTTTTCTAAGAACTGGTTTAATGCTGAAAAAAATCAAAATTGTGAACAGTAAATAATTTCAGTAAATAAATGTACTTGTGAACTATCATCTACAAGTGTAAATGTATCTAAATTGTACAAATTACTGGTATTTTATCAATGGAATTAAATCCTCATTTGAATATGAGGATAGATTTGTCTGCCTGTATATCTACTTACAATTTTCCTTTGGAATCATTGACCTTAAGAGTTAGAGAGTTGATCTATAAATAAGAGAAATAAAATTGTGAATACATTGTAAAAGGACAAACATATGTGATAGCAGCAGCCATATTGTGTACACATCACCTTAGTAACATGTGTTACCATGACAACTTACTTCTGCTTCCTGTTTTCTGACTTTCATGTTCCAGTCATACAGTTCTTCTTCTAGAGTGGCCACTAAGGCATGCAGGTCCTTACACAGTTTGGCCAGTGCAGCTGTTAAAGGTAGGATAAAATGCTTTATTCACAAAAAGACACAACGCAAGCAATTTTGGCATAAATTCATCTTAAATTATATCTTTAAACACAAATTTTTATGTTGCTGTTTATGAGTCTACTAGATATAATCAAACATTTGTATAAATATCATTTATAAAAATGGCAACATTCATATAACATGCATATGCTTTAATATATTTTGGAAAAATTTCAAGACTAGCATCCATTGTTTTAAATCTTCTCAAAATCTAAATTGACATTGTATCTACTTAAAAGTAATAATACAAGGCAAATAAAAACATACAAAAATACAAACAAAATACAGTATGTTGGAAATTACCAAAGACAACACCAAAACAGAAAATGAGAAAACAACCAATGGCAATAAACATAAACAAACAGATGTGAATAGCATCTCAAACTTCAGTTGCTTTTTACTTCCATACTGCACAATTTTCATTCCAAAAAATTTGATAGATGTGATCTAAACAGCTTTGTCTTGTGGTACCAAACTTCAGATAAATCATGCTTCAAAAAATCATGCCTTTAAGTGGAGAAAAAACTTATCCATTGCAGGTTACATGTCAAGTACATCACTGTCTGTATCATGCTTCAACACTGAAATAAACATCTGGCAAAAATGCAATAGACACGTCACACCATGCCAATCAAATCTTTTGAAAGATGCAAAATATCAGGATTCAAATTTCTACAACTCATGCTGCAATGCTTCATGATCTTTTTGATCTTTTGAAGCTGCAGTACTTCATGCTTCTTTGATGCTGTAATGCTTCATGCTTCTGTGAAGCCTACCCTTGTCTTTGCCTGCAGTGTCACAGGGTGGAACTCTTTCATTGATGTATCTCTCCTTCTCCTCTGCCTTAGCCTTGGCTTCATTTCTCAAATCCTCTGCTGCTTTGGCCATAATGAGAGCCTTTGAACAAAGTCCAATAAGTTTCTTAATCTGTTTTTCCAAATATTTTCCTCTTGTAAAATTCATGCCATTCTCATGCCAATTGGTCCAAAAGTTTGGGTGCAAGTTATAAAATGCCATCCACTTGTACAAATTCTTATGACTACAAATGTTTATGCTGGTTAAGCCATGAGAATTTGAACTATTTACTGCATGTAGAATATAAATTTCATGCAAAGTGACTTTCCATGCTGTTTTGCTCAGAACTTGACACATCTTTGATCTAAAATACATTTCAGGAAGTGATTGTGTCATTTCTTCCATTTAATACATCCCATGATTATGAAGCACCATTTTGCCTCTTAAAGTTTTGCATATCTGAAGCAAAGACTCTGGGATTCTTCACAACAGTTAAACTATAATTCAAACTATCCTGTGTACATTACTATCTAAACAACTGTGATACATTCTTTTCTAACATAGTGCAGCCTGAAAAATATCAAAGATAAGAAGTCTACAAAGGCAAAAATTGAAAGAGGTCAACAAAAATACCTTTACTCATGCTTTCCAGATCAGAAGGGAGGGGGGTAACTCTGTGCAATGCTCCAGATTTTAAGTGTGAGCTTTGAAAGAAGGAATCGCTGGACATGCTCCCTTCATCTTCATCATCAGCTGACTCAGATTCGCCATGCAAGTCCTACCAACAACATGCTTATGGTCATGCTTGTCAGAAACACTACAGTAAAACTCGGTTATAACAAAGTTGCTGGGACCTAGGAAATTTCTTCGCGATATCCGTAATTCATTATATCTGTATAAGGAATTCATTAAATTTATATATCTGGTGATCCAAGATAACTTCGCTATATCCGTGAATTTGCAATATCCATGTTGGTACTAAACGAGTTTTACTGTAGTTCAGTAACTCTCAACATTTTTTAAATTTTAAAACTCAAAATGTGCCTTTAAATTACAATGGCCTTGCCTGTAGAAATTCTTTCAAAGTTGAAGCATTATCAGTATTTTGTATTTAAATTAAACAGTTTCTTTTTAATACAAAGTTGAAAACTTAGAATGTACGTGGCTTTGAAATACAATGTTCTATGTGTTGGAATTATTTCAAAGATGCAGTCTTCACGAAAACTCACTAGCCCAATGAAACCAATGAAAAAATCAATGCAGATTAGTCCTATTGTTCAGAAACTCCCTCATCTAATTCACGTAGCACTACTTAATAGTTTATTTATCCATATATAATACATATCCTGAAAATTCCTTTGAAATGACCTAAAGTTGAAGCATTTTTTCAATATTTCATATAGAGCACAAACTCTGATCCAAAACATGCAAATAAATAATGAAAGCTCTTTTTCTGAGAATCAAAAACATGTTTTTAGGTCACCTGAGTAAACTCAGGTGACCTATTGCTATCCGTTTTCGTCCGTCGTCGTGCGTCGTCCGTCGTCCGTCGTGCGCCGTGCTATAACATTTGAACATTTTCAGCTTCTTCTCTGCAACCACTGAACCAATTTCAACCAAATTTGGCACAAAGCATCTATGGGTGAAGGGAAACAAAAATTGTGAATTTCATGATCCCTGCCCCCCATGGGCCTGAGGGGTGGGGCCAAAACCACTAAAATTAATGCAATCTTTAAAAATCTTCTTCTTTACTCCTGGACATCAAGCAGTCAAACTGTTTGCATGATTGTAATCAGCAATGAGTCCTCTACCAAAATTGTGAAATTCATGGCCCTGGGGTCAGGGGTTCAAGTGCTAGGGCGGGGCTCAATAAGTAGGTAGTGAAAATGCATTATTTCTTTGAAAATCTTCTTCTCTGCTCCTGGGTATTAAATAAACTAACTAAGTACATAGTTATGATGAGCAAGAGTGCCTCTACCAAAATTGTGAATTTTATGGCCCCAGGGTCAGGGGTTCTTGTTTTAGGGTGGGGCTCTAATAGTGAAATGCATGAATTCTTTGAACATCTTATTCTTTGCTCCTGGTTAATATACTAATGACCTAATTACATATTTAAGGCCAGGATTTATTTTATTTTCAGTTTTACAAACTCTCCGCTCAAGGTTTTGAATTTTCAGAAAAAAATAAAACAATTTTTTTCTTTCCGATGTCAAATTTGAGTCGGGATCGAGATTTCAAATTTACGAACTCGCACTTCCGGGTTTAAGATGAAACGGCGGGTAAATAAACTTTAATTATAAAGCTAGATCTGAGCTTGGTTTAGTGTAAAATTCATCGATACGAGTGCCATTCAAAACGTTTCACCCGTTCAAAGGACAAATAAAATGCTGACGACTTTGCTGCACAATGACATGCTGGTGAGATAATTATGTATTCGTTTCAAAAGTATCTGTCTGTAAATAATTTTCCTCCCCCAGGTTTTAAACTGCCCGTGGTAGCTATTGCATATTGCCAGCGACATTGTTACAGTTTAGGTCTCTGTTATAGCTTACAGTCTAAGCATCATTCTTCAAAAAAGGGTTGCTTATGCATCAGATGTAATGAATACAACTATGGGAGAAGTTAAGTCCATTTGAGGAAGAAATAAACAATAACCTGAAGAAATAAAAAAAAAAATTCAACTATTAAAAGGCGGCAAGAATATACAAATATATACAGGCATGTAGTATCAATTATATCAGCCAGAAAAATTATTTTACAGTTAATTGAAAAAAATGTTCACCATACTTCCCAATACTCCCTGTCTGTTTTATGATAGGAATTATAATTTTAGGCATCAAGTAAATTTTAGAACATTGTCTACACATTCATCTAACACATATTTAAAAAATGAAGATAAATTGAAAGACTTTTAAAGAATTGATTTTTTAAAATATATTTTGACCAACATCACAAAATTTATATAACTGGCCCAAACTGGCATGAAATAAGCAATTAAATGTTCTACTTTCCTATTTGTAAGTATTATGTGTCCAGTTATAAGGAGCCTACTAGAATAGCATAAAAAAGAATGTACAAATGTTAATAATTGATTTATCAAAAATTCTCATGTTCATAACTAAACCTAAACATAAAAAAATGCTGGCCTTATAATGAAGAAAGGGGTCTCTTTCAAAATAGATAATTTCAGGGCCGCTGGGTCAGGGGTACCAGGGGGGTACTTTGACTAAAAATAAATTAATGCTTTGAAATCTGTCCTTTGATAAGCAATGGTGCCTCCTTCAAAATTTGTGAATTTCATGGCTTTTTGATTAAATTACGAACCAAATACAGTCACTGGAAAGTTGTTACATGATACTCAGGTGACCTATAAGGCCCGTGGGCCTCTTGTTTATTTTTTAGATCATGGGCTGTGCTCATATTTTAATTCTTTGCTGAAAGTAGTCAAATACACATGTTTTCTGCAAATTTCAAGAACATCGCAATTTCTCAAACCTGTTTTCCAATATCTGGATTCTCAAAACGATTTTTTTTATTTTACAGAAAATGAAAGCACAACGTGTCTACTTTATTTTGATATATAAAATTGGAAAGAGGGTGATACAGTAAAATTTGTCTAATCCGGACTCTGAGTACTCCGGACTTTTGTCCATTCCGTCTACAAATTTTAACCCCATGCACTTCTTTAACAAATTCAATATTAAAAATTCTGTGTAGTCCGGATACTGTCTATTTTGTATTCCGAACGGCCATACTGGTCCCAACTGCTCATAATTAACGGTGATTATTCCCTCTAATCCGGCCACACCTGAGTAACTTCAGAGCAATTAACACCTTTCGTGGTGGTTGTGATAATCTGTGTTTACATTAGCATGATTATTGCCATGAGATGTACTCTGTGAAATGCGGCGGTGATGCAGCCCACTTGAAAAATATATTGTATGATTAAATTACAATTTAAAAAAATTAACTTTGTTTTAACTCCTTTTACCACATTAAAACATAAACACAAAAATATATGTACGCGATTTACAAATCAATATATAAATCGGGATCGAAAATCGAACGTATTTCAAAATGGCGCCATAACACTGTGGGGGAAGACGTAGTTTTTTTACATAAAAATTAAAAGTTCAATCTAATAATTAGCACATCGTAAATAATTGCGCATTGCTGTTAATACATTGAATGAGATCTTTGACAAGCGAAACCCGGTCCGCTTGAAACATAGTAGGCCTATATTATGCGTGCCTGTCCTGTATATTTTGATTGAGGTAACATTTCACCCGACTTTCATACTTCGTGATTGAACAAATAAGAAAATACATTTAAGTCATGTGAGACTATTCTATAATTTCAGACTCCAAAATATTAATTTATTTCATCATTTAATTTTATTTATAATATGTATATGATGTACTTGTAAATAAACAACGAAATTTTTGAAATTGATATTTTCCTGCATTTTTCCTGCACTCCGGATTCTGTCTAAACCGGCCCAATTTTATGGAACCGGCGGTAGCCGGTTTGGACAAATTATACTGTAGTTAATTAAATGATATAAGTACAGGGCCATTTTATGCACAAGTTGGCTCTTGCTCTTTATTTTAACAGTGTATCTGAAAATTTATAATGAAAAAAAAAATAATTTCCTTTGGATGAGAAGTCTAAGGCCAAAAAAAATAATAGTCTTGTTTCCTGCTACCAGCCAGAAAAAAATAGGGTAGGTAGGTAGGAAAATTATTTTTTAATTTTATTTTATTTTTTCCAACGATATTTTTTTGTATATGAACTAGCTACTACAAAACCAAATTGAACATGTCATAGCTAATAGCTAAGGTCAATATCATCTTTCAAAATGAAATTCCATGTCTTTGGAAGCACAACTCAAGTGGAATTTTACGAAAGTCCAGATTTTAAACATATATTTCATGAAATACAACTTGAGGATATATAAATTTTTTTTTCACTTTTGAAACATGAAATTTCTAAAATTTTGAATTTTTTCCCAAAAGGTAAAAAAAACTTTAGGGTTGGGTGCAAAAAAATAGGGTAGGTCGGGTAGCAGGAAACAAGACTATTTTTTATTTTGGCCTAATGACCAGAAAAAGGGATAATGTAAAATACACCTAATTGTCAAAAAGCTACAAAAATATTCATTGTTTGTTCAAATTAATCTAATTCTTGTAAATGATAACTGAATTATTTATGATACAAGAAAATGAGGGGGACTCTTATTAAAACAAAAAAATTAAGCAGAAGAAATACAAAAATGAAAGGAATTCAGTATGAAATTTAAATAGAACAGAGTGATACAACAGTAAATTCTGCAATTTCATTCTTTTTTTTCTTCGTTGGCTATTAAAAATTTCTTTGGGCTTATAATAATGTCAAATCCACTAGCCTACGGGCTAGTGTCTCAGTAATGTTTTCGTAAAGACTGAAGATGAAGTGTTATTTGAATTTTTAAACTTAATGGTCATGTGACTTGAAAAACTTAATTCAAATAATTGGCCTTGTTACTATAATTTACCTTGAATGAAAGCATACCTTAACACCGATTTATAAAAAAATAAGAGCTACAAAATATTACTCATGAATTTGACATCAGGTCAAGCATGGATGTCAGAACAAAATTCTGATTGCCTGATATTTTATTTTCATGGGGTTGTAGCGACACCTACGTAACTTTTTCATACAATATTCTAAGATCCATTCCATTTTTATTCATGTCATTTTCATATGCAAAAACTGTTATTAAAGTTAAGGTACACTTAAGCTTCTATAACAAGAGCATGCAAGACAGAAGAGAGAGTTGCAGGCAATATTAATGAGGTTGATGGTATATGAACTGGTTTTTTTATGGATGATTTTTCAATTTAGTAGTTTTCAAAGAAGGGGATAAGGATTGAACTTGTTTCTTATCAAAAATACATATCATTATAACATTTTAAATTTCTGAGCAAAAAATATATTTACATATATAATGCACTGTGCAAAAAAAACTGCAGAATATTTGAGAAATGACTGATTTTTGGTCTTGAAGTGCATGGATATGACCTACATTCTGAGTGGATATGACCTACTTTGAGTTTATTCTTCTTTTCTTTGTCTAGGCCTCCCAACCCTTTCCTCTTGCGAGATCTCTTCTTTTGTTCTTCTTCCATCCTTCTTGCTGCCTACGAAATGGAAATAACGCCTGTCCAATTCACTCTGCCCTAAAATACTCCACCATTTTCCTTGTCATGTGACATATCACATGATTAGCCTTCTCCCCATTCCCATTTTTTTCAAATGAAGGCCAGCACTTCTGTTTATGCTGTGCTTTTACTATTAGAAGTGCAATTTTACTGGATAGTATACATACTATTTTACGATAACGAACACTTCTAAAAGACAGTTATTTCAATTGTTTATATATGTATATGAACATAGAGGGAAAGTCTATCTGAAATTTGGCTGTATTGGGAGTTCCTTTTTATTTCTCTTCTTTTTCTTTTTTTGAAAAAAGGAAAAATTTACCTCCGAAAAATGTGAAATGTGAAGATTAGTTATGAGACACAGGACGAATGGGAACACTTCACGACTCTATACGCCAAGTGCGAACCATGTGGCAATGTCTATTTCTATGGCATTCCCTCTATCCTAGGAGTCTAACGCTTTCATTTTTTATTTTAAGTAATCATGCATAGAATTAACAGTGGTGATTTTCTACCATGCAACTAGTTTCTCTGTGTGAAATGACAGTATCGAATCTCTATACAGTTTTTTTACCTTGTGAAAAATATGTTCTTATCAGAACTGAGCAATAAATAAACAATCATAAATTAATTTTCTACTAAATTCCTTGCAGACATATTTCAGTCTTGACATGTTTTTCATGAATTTGTCCTAAATCTATTAAGTAAACAACAACTTCATTTTTCATTTTCAGATAGAGGAAATCATCACTGTTTCATCTTATGACATGTGGACACACATTATATCAAATGTCTATACAGTAAAAATTAGGGAAACATGACTGACACAAGTGTCATGCATGAATCGCATGTTTATATTCTTATAAGCAGAGGAGAGGGTTTCTACTAAGATGCTAAAAACTTGATATCTTATCCCGAATAAAGTGCTCATACAGACATAACTGTGTGTTTTCAATATCAGTATACTGTATCAGAAGTAGTTTGTATGTACTAAAAAATATTTGCCTTCTGCTGATCAATTTATGTTTTTTTTTTTTTTGCTTTTTTTTGTAAAATATATGGATAATCAACAAAAATACAATGACAAAATGTATTCAAAGATGATTTTTTTTTTCTTTTTTTCCTTGAATAATTGCAAAGTATATAAAAACCAAAGCTACACATTGATCTACAAAAAAACTATTAGCAAACAGAAATACACATTGCCACTTTATAATTTTGTTTTTCTGATTTAGTCAATTTTCAAATAAATTTTCTTCCCTTCTATACAGCATCCTTAACATTATCTCAATGAATTTTTGAAATTTCTGATTTGATTGGATACATACTTCTTCTCGCTCTGCCTCTTCACGTTCCAATCGCTCACGCTCGATTCTCTCTTCTTCTTCCTGATTCATAAATGATATTAAATACTTTAAAATGTATTTCAATTAAGTTTTTTTAGACACCTAAAATAATCCTTTTTAGAGAAATGATATCATATATGCATTAAACATACTGTAAATCACTTTTTATTCGCGTGAACTTTATTTTCGTGTAATTACGCGAGACAATGCGTTCGCGAAAATTAAATTCTCGCGTATAAAAGTATTCCTTACGATTATATAGAGGAATAACAACTATTCGTGAAAATTATGTCTCGCCTACAAAGAGTCAATGACAATCTCGCGAAAATAAGGTGTCGCGAAAATTTAGTGATCTACAGTATATAAATACTGTATACAGAGTTTTTGCCCCTTCCAGATTTTTGATCATTTTTATCCTGTTTAAAATTTCCCTAGAATTGAGTTAATTAAGAGATGCACTGTAATGCAACTTCTTTAAATTTTCCCCATTATGAATTTGCCCGATTAAGATGACAATGAATGGGGAAAAAATTGGAGGTCAAAAATTTCTCCATAAACAATAATGAAATAATACCTAGAAGTTCAGTTCAATAACTCTTACTCATACCTACCTGAGCTTGAAGTGTCCCTTGTACTGTTATGACATGAATTGCAAGACTTACCTTTTGAGATCCATTTGTACGGTGCCAACCATTGGTTGTTATGGTAACTGGTGTTGCAACAACTACAACATCCTAAAAGTTTGAATGTGCACATGCCATCATAAGCCTGTTTTCATGCAAGTTACTTTGCCTCTTGTCTTAAGAAATAAAATTTTAAACAAAAACAAAAAAATAATGTGTGAGTAACACAACAAAAGAAAAATTTTATATTCAAATGTAAAATGCAAGCAAGTCAACATAAAAACAACATATTCCATGCAATTTACCATTGATTGCAAGACATCTGAAAAAAGGAACAGTTTCAAAAATCAGTGAACAATTCTGAATCTTCGAAATTATTACTTTCTTAAAAAAATAATTTTCTGGTGAACTTTGACCTACTTTCTGACTATCTACAGAGGATGTTGAGAGTGGCCTTGACTTAGATGGAGAAATGACCTGGTTGTCTTGAGATGAGGCTGAGAAAAGGTGAGTTCTGGAAGGTGAGAGAGGTTCTCTGTGAATTGTTGTGTGGGACACTTGTTCTTTGTCATTTGGAGATGGCAGAGACCCTTGTCTATCAAACTGCCATCTTTCTGTAACTTTTGATCCCATTGATTTTTGCCTCCTTAAACTGGTGGAGCCTGGCTCGGGTTTTCCTGCTGAATCTACCTGTGACCATTGTCGTCTTATTGAGGAAACATCCTTAAATGACTCGGAGCGCTCAAGGTCTGTGGGTGTGGTCACATGATTATCATTTAAAGATTCCTTAGAAGTTGTAAATTTGGATGCCAACAGAGTTACTGTTCCTGATTTGCGTGAGGCACCATTGTCCATATTTGATGTGCTTGTGGCTTTAAAACTTGTGGCTAAAGGAGATTTCTGTGAATCTGTTGGAGGATGCCATCTATCCAACACCTTCTTGTTTCCAAATCGGGGTGAATCCAACTTTTCCTAAAAAGATATAGAAATAGTTAAAAAGATTTCTGAATCACTTATGTGCAACTTTAATTTTTTATTGAATACACAGTTAGGGACTTACTGTAATGTTAAGATGAGTTTCACTTGCACTTAGTCTCCCTAGCCTGTTATTGCTCAGATCACCATTTTTCTCTCCCTCAAACTATAAAAAAAAATCATTACTCATAATCATATTTCATCAAATCTAGGCTTTAAGATGTTTGAAATTCTTACTCATGTTTTCTTTTATAAAAAGCTTAAAATTATATTATTTTTTTATACACTGTCAGAAAACTGAGGAAAAAAGTTGAATATTGCTCTCCATACCCGCTTTTGGATATCTTTGAGTCTATCTGTTCCAGGGGAGAACACTTTAGCATGATATAAATGTATGTCTTTGGCTGAATCCTGTTAAAAAGAAGCAGATTTTTAACAACAAAATCTAAATAACAATTAAAAAAAAAAACATTGTGCTTTAAAAACTTCAAGATTCAATATTTCTAACCTTTGGTGAATTTTGCAAGGAAGATTGAAATTTGTTCAATCTTTCTTGAACATGTGACTGACTTGACTCATCCAAACTAAGGTTGCCTGGCTGAAAAATATAATGAGAATCAAAAGCTATTAAAATAACTTAAAATTTTTAATCTCATTACGAAAATTTCCTACCAAAAAATGCACAAAAGAAAAATTCCTTTTACTCACATGATGTCTTCTGTTAGATCCATCTTTCCTGAGGACCTCAACATGAAGTCCATTTGATTTTTGCTCCTCCATCCTATCCTCAAAGAATGTTTTTAACTGACTGGTTTTGTTGCTCTCTGATTTCCTCCTATCCATTTCTAATGAATTATTGCCTCCGTTTGAATGATTATTCCAACTATCCTCGTCAATAAACAAGTCCTCATTCACTGTGTCTTTTGCACTTTGTAAGTTGCGTATCCTCTCGTTAATTTTCAATTCCTGCTCTTCTCGTTCTTTTCTCTGTCTTTCCAGGATATTGTCAATTTCTTCCTGTGTAAAGCATGCAGAAAAAGACATGCAGAAACAAACATCATGCTGTTATGTAACAAGCATATGTTGTTAATTTTTTGGGAAACATACATTAAATAAAATCTCGGGTATGAAATCAAAGCAAACACACAATATTTTTTTCAAAATAAAAACTTCAGTAATACATTTACAATTTTTTTCACTATTTCTAAACACTCAAGTATCAAAACATGCTCAGTTCACTTACTTTAATGTTCTCTATCCTCATAAGTGTTTGTTGAATTACCTTGATTTGTATTCAAAGCTTTATACCTTTTTGACATATTACCTTCTCTCCTGACTGACCCAGAAGTTAACCTTTGACCTACCCTCTTAGCACGTTCTGCTTCCTCTTGCCTTCTTCTTTCCTCGTCCTGTATCCTCCTCTCTTCCTCCTGTTGTTTTCTGATCTCCTCCTGTCTCGCTCGTTCTTCTGCCTCCTCCTCTTTGCGAGCTCGCTCCTCTTCTTCGAGCCTGTCCTGCTCGGCTTGTGCTGCTCGACGCTTGCGAGCTTCCTCCTCTGGGTCTACTTGTGGTTCTTCGGGAGCTGCTGGGGTGTCCTAAAGGTTGACAGTTTGAAATTAGTATTTATTTAGGTTATGACCTATCAAAATGTCAAGGTCAATTCAAAGTCAAAACTGAAGATTAAGATGTGTACCCACGGCTTCATGGAGAGTGAAATATGCATGGAAAATGGTGGAAGACATTAATGTATTAATCTTTAAAAGTTATTTAAAAATACATGGGTCATATCTCATATGCTTCCCTTGTACCTCATTTTCAGGTATGAAAGTGCATTTACTAATACTAAATGTACAAAAATATTTTCCTTTATATACTTGCAAGCAACAATTCCTAAAGACTACATACTACAATATCTATTACACCATAACAATATTGACATATATTTACTTTCTACTAATAAGCAAACTAACAATTCTGATTGATCAAAAATTTCTTTTATCAATGCCATAGGTATGGCAAATGTGGTGCATATGGGTCACAAAGTGATGATTGGATATTATTGGAGCATTGGAAATATTACTTCCATAGAGAAAAATATCAACAATAGAGTTTCTAGAATATGGACAAGGTTTCAATGGATTCTACATGTCTACTCCGAGGGTCAAAGAGTGTAGTGTCAAGAGTTTGGTATGGCCTTCTCCTGAGGGAAATTTTTGTCTGTTTTCTGTGGATGGCTAGAGGTCATTTTAAAACATGCTGCTTGAGTGCCTATAGTTCTACTGGACATATAACATGCATCTTACAAGACAGTGCTTTGTATACTACCCTTGTTTAATACCCTTTCACCTCAAGGAGATTCAGTATCTCATTCGTGTTAGGAGGAATCCATCATTTTATCAATAATTTGGGATTCGGAAATCCCAATAATGGGATTTTGAGTAAGATTTCTATCATTTAATAATTGTTGGTAACTGGAGATTGAGCAGTGTGAATGTGCGAAGTTAGAATGAATGAGGATGATATTCGTGCAGCTAGCTCTACGTATTGTAATGGATTTGATTCTGGAGTACATTTCCATGGAAACAACACCATTTTACCTCCTCGTCATATCCGCGTCGGCGACGTGAACGCGTGCTTGTGTATGATGACTCCTGTATGCAAATGAGTGGTCAAACACAAATGAACAAACACAGACAATCAAACAATTTACAACGAAATGTCCCGGATTGCTAGAGAATGATCTAAATTAGACTATAGTCCTAATCTATACATCTAACTACCAAAAGAAAATGTAAAATGGATCTACAGTCTAAATGTGAAGAATTCTATAGCTATCAACAGTTGGAATTCAGAACCTTAAAATTTTAAATTTACATTGCATTCCTTATTATCTCTAAACCCCTCTAAATAGATTTTACGCAGAATCACTCCCCTAACCCTCCCCCCCTCTACCTATTCATAATTATCAAAGAATACTTAGACCTGAATTAGAATGGTAATTTCTAAACTACTTTATAAGAAATGCAAAATCTATTTTGCCTATCTGCTATCAAATGAGCCAAACAAATTTAAAAAAAAAAAAGCATGACTTCAATTCTAATCTTGATCTTTACCTCAGTGGCATCAATTTCGTCCTCTGTACCTCGGCGGCGACTGCGGCGACTGGTGGTGGTTTCCTCTGTGGTCTCCGAGGACCTACAAATCAAAACCAAAAACATTTAAAAATCGCTAACATAAAGGCATACATGTATATCTATAAAAAATCCATACATTTCCTTTCTTCAATTTTTTTTTCAATTTTCACACTTGTACACTGTAAATCCATAAAAATCAGTTTGAAATACTGGGTAGAACTACCTTAAAATATAATTTTTTGTCAATTTTTAGTCCATATGGTTAAGCATCAATGTCACCTAGAAATATCTTTCATGCCTTTTGCATTTAATTATTTAAGTATTACATTCCAAGCTTAAATGTCTCTGAAAACAATACCTTCTCAGCACACTGGTTTTGAAACAAAGAATTAATGAACTTTGAAATACTCTAGACTTGGGACGTCTCAAGCAAAAGTATAACAGTCAGATCTTGTGAATGTCTTTTCAAAGTGCAAAACATTTCTTTTTTTCAATTTAATTTAAATGTTTAGGCTCCATTTCATTGGCTATATAAAAGATTAAATGTACCTTGTATCTTACATATATATACGAACCAATAAATTCATTCAATTTTGAATACTTAAATTTTAACTGTCAAGTAACGGTCGATTTGTTAATCAATTTCAACATAAAAATTTCTTCTATGCATTCTACTGCTTTTGTAATTCTATAGTGAATGTTATTTCAAATTTTATGTAATGTTATATGTCACTTATCATGATACTTGACAATATTTTGACAATTTAAATGCTTAAGCTAAAAATAGATATTTGGGTCAATATTGCAGATTTTATCTTTTGTGAAGACATCAATTCATAACTATTTCATTTGTTACCAAAGGCTTCTTATTTAACCATTTTTAAAATTTGTGTATTTTTTCTTCCGCTATTTTTGCATGAGAGATAAATCTTGTACAACTTCTGGTATTCAACATACACATAAAGAGCCACAAATACAGTGTGGCTTAATACACAAAACAGAGCCACATTACAAGGTGGCTAATAATACACAATATAGTGCCACATTACAAGGTGGCTAACTCATCTTGCCTGAGCCTCATATCTCGCCTCTCCCTGCGTCGACGTTCGAGCTCATCTTCCCCGTTAATTGCATTTACCCCGGCAGCTCTGTGTTAGTGCAGGAAGAAAAAGAATGGATGAAAAATTCACACACACACATTCCAAAAACTTGGATGCTAGGGAAAAAGGTCAGAGAAAAACTGTAACTATTGTCAATTTCAAAAAAACATGTTTGCAACAGGCAAAGCTATGATGTCATGTGATTTTGATGACATCATCATAAAAGTGTCAACCAACTAAAAAGCTGTTTTAGTGAATTTTATTAAAGAAATATATCAATTAACCAAACCAATATTAATGAGAATAATTTTTTTAAATTTTGAAGATTGAATTTTTTTCAATTCTTTTTCTTTAAAACTTGATTCTTTAATTTATACAGATATATAAAGCTTTTTAGTTGGCATGACCTAATTGTTCACAGATAGAAAAGGTTAAGCAGTATTTAGACTTTGAACTTATCGATAATTGTTTCTATAATTTACTAATTAATGTGACATCATTCAATTAAGAATCTGAAGGATATCATGCAAATAATTATGACTTTAAGATAAAATTATCTTACAGAAAACATGGATTTATAGGTTGAAGTGACTGAAAGATATTATTGTTCTGAAAAGTTCAAAATTATGCTCTCGGATGAAAATGAAATCTTGCTAAAATTAACATATATGATATGATATTGTGATCTACTGTGGAATTCTATAGGAAATGTTGATATGATTTGTTAAAGATAAAATTCTTTAACCATGGCTTCAAACGTGATGTTTTAATAATGATACATATCTAATGCAGAGTGATTGCCCTTTGAATACATAGTAAATTTACATGCAAAGTAATGTTTAATCCTCTATTTGCGAATAAAAGATTTGAAGAAGATGAAAGAGATGTTTATCTTCAGAATATATCCCCATCTTTGCATCATACTGGCTGCAGTGTTATCTAAACAGGTCAAAAATGTTTTATAAATACTTTCTTATGGTGCCACCTTATCAGTAACAAATCTTTAACAAAGAGTTCATATTTTCTTTTTAAGTAAATAAACTGTCTTTTAAAAAAAGTTTTCTTTTTTCTAGTTTTAATTTATCTCTCAAGTTCACAGAAAAAAAATGTAATATATGTTGGCTAATCTTTTCTGTCTTTTAATATATACATCTAATCATACGATCATTGTTAAGGTATATAGAGGAATAGCTAAGAAAGCTCAGAGCTACGTTTTTCTGACTGATTCTTGCCAGCCTGTTAGATAAATCACGGCGTGCAACTTCTTGGAATATGTCCAACATATTGCCTTCCCGAAAAGTGATTCTCCAAATGTAGAGTTGTACACTTGTAAGTGCTCCTGCAATCTGATGACTCTGCACTTGTTTCTGAGGAAAAACAGCTCGAAAAAACAGACATTAACCTCAAATACCAAATTCTCTCCGCAGATAAACCAGAATTTTGCGTGTTTAAATCAGGGAAAATTTCATTATGATGATATGTTTTTATGATGAGTTAACATCAAACGTTTTAAAGGGGAAAATCTCCTTGACCTTGACCTTCAAAAGCCAGCTTGCAAAAATTTACTTAACTCACAAAACTGAAACACTGCACACTACGTACTGTAAGATTATTTTTAAAAAAATAATAATTCAACATTTAAGGACTTTGTAAGTACTGTTTCCTATCTTTTTCCACAAATTTACGCCCCAATAAATCATCAAAAAATTAAAAAATCCCCCAAATTTGGACTTGGAAAGATTCAACATCAACAAAAGTTTCTTCATTTAGCACATTCATCATGTTCATAATACTGTATAATAAGATTACATCCCAAAATTATGGCATATGCTATAGTTATCTTTGCAGCAGCTATATCAGATACTGTGCAATAATTGTGATAGACTGATAATGACCGTGTAATATAGACCATGTGGGGGTTACATAAAATAATATCATCTGCCATGTCTATACAGAAAGTACACACATGTGGTTATAAGCTGGCTACCCACTGTGCAATATGTTGGGCTCTATACAATGTGACTTATGCCACTGATAGTAAAATTTATCTACTGGGTTAGAGATGTATAAAGCAAGCAAATTTTGAATCTCAATGTTTTGAAAACCCAAGAAAAAAAATTCACTTTGAATTGTTTGTCTGCAGAGTCTCAAAATAGAAAAAAAAGATATTTTAAAATTTCTATCAATATCACCTCAAAAGTTTCACAGTGTAGAGTTTCAGGTTATCTAGAATTTACTGTAATGTTTATCTCAAACATCTGCAGTCTTAAACATTTTAATTTCCCATAAAACATCTTCACCTTTCTAAACTACAAATTTAATTAGCTCTTACATATCTTATTGAATTTTAAAAAAAATTAAATATCTTTTTTTAAAAAAAATGATAAAATATGAAACAAAAGCTGTTTAGAAGCTATCTAGTAAGACCTACATGAAGTGCACGTTCCTATTATAATTAGGCGATTATTGTAATGAGCAATGATTACTACACTAGATGAAGAGCAGGTGATAATGGTGGAACATAGTTATAAACGTCCGACTTTATGCAGCAAGATGCACGTACATGAGCTTCAACCTTTCTTCCCGTTCTTTTCTGCGTCGTTCCAATCGTTCCTGTAGGAGAAAATCTTCTTCGCTGGTCAACTGTAGCCTGCGTTCATTCATGCACAGCAAATCATGCAAAAACAAATAAACGTAAGAAAAAGGCATTCAAAAATAAAACAATGGAGGGGGAGAAATTTATCATGTTAAAAAAAGTTTATTAATAAGTAAAATGAGACAAAAGAATAGGTTGAACTTCCTAATTGTTTGTTCAAACACTACATATAAAAATTGCATTTACTGATGAGAAATTCTATTGTTGTCAATCTTCAACGAACGATTTTTTTTTCATTGTTACTGAAAATCACATCAGTGATGTAAGGTAATACACTAGACTTACTAATACATGATTTTGTTTATAGAAGAAGAATTATAGCCTAACTTAAATTTAATATGTATTTATTAAAAATTCCCCTCATCTATCCTATATCCCCTTTTTTCTTCAATGGTTGTACTGTATGTGTTCTGTTTTTGTATCTCCAGAATTTGCTGATCCAAGAGAAAACACTGACAACGGATGCCATTAAATGTATTAGTGCATTGAACTTTTCTGTTCAGCTGGGCTGTAAATTAGCTTTTTTTCTAAGAAAACCTATAATACTCTGTACACCATCACACACAATCGATCACATCAATTGATCTATGCAAAAATTTGGGATCCATTCTTTCAATTCACAATGTATTATATTATAATTCAAAAACTTTTGTTTGAAAGAAAGCTATATGCTTGGGCAATGGTATCTTCATCAGCTACTACATGTATCTTTATTCTGCTTCGGAACTTCAATCTGACAACATAATTTTCTGCATATGCCAGTTATTTTCAATTTCACTGTCACAGTGAAAATTAATATAAATTCAAACAGTATATTATGATGAAACAAGTGCTTTAAAGCAAAGCGCTAAGAACAAGCAATTTTGAGTCAATATAATATATTAAACATAATTAACTTGTTTCGAATAACGAAAAAAGGTATAATTTCCAAGCATGTACCTTTTATAAAATTGAATAACAGGTTTGTCAAGTGAACAAATCCATAAACCAAAGCTGAATCATTTTTGGTAAATGAAACATGTTTAACATCAACTACTTATGACATTACCATGAAATTACATCATGTACATTGATCGTTTATGACTTAATAAATTTTTCGTCACTCGATGAATCTGTACATGTGAGTATGTAATAGATGCCTCATGCTCAATTTTAGTCAAATAGTGTTACATAAGGGAAAGCATTTGCAAATGTTAATATTATGTTTTAAAATTACAAAATTGCTGTCAATATGCTCTACTTATAGTAAAAAGTGTTTCTTGTGATATTCTTTTAACTTATACATTTTACTATACAGTGTATATCTTCCACAATAAGCTTTTTTTCATTCATCTTTCCAATTTGTAAAGGGAAATCTTCAATGCGTTTTGAGAAGATTTTCTAGGTGTGTTAAAGCAATCTTTCCCTCTCTTTGATTTAGAGAAGAGTATATAGTTTGTATGTGGGTGTACGCACAGCAGCAATACACATCTTCATGTCTATATAAAGCTCAGCGAGCTCACTGCAGGCACTGACGCATTACCAATGGCTGCTGGGATCCGACAAATAACAGATTTTTTTCCCTGAATATTTCATTGCATTTAGGTATCCTAGCGTTTTTATATATATTTTTTAATAATAAGTGATGTATTGCCGACAAAATGTATTCCTTTATACTTTCATAGTACTTGAAGATTCCAATTAGAGCAAGTAAAATTTAACACATCTTAAATGTATGAGAATATTATTGTTTATTTATGCATTGTAGTTAATGTAAACAAAACATATATCCATCTCTCAATTTCAGTACCACGCTTATTACATAATTATGTACTGATGAAACATTGGCAAATGTAAATACCCTGGTACATGTATGACAAAATATTTTCAAGCCCAGAATATATTATGTTTCAAATCATAAAATTCCTGATATTGTTGATATCTAATAAATATGTCACCCCCTCAAAAAGTAAAAATCTATCAAAATAACCAATTGAAGAAAATGCAACTGCGAGAAAATGGGAGTAAATTACACTTAGGCTGTGAAGATAGCATATAAAACATGGATCCCTGGAAATTTCAGAGATGGGATCAGATGCCTTAAGAGGAGAAAGCATCCCCTGTTGACTGATCACACAAGCCGTAAGCCCTATGTATTGATCTGGTAGAGAAACGTTCTATAATCAAATTCATTATGAAAACAAAGGCCGAACAATTGGTATGAAACAAGTAAGCCAGAATATGATCCACTTGAAAGGTTAATTTTTGGCTATCAAGTTCATTATAACTAATATGGGATTTTTAAAAAATGCCAATTAAATGAGGTTGCTGAATCCCTGTAACATCAACTTATAGGTGAGTAGCATGCCTCACTTAAAAAATTCATTGTACTCTGATCAAGCTCTTGAGTAGCCAATATGTTGGGAGACTGATTTTACAGTTATAAGGCCCGTTCTTGCTCTCAATTTGTACACATTTTTTAAGTATGAAAAAGAACAAATAAAATATGCACATTGGTAACTATTTCCAAAAGTTGCTCTGCAATCATTGATAAACTATGATATATGACTTAAAGATGATTGCTTTTAAATGGTCAAAATCTAGTAAACTTAATCTTAGTTTTGAATTTATGCTATTTAAGTGTGCAAATTGTAGAACATTTTAAAACATGTTTTAAGAATATCAAAAAAGAATTATCGTCATAATTTGGGAAACGAAATGTGCTTTGATGAATGTGCAGATTTCAATTACAAGCTAGCTTTCATATTGTCATTCAAATTCATCAAATTAAAGCATTAAATGTTTAATATGTATTAGAAAATTAATTGTTTACCTTGCGTGAGTGCAGTCCGAGAAAGAAATGCGACTCAAGAGAAAATGGTGAATCGTAGGATATATTACAAATGAATTATTGTACAAGTATACAAAAATAATTAATTGTGATGCATGTTATGGGGCTTGCAGACAGGGAATTTTCGGAAGAGTCATAAAAAAATGAAATAAATTATGATTTATTTTCATATATTTTGCATTTTTAAGTTAAAACTAGATATGTTACTGAAATTTGACCAAAATCTGCAAAATTTTCCAGGAAATATGCTCATCTACTACCCAAAATAAATTTAATATTACGATAGAATCCCAAAGTGGCCCCTCGTGCACATGCAGAAATCATAAATGTCATAAGAAATTTCCATGATACAGCCAGAAAACAAAAGGGTTGTCAAAGCAACCGAATTCCACGGGAGATGCCCCTTGCCCAAAGCATTGTCAAAAAGAACAGTTAACAATGATATACTGGTAAGAACCATCTGATGCTTTTACTGCATGTATAAATCCATATTGTCAGCAAGTTTTAGCATGTTCCTCATTACGTACGACAAATGTAATACCCCATTAATGGGTACTTGGTAATAAAATAAAGCATGTTTATGTACCAGGTAGAATTTTTATGCAATAATTATTGTGCAATCGAGTTAAGACTTTGCTTGCATATATTGCAGACATGGATTGAGTTTGAATGTGAAAACTGTATGTAGCAGTGTTGTGTCCATTGGTTTGAAGACAAGACAACAGCAAGATGAGGGAACCAGCTAGGAAACAGATGGAGATGAAAGGTAATTCTCTCGACATCAATCATCTTTATATATACAATGCTGATTGTACAAGTCATTCAAAGGACTTTGGTTCAAAGAGGAAGAGCAAATTTAAAAGTATTTTCCTTCGGGTGTCTTAGATCATATTGCAAGCCAATTTAAACAAAATAAATTCCAAGGGCAGGAAATGAGAAAATTGTGGTTAACAGGAGCAGATCATGAATCACTGCCCTACAAACACCGTAAAAAGTTGTCTGTACTCTTATGGTTTGTTAAGTAACTTGTCAAAATGATTGATGATTTTGTGTATCTATAAGTGATTTCTCACACCGTTATACTCATTTCAATCCTATGGTGAATGAATTATGATTTTTGATTCAAAAATATAAGAAGATTGACAACAAAAGAATACTATCTATTTTTGTTTTCTATCAAAGGTTTTTCTACTTGTAGCACTAAACAGTTATTTAGAATTAATTTTGCTGCAAAATCAAACATGCCAAAATGAGGTTTCATGCTTTAGTTTTCACGGAAATCACTCCAAAACTTTTCTCAAATCACAGAAAACTATTCACTGATACTAATTAGGTCAAACAGTTTAGCTCTTTTTTTATTAAGGTAAAAATATCTAATCTTCCAGGTGAAGAAGGGGGGGGGGTCATTACTATAGTAAATAAAGCTTAAAATAGAAATCTTACCCAGCCTCCTCCTGTTGCCGCCTGCGACGACGGGCCTCGCGTCTTTCTTCTAATGTGCTCATGATGATATGTGTGGATTAGTCCCTACGAAAATGAAAGCCCTGAAAAAAGAAAATATTTTTATTTTTATAAATATTTCTTTTATTGGCATTATTTCATTGGCATGACTATGCATATTGAAAGGAAAATAAAAGTTTTTTTTTATTTACATGTACTGCTGAATCATTCTTATTTGTTGGCTTCGACATTCCTAGGTCTCCAAATTTGTTTTGAACATTTGGAGGCAATTTTATTTGTGAGTATCAACTTGTTTATAAAGAAAATTCAACCAACAATAATTTGTCAAAATTATCAAGGATATTGGTCATGGGGATGATAGTGACCAACTAGGAACATTGGTCTCCCAAAATAATGATGATTCTACCGTATTTTATTTCAATGGTCATTTTTACACAAATATAAACTTTTAAGGGTTAACTCATGCAATGACAATATAGTTCAGAATGCAATATCAAGAACCAACAATATGAATCTAATCCACTAAACTTGGACACTAGCTTGTATGTCATTTCCTTAACTATTGGAGGCTTGCTCTTCTCTGCAAGGAGGTATTTTATATTTGAACCCATATTGTGATCCAATCATGATATATGGGGACAATGCAAGAGGATGTTTCCGAATTTATCTAATTGTAACCATACTTTCTTTTTTTTACGTTACTGCAATCAAGAAAACCCCATAATCATAATATTAACAAAACTATAGCAACAAATGCACTCTTGATCAGGATTTCATTTAAGTTTCAAATAATTTAGGCCCATTTCTTCTGCAGAGGAAGATTTTTAAATGTCCAAATTGATCTTTTCCTTTTTTCCTCATAATCCTTTTCTCACTGGAGCATGGCCCCTAATAAGAAATAATTTAAATCTTTATTTCTATTGATGCTTTTAATTGTAGCAAATTTGGTTAAAACTAGGGCTGCCATTCAGAATATCAAGCCAAAAATACTACAGTACAAGCCGTTTAATTTAATACCTGTTTTATATCATAGGCCGTTTTTTATCATAGATATTTAAAACACAAAACCATTTCTTAATAATTCAATGTTAATTTCTTACGTTATTATCATAGGTAAAAGTGTGTACTTCGGTTACTATAATAGAAAATTTTCGTCCGTAATATTTTTTTCACACCTTTTTCACCCTTGAGACAATTAACAAAACAAAAGATAACACCTGTCAACACCTGTGGCCCATGCACTGTCGCTTATCTATACACAATGGCTTGACTGAGGGGGATTAGTCACACTCCAGCGCATTTACCTGAGCGATGACTGGAAGTTTGTTTATTTCACAAAGTACATTACACAACAACAGGAAGCCATCAGCAATCTTATTTTCTTCTTTTGTTTAATTGTTTAATTGTACATTGATAATAAATGTGTTTTACCAAAATGTGTTGAATCTAAATTAAGTGTCAATTACCCAAGCTATCTTACGCTTGTTGCCTGATCAATGTTCATAATTAATCACATTTATAAACTGTCCAATTTATTAAGAAGTGATGTGAAATTAACTTTTTAACCAGCCTGTCCAAGCGGCTTTGATTTACATCAGTGTATCAATTAATTTAATTTCAATTAAACGGCATTAGCAGTGTTGTGTCCATTGGTTTGAAGACAAGACAACAGCAAGATGAGGGAACCAGCTAGGAAACAGATGGAGATGAAAGGTAATTCTCTCGACATCAATCATCTTTATATATACAATGCTGATTGTACAAGTCATTCAAAGGACTTTGGTTCAAAGAGGAAGAGCAAATTTAAAAGTATTTTCCTTCGGGTGTCTTAGATCATATTGCAAGCCAGTTTAAACAAAATAAATTCCAAGGGCAGGAAATGAGAAAATTGTGGTTAACAGGAGCAGATCATGAATCACTGCCCTACAAACACCGTAAAAAGTTGTCTGTACTCTTATAGTTTGTTAAGTAACTTGTCAAAATGATTGATGATTTTGTGTATCTATAAGTGATTTCTCACACTGTTATACTCATTTCAATCCTTTGGTGAATGAATTATGATTTTTGATTCAAAAATATAAGAAGATTGACAACAAAAGAATACTATCTACTTTTGTTTTCTATCAAAGGTTTTTCTACTTGTAGCACTAAACAGTTATTTAGAATTAATTTTGCTGCAAAATCAAACATGCCAAAATGAGGTTTCATGCTTTAGTTTTCAGGGAAATCACTCCAAAACTTTTCAAAAATCACAGAAACTATTCACTGATACTAATTAGGTCAAACAGTTTAGCTCTTTTTTTTATTAAGGTAAAAATGTCTAATCTTCAAGGTGAAGAAAGGGGGGGTGGGGGTTATTACTATAGTAAAAGCTTAAAATAGAAATCTTACCCAGCCTCCTCCTGTTGCCGCCTGCGACGACGGGCCTCGCGTCTTTCTTCTAATGTGCTCATGATGATATGTGTGGATTAGTCCCTACGAAAATGAAAGCCCTGAAAAAAGATAATATTTTTATTTTAAATATTTCTTTTATTGGGATTATTTCATTGGCATGACTATGCATATTGAAAGGAAAATAATTTTTTTTTTAAATTTACATGTACTGCTGAATCATTCTTATTTCTGGGCTTCGACAGTCCTAGGTCTCCAAATTTGTTTTGAACATTTGGAGGCAATTTCATTTGTGAGTAACTTGTTTACAAAGAAAATTCAACCAACAATAATTTGTCAAAATTATCAAGGATATTGGTCATGGGGGTGATAGTGACTAACTAGGAACATTGGTCTCCCAAAAGAATGATGATTCTACCGTATTTTATTTCAATGGTCATTTTTACGCAAATATAAACTTTTAAGGGTTAACTCATTTACCGGTAATGACAATATAGTTCAGAATGCAATATCAAGAACCAACAATATGAATCTAATCCACTAAACTTGGACTCTAGCTTGTATGTCATTTCCTTAACTATTGGAGGCTTGCTCTTCTCTGCAAGGAGGTATTTTATATTTGAACCCATATTGTGATCCCATCATGATATATGGGGACAATGCAAGAGGATGTTTCCGAATTTATCTAATTGTAACCATACTTTCTTTTTTTTATGTTACTGCAATCAAGAAAACCCCATAATCATAATATTAACAAAACTATAGCAACAAGTGCAACCTTGATCAGGATTTCATTATTCCCCCCGCTTGAAAAGTTGGGGTATATAGTAATCGGTATTTCCGTCCGTCTGTTACGCTTAGGGGTACCCATCTCTTATCCGCAACTCCTCTCATACCACTAAAGGAAATTTAATGAAACTTTCACAGAATCTTTATTACATATTTGCCATTGTGCACCTCTTATTTTACTTTTTGGTCTGACACATATTTTGGATTTTCCAGAGCAAAACATGAATATTGCCATTATATTCATATGGGAGGTGGGGGGTATTATTTACTGAGCTCATTGCTCACAGTACCTCTAGTTTAAGTTTCAAATAATTTAGGCCCATTTTCTTCTGCAGAGGAAGATTTTTAAATGTCCAAATTGATCTTTTTCTTTTTTCCTCATAATCCTTTTCTCACTGGAGTATGGCCCTTAATAAGAAATAATTCAAATCTTTATTTCTATTGATGCTTTAAATTGTAGCAAATTTGGTTCAAACTAGGGCTGCCGTTCAGAATATCAAGCCAAAAATACTATTAAAATAGTGAAAGTGAAAGAACTGACCAACTGATAAATAAGCTGTTGGCTCAGGTTAGCCTTACACACCACACTCCCATATACACTCACAAATAAATATGTCCCTGACATTTTAGACATAATATGACCTGATCCTGAAGCAGACATCAAGGATAGCTATCCAAAACAGGTCAACAAAATAGTGTGAGTGATGTGCAATGAAGATATTTATTTGCTGCTTTTCGTTGATGGTGTATGAGTGTGTTAATGTATATATAAAAAATAAACATGGGTTGTAGTAGTAGCCTGTTGAATCCAGCTGTATTGGTTCCAGCTGAAGGCTTTGGTACACCTGTCCCCATCCCACTGGAAGAAGCATCAAGTGTGAATCATACCACTCAACAGTTCTCAACAAGGCCCAAAGTTTGTAAATACAGGATAGGTTTCTTTGGAAACTGTCTTGATCTTTCGACATCTTTGAGATAGCAGGTCTCTTTGTACTAAGCCAAATAAGGAGATTGTTGAGTTTCCCTTTACACAAGACTTTTAGGTTAATTGATGTTTTATCAAATTTACCTATGTTCTGTCAAGAAAGTTCAAAAGAATGAGATATATTTTAAGAATTTATGAAGAAGTTAACATCCTTCAAATTTTTTAGCAAACATTCAAATGTGGATTTTCTGCATCAGACATTTTTCTTGAAAATCTAACTCAATTTGCAGTTGGTCTTTCGGCATTAGAATTATGCATGAACAAAGTTAATTTTGCATCTTTGTCCCTTTTTAGTCACAACAATATAGAAACCCCCTAGCTGTCTTAAAACAAACAATCTTGCTCCTTCTACTCCAAGTGCAAATAGAATGTAATTACAATAGAATTTAATTCCCATCTAGGAAAATAATATATATCCAAAACAACATGTTTTTGTCCGTGTTTACCAGAGGTATATCAAATGCAACAGAAGCTAACATTTATTGCGTGTTTACCAACAAATGACATGCTCCTATCAAGATGTGGATGAGGCAGCAAATTAATGAAGCCCACATGAGACATAATGCACCAGTGTGTCTATAATAGTGTATAATTCAAGATAAGACATTCCAGAAATATTTCCTAGCATCAATGCTTAGAAATTTCTTTACTGTTAAAATGTTCCATCATTCAAGCATCCAAGACAAGTTTACTTTCTTTTTCATCAGCCTATTATTCAGGATGCTAATCTGATGTTTTAAACTCATTAAGTCTTGGATAATGTTTTCAAATACATAGCACTCAGCTAGAAACTTAAACCTATAGAATGGTCTCATGTCAAAGAAGCTTGTGTAGTTCACTCTCTATCATTATTTCATTTTTGTTCTTTTTAAAAAAAATAGAAAGATGAAAGAAGGAAACAATCATCAGATTCCATGTTTACATCAACTAATGGCCAGTGTTTGTCTTAGTATAAACCAAAGGATGGGATTTCCCCCCATCTCATGTCTAAACTGTGGGTCACATTTGAGCTTTAACATGCTGAAGAGGCCCCAAAGCATGGGTCACATTCTGGTCAAAGCTACCAACCTTAACCACAAAAAAGATTACATACAAACATACATGAAAGCAAGGCATGTTACATGTCACACCACAATAATGCCATACAGGACTTTGACTAATAATGGCTCTCCAACAACATATAATGAATATGTTGTTATAAACCTTGTGACAAGATTCATATTGCAAACTTTTTTTAAGCTCTCCATAAATCTGTCATAAGCTCATTCATAGAAGTAATACATAGGTTAAGTTGAGCCAGTCTTAAAATGTACATGATTTGGCATCCCAATACCAATGAGCAAAAGTAAGCATTCACCCTAACTTATCCAAATACTGATGTACAATCCGATTTTCAATACTTTCCTGCAGTATCCCTTACAGATGGAAATATGATATCTTTGTAATATCAAAGTGTTATTACGTAGATATTTCACATCTCATCTTGTCTGAATGATGTCATAGATAATACAGACAGAAAAATCACAGATCTGGCGCTGTGGAATGCCACATAAAAATCAGCAAAACGTGTAAGCAATTTTTTTTTAAAGAATTTGCCAACAAGACTATATAACCACTGATGAGAAAAAAAGATAAAATTTGATTGGCTCCAAAATATATATAAGGCACTTGTGTGCCCTGGAAGTATGCTGGAGTGAATGGCTGGCACTCCATCAATTTTTTTCTCTCTCTCTCTCTCTATCTCTATCCTACTTCACTATCTGCTTCTTATCACTCAAGAACACTACAAAAACCTCAGCTAAGCTCTCTTAACAATGCCGTCTCCTCTTCCACCCTATAGCTCTAAACCGCAGCTCAAGGTGATCTCAAAACCTTCAGAAAATTTTCTGTTCACACGCATCATGTAAGACATTAAAATGTTTAAAGAGCAAACAAATTTTACTGAAATTCACTTATTTTTAACAGCTTAAGGCTTCGAGAAACCATGGAGACAGAATCTGTAGCTAAAAAACTTTGTAATCTCTTCATTGCAGTTTTTACCATGGTGATTGAAATGGGGAAGTGAGTAATGCTCCTTAAAAATTGTGGGTTTATTTGATTTCAGCTGTTCATTAGCCATAATTTCCTTTTATTTTGAAAATGCCTCATGACCACAACATCTCTGACAGCTAGACCTTTGCTGGAATGACAGATTACATAGGCCATTATGCCTGCAGAAGTTCTGTGAAATCCATTCAAGGTCAGAGAGATCGATCATTACACTGTGATTAGCATGCTTCCAAAAACATCAATTTGTACTTTTGTATTGAAGATTCTTGCAAAAATTGAATAAAAATAGAATTAATTTAACTTTTAAGCACAGTTTAGACCTTCCTAAATGCCTCTGGAATCTTTGAGCAAAATATGATGAAAAACTTCAGGAACATATCAGGTTTTGCAAAGGGTACAGTTTTCTACGGGTACATAGTAAAATCATCTCGTTATTATGGTATTCCTTGGAAATTTTGCACTAAAAAGTTTTTAACACTTACCCAACTTTGTTTAGTGCTTACACAAACTATAAAGCAGTAACACAGCGATTTACTCCAAGACACATGAAACTACTTAATTATCCTCCAATCCAAAGCTGAAGAAAAACAAAAATTTTGAGGGAAAAGAACGCGAAAGTTTACAAAAAGAAATTCCCAATATTTTTGACAGATCTTCTTGTTCTTCTGAATGTTTAGGAATCTGTGACAGAAGGGGAGAAGTCTGCAGAGCCTCTGATTAACCAAGACCATATGGGAGGGGCTCACCAGGGGGTGAACTCTGCCAGAGATGTTTGGATTGCAGCTGACTCTGATCTTTATCAGGATGATGCTGATCTTGTCTAGGTGTCTCGACTGTCTAGTGGCCCCACAAATCATTCATTAGAAATCCTCTAATTGATATAGCCTCACTCTCAGCTTATCAGACCCTTCACATTAAAACTTTGGCAAAACTCACCTATACAAAAATATGCTCCTCTTCCTCAATTGAAATATTAATGCTACCTCCCTTTGAATAAGAATGTCATCTAAAATTCTCCTTCCTTATTTTTTTTGTAATACAGAACCTTGAGTGTACCACAAACACAATCTTTTGCCAAGGAATTTTACAACTGCAGAAAACTGTTGTAGGCCTCTCTAAAGAAGAATATTTCATTCAGATGGTATGTACAGAGCTGATAATGACCTGGAGAGGGTAGCTCAAGATGTAACCAATCAAAGTCTTTAGATCAGCTTCGAGCTGAAGATGCAACTTCTTATCCTAGAGGCCATTCAAGGGAGATAAAATTCAACTGCTCAATAAAAATTCATTGATAAATTAACAAAACAAGTTCAGCATTTTTAAAAAGTTGAAGAGAGATAGTAAAACATGTATAAAAACATCAAAATATTTATAGCAAATTAATTTAAGCTGATTGTATATTTCCAGAATCCCCTCACCCCCTCCCAGACAGACACATAAGATTCTATTAGCATCTCTCACCCCCTGCTGGGCAAGATCAGGCAGGCATTCCAAAGCAAGTTATTTGGGAGGCAAATAAAAAATTATGTAAATTCTCTGTAGTATTGCGAGTAAACGACCCCCAGAACCTTACTCCACACTTAATTAGCAGATACCTTCAAATCTTAACAGAATCCTCCTCATTTACCTCAAAACCACAAAACTGAACCAAACGAAAAAAAAATGTTTAGGCAAGCTGTAGACAATTAAGGTACAGAAGTTTGATTAAACTGCAGTGTTGCACCTCTTAAAACAGCAGTCAATTACCTTGTTAAATGCTTCTGTATTGACTCACAGTTGATAGGCTGGAGATCGAAATTTAAAAATCAACCAAAAAAATTGCTGATTATATTATAATAACCATTTATATAATTAATATTTACAGTGATACAGTGTTCATCTGACAAGCAATGCCACTCTAGTGGCTCAGTAGCAGCAAGGGAAGCAGACTGAGCTACTTATCAGAAGTTCTAACATGTGTAAACCACATTTTTATGACTGAACAGACAACAGTTACTCCTGGAAAAGGGAGATAACTCTAATTGCTGCCGACAGATTCATAATTTTTATTCTTGCTAAAAAATATATGACATGTACATTCAATTACTTGTATATTGGATATTTAATATAAATTTTCTGACACTGATGAATACTTTTTTCAAATATATAAATCAGCTGTCTTGTCTTTAAGAATTTAGGCTAGATTTTTAACCTGAAGTAATACTGTTTGACTATAAAGACCATTAATCAATGCCATTTATGGTAATATGATCGATATGTGCATTATCTTATTTTTTTATGCCTCTTTTATCTCATTTTTCTTTTTCTTTCAGGAAAATCGCAATGCATTGATAGCAGTATATCTTATCAAATTCAAGAAGGGTTGACAAAAGTCCTGGATCCACTCCTCAAGATCTCAATTCAAGGAGAAAAAAGAGGAAGGGTGGATTGTCACCCTAAGTTAGCCAAAAAAGTCACAGAGTGGAAATTTAGGTCTAACAGAAAGTAGAGAGGGACAACTTAGCTCCTCAAGTTTTTTTTTTTCTAAAAGAAATTAGGACCATGACACCAGATTATCCATTCGATGACCAACTATAATGACCCATTATGCTCCTTTTTCCATACACTTTGTCCACAATAGTGTGCTAACAAGCCTGACCATCAACATTCAAGTACCCTGTTTTCTTATAAATTTATATGCTTTCATAGGATCCATTTCAGAAAACATTGCCAACAGCGCGAATGATATATTTTGCCCATACAATCTCTCAAACATTACAAAACTGAATTAAAATGAAGTGGCCTCTTCGACATCTCTGATAAAGGGGGTATACCTGTCCATATAAATTAAAGAAGGAAAAATGTGTCATCCATTCTAATGCCCTGCTTTGAATATATTAACCAAATTTGTGTGGCCGAAGAAAATAAACTCCCTTTCAGAAAAAATGTTTTATTAGGTCCAAACAATGAGAAGTGACTTATCACCTATGTAATATACATGAGGTATAGTCTGATAATTTAGGATGTGGAAAGCCTTTTACAAACAGAATGTGAAAGAATGTAGGATTAGCAATAGGACAGGCATTTCCTATTGCTGTGTAAAGAAATGATATAAATCATTAATTTTCATACTGCAGTGGAATGTGTCATATACAAGACTATTGAATCTTTTTAGATTAAGGGGGAAAACCAGAGCAATATTCTATATTTCAAGAAAATAAATCTTCTGTGTTTAAATTTTGAAACAGTCTGAATATAATTGAATGGTTTGTTAAGATACCTTGAAGCTATACCGATACCTCTGAACAAAAATCAATTAAGTGATGCAAATTCTCTATATGAACAAGCGAATTCAAAGAATTGTGGTTCCCTTGCTTTTATAGTCTTAGTGGTAATGCACATGTGAAATATAAAATTCCTATCTTAATTTTCTCATTCAAAAGTTATGACCAAGGTTAAAGTTTTTGTGACAGACAGACAGCTAGATTGACTGATGGACAGACCAATGAGATTTTATGTCCCCCTCACTTTCACAAAAGTGGGGAACAAAAAACCGTAGTATATGTAAAAATTTCCACTGTAGGTAGAAAAAGTGAAACAAGATATCCTCAGTACATTACTACCAACTAATGCATTATTTATCAACAGTATAACCTAATGGGAAGATAAAATCAGAGTTATCTCCCCCTCCTGCTGAGAAGGACACCTGGTGATTATGTGGAATGTTTTACATCTGGTCCACTGGTCAGTCTGTCTGGTTGTCAGTTCATTCATAAAGTGTGTCAGTTTCCCACTTGACTACTTCAGCATGAAATTGATCATTTAGACTACCTGTCAACAATATTTATCTGGCTCAGTGCTTAATTAGATGTAGACTTTTACTTATGTCAGTTCAAATAAATCTTATCTCTGAGTTTCTCAGCCACTGGGTACAAAGAGGCCAATAAACCACCCTATTCATGGTCAACTTGTCATTCAATAGGGGGATATATATGGAAGTTAATTTGATGTCTAACTCTTCTATAAACTACACTGACCATTATAACATTTCATAACCATGGCATAAATGGAAAAGTTTGTTTGATCAAGTTTAGCTAATTATTAAATTCAAATATTTAAGAAAAAAAAAAAGAATAGAAAAATGAGATCATTATCATACATTTATAGGATATGCAGTATATATGGTTTTACAATTAAAATATTAATTTTATGTTAACAGTTTTTTTTTTAACGAGCAGAAAATGCAAGTTCAAAAAAGAATTTCAAATTCAGGCTACAGTCACCTTAATCTTACCTACAGGGAGCTATATATCTTTTTATGGTCCCCTTAAAAAATCATTGAAAAGAAAACTGGTAAACAAATACTGACATGATATGTAAAGATGCTGTCAAAGAAATGATGTACGAAGTGCCTGCTGTTGCCCTACCACTGAAAAAATATGGAGGTCAGATCTCGTTAAAACTCCATGGGAGGCCAGCTCAGTCTTTTATAATATAAAAATCCCTTTGTAGAAAGATGACGAACGGAGCACAAGTGAGATTAGCAGAACTGGACCAGGAGACTAAATGAAAGGCCCTTGAAAGGAAGATGACTAGTATATATAGATATACTTAGTTTGTAGAGCTATTATAGAAGGGCAAGGTTAATATATATACCTATGTGTATTAGAGCAATCAATTACAGGGTATCAGAAGATAATATTTCTTACTGACAATTAAATGTATGAAATTTGGGAGGGTGAAATTTCTGAAATTTGATTTCAATTTGAACTCCAAGCATCTGTGTGGATGAAAAATAATTTGACCAAGTATAAGAGTTCATTCAAATTTACTAGGTTAAACTGAATTACCGGTAACTAAGTCACTAAATATAAATTTCTTTATTTGCAAATTAGTTTTTTGACAGCAACTATTAGCATGAATGCCTTTTTTTTGAGTTTGCATGTAAGTAGCTATGTGCAATCCAATGTCTGAGTCTATAATATAAACCCCTTGGTGTACATTTACCTAATTTGGCTTCCATTTGAATTTGATCCAGCAGTATCTAATATGAACTGGATATCTGGCAGATTTTGTAGCATTGCATGTAATACGGTAATTACGTACCAGTCTTTGCCACCTTTCCTACAAATGCCATTGCATCCCTCATAACAACAAATTAATGCAGCTCATTTACAACCCCTGAAAGGATGGCTCTTTGATGTACAGAGATAAGTTGCAATTTTAAAGCAAGGTATAATTACTGTCATTTCTCTTCTGTCATTTTTGCTGCATGCACTAAAACTCTAATGCTTTCAGTAAAAAAAAATGCAAATACCTAATAAAACTGAATCTGACATATTACTATCAAAACATAAATCAGTGGAGAGAAAAAAGTCTAGACGATAAGTAAGAATGATATCTATCTCCATAAAGTTAAATTCTTTAGTTACTGTTTATGAGCAAAATCCAGAATGCCAAGATTTATTATTGAATGAATTGTAAAAATATTGCCCCACAAATTGTTCTTAACCTTTTTGGATCCAGTTAAGAAAAAATGAGCAAAGATTAATTAAAGTTTGCATGACACCAATGGAACCAAGGGGGTTAATGTGCATTAGGTACAAAGATATGCTTGATTTCAATAAAACTTGGCGATGACAATAGTACCACATCGCGCCACTCTTTAGCACCTGTGTTGGCAACAGTTGTATTGTTTCTGCAGTATTTCCTTGTAAACTATATCCTCTACAACTGGTTAAGATTGTTTTTTCAGATGTCATTCGACATATAAAAATGTCACATTTGATTTCAGCTTCTGATAACGTCAGGTGTATTTATGGACATTCACATTGGCTCTTCAGGTTCATGAATGTATTAAAGCTTAATAGTGTTCAAATAGTAAAATTAAAGCCTCAAAGCAGAGAGAAACAAAAAAACCATCCTGACATTTATTTTCCTTGAAGCAGAGTCAGGGAAAACAAATGCATGATTTAGTTAATGGATTTACTTCAAGATTTTTCAAAAGTTAACCCTGTTTGCATAATTATTTTAAAACTGTTTTGCTTCCTGACTAAAATTTATTACATTATGCAGCTTTTTATCTCCTGACAGATTGCCACTATTTATGCAGCAGACGTCATGATTGCTTTAGTGAAATTGAATCGTGATGCATTAAAGAAATGCATTAAAATGGAGAAAATATCATAGTAATAATGGACTGGGATTCAAGAAAGATTATGAAAGATCATATACTCTAGAACTTCTGCTTAATTTCAACGTCATGATCTTTTAAGAAAAGCCATTGCACTTTATTTACTTTCAACTGAATTATGATGTGTTCAAGAAACACATCAAATTGAGAAATAAAATAATGGAAATAATGGAAAAGGTTTCAAGAGAGATTATGAAAGATCACATATACTCTAGAAATTCTTCTTAAATTCAAACTCATGAGCTTTCCATAAAAGCTATTACACTTCATTTAAATTCAAAGATTAGAAAATTAAATATTTCTGAAATTACCTACATCACAAGGAATAAACACTAATCCATCAAGACAAAAGCCTCTAAAAATTTTTACTACGACATCTATCATGATTGCAAAAAATGCTTTCAGATGAGATTTTTAATCAAATTCAAAATGAACAGACTAAATATATCAACTTGAGGAAGAAGGACAAGCTACTGTCAAACAAATATGAAATTTTTTTAATTTAAGATTTGGATAATAAATTAAGAAATTCAGTTGAACTTTTAGGCACAATTCCAGGAACTGAAGTTAGGACAGGATGCAAAAAGTAGGCAGGGGGTCTGGGGGTCACCTTGAGACCCTAGTGGGTCCTTATGGGACCCAAAGGATGAAGCACTTGGAAGTGCCTGGGTTCTAGTGATTTTTTAGGCTAAAAATGAGGTCTACTGAGTATGCATTGACAATTTTAAAGGGGAGTGCAACCCCCCCCCAAAAAAAAATATCCATCAAAGACATTGGTTGTTTTCAAACAAATGATATACTATATGTATTGTATATGTCAAATTGATTTGAAAGTCAAAAGCATTATTCCTTAATTAAGTATTTTACCCATAATAACTAAAATCCTCAGATATTTTTTCTCTGTGCCATATCAAATTTGAGATAGCAAGGTTGGACTGTATATTGACAGCCTGACTACCTGATGTTACCCACTAACATGGCTAAGATCAACTTTACACCTTCTGTTCTTTTCTGTGTGCTGAACTGTGTAGAATTTCTGAATCAGCCAATTAAAAAGATTCTGTGACCTTGTTAATTGATTTGTTGCACAGATTAGGATTAAATGAAAGGATTTATTCACAACAAACTTGGACTGCACCCTTAAAGTGCAGCATTGTTGATTTTTAAGTTCATAATACACGCCCTCAATTAACAAACTCACTGAAAAAATGCTGACAATTAAAAGATGTGCTTGCAATTAAAATGATCGTTTCCTTGCCAAACTATGCTTTTCAATAAAAGTGAAAGCTTAGTGCCAGTTGTTAACCATAGAGATCAGAAGTTGATGAGCCTAGAATCTCTTGGCAAATTCCTACATTGAACATTCTTTGTACAGTTGTCAGCTTTCTGCACTTATCAATCAAAAACATCTTCAGATAAAGAAATCTGTCCGATTTCAATCAGAATTTGTTCCAACCTGGTGAGGAGACACACATATAAACATACATTTTATAGTAAGTGTTTTGCACCTTGCCTCTCCCCTCTAATCATCAATTTGTTGGATGGGAGCTTCTTCTTGAAAATGCTGATTTGCAGTGCCCTGGAGCAGTAAAATTAACAAAGCAATACAAAAAGATAATATAAACCTCAGCCAGCCAAAAAAAAAAAAGTAGATTCTGCTAGTGATGTATGGCTGGGTCGACTTATGGTACCTATACTTACTAATCATGTAAATAGGGATAGTGGCGGCTAGGCCATCTGGCTTGAATTAGAAGTGTAGGTACACATATTGTACATAAGCTCTTATTCTTTGCCTATACTGATAATGAGGAGGTGTTATTACAATACCCTAGTAAGCATTGCAATATGACCCCCAGACAGAGCAACCTGGGGATAAACATTAATTCTACACAATGCATCACAAAGACTGGAAACCAAACAGAAGGATAAGATAGAAGGCACAATTTTTTTTTACCAAATTGTATAATTGCCTGTAAATCACTTAGATCTTGCTAAATCTTGTTTTTTGTGAAATGATTTCACACAAATGTAAAATATTATACTTCTCTTAAGATTTACATTGTATCCTACCTCGATAGCAATTCTAAGAAAATGAACAGAAGAGCATTTTGAATCTGCATCCAATAAAGGTACACAACTTTAGAAAAATTATATGGTGACCCTTTTGTCCGAAGCCAGTACATTTCTAATTAAAACTTCTACATACTATAAATAGTTGTTCAGTCCTGAAAATATTGTCTCAATCTTTCTGTAAACTTACCCTGAAAAGCTGTTAATTGGTCCAGACAGCTTATCTGGTTATCTCCCCTGAACTCGTCAAAAATGGCACCTCAGAAGCTCTACAAAATATAAATGCCAAAAATAAGTTTTACACAGCCAATATTCTTTCCCTTTTTTAATGGATGTATGAATTGTGAATTATACAATGTTATACATGTATATGATATGGTAAATTTCCATGTAAAACATCACAATCCTATTGTACATTCTTCCATATCGTTTTTGATGTATAAGCTATCTGACACTTCATTCATAAAAATATCATCAATATTTAAATTCAAAGTAATTTACCATATCATCATGCACACATATATTAATGAAGATAGTATATTTTTGTAAACATAGGAAAATTGGAGGTGTTAAAGACATTTAACCCTAAGTTAAAATTTCTATAGCCAATAATTGTGTGGATCAAAACGAACCACCCTAAGTTAGGGAATGTTTGAAGTGAAATTCTAGGTTAACTTTGTACAGCAAACTGATATAGGGGGGACTGGAAAATATAACCCTTACCTTGCGACATGCAGAAATAAAACCCAACCCAGAGAGAGGCAGAAGATCAGAGACAGAGAAGATACAATGCATAATCAAAGACGCAAAATAGATCCATATGAGAGGCCCACCAAGGGGGCAACAGATTCGAGTAGATCATTATATTAATATTGCATTTTTAACTTTCCAAAACATATGGAGATGGAAAAAAATAGTGGAACAGATCTTGAGTGCTGATGTTCTTAAAGAAACATCCCAATTATTTATGCTCTGATTCTATGTAATTTGTATACCCTTTAATTAATTAATTTGGCCTCAATTGTGACATATATTGCATGAACACAACATTCATGTTGGTGATTATGGTTAACAAATAATAAAAGAATTTCAATTGTAAAGGTTACAGATCTTAAACTAAAGTCAACTTGACTCTCAATCCATAATCTGAATGAATGAAATAATTTAACCAGCTTTTATCAATGTTCAATAGGTCAAATTAAATCATGAATCTTGACTTATGAGGCACTAAACCTCTTAAAATATAAAATTGGCTTTGCAGTCACTTATTAGACTTCTAATCCATTGGCACTCAGAAAGATACGCATGATGGTACATGTACATGATTTCAATATTCATTTTTCATTTGAATAATATCGGCCTGCATCTTAAGATATACTGTATACATCTGCTGCAACAATAAATTAACCCTGTGTTGCACCCCATATTCTATCTATGAATGTAAGTACATAAGATATTTGCTTGGTTAATTGGTAAAACCTGAAGTATGAACACTTGGATAATTGTCAGAGAATACCACTGACATTATTCCATAGCCCATATTGACACATTGGAACAGTTCATCATACCACTGTAATTCAAGACTTTTCCAGACTATTCCAGAGCTCACAGTTAGCAAACAGAACTTTATCATTGGATCATGTTTTAACTGACTTTTTTGACATACCAATTGTTAAGTCTTTGTTTTTATATGGAATTTGACTACAGGATTTTTGCCTATCTGATCAATACACAGGACTCATGGCAGGTGTGACCATTTGACAGGGGATGCTTACTCCTCCTTGGCACCGAATCCCACCTCTGGATTTCCAGGTGTCTGAGTTTTATTTCCTCTTCACAGATTTTTTTCTGCTTTAAGTTTTTTTTAGACTGATCATTGTTCATTATCTTCACCCTTTTTGTCATTTCAAATGAAAAATTCTTCATCTAAAATTATCCATTGCAAAAAAAGTTTTATACATATATGGCAAAATAAACTGCATACCCAATTAGAAAATTAACAATTCCATCCCCTTTTCAGATTAATTAAAACAGTACGATGACTCAACAGGGACTGGGACCTTCTGTGTGTTGGTCTAGATCATACTACCAACCCAGAGACAGTGGTTCAACATGGAATGTCAAACACGATCTGTTACTGCATTAACCTGTTACAGGGTGTTAAACCCAACAAATGACCAGATTAACTAAAGCTAGATCTGTATTCACCGATGTAATTTCAGAGATAAACTATACGGATGCCAAAATTCTTACCCAATTCATAGACTTGTCATGCTTGTTTAATAAGAAAATGGTTTGAGAACATCCAAAGATCAATTTCATAAATTGTTTCATTTGTTACAGTAAACGTAGCATATATGGGTAATCTATTTGAGCATATTCTTCTATATGCATCATAAACACTGAAAGTATGCTTTAACCAAAACCATTCAAAGCCTTTTGCCATCTGATATGACCAAAAGATAACCATGTTTTGCCTTTTAATATGAATATCATGAGTCAAGGTCTTTGTAATCTCTGACCATACATGTGTTAAAATATTACTTCCTCAGATGTACACATTGATAGACTAAAAGTAAGACCATAAAGTCTTATAGACTGAGATAGCAATGGCATTGAAACAAAGACAAAGCCTTTAATACAACGATTTCAAACAGACCAACTGCAAGATACAGACAGCAATTCCATCCAGACAAATAGACAGCAAGGATCAACAGACTGATGGAAGAATATCCAGACAAAGAGTCAGAAAGAAAGAAGACAGTAAGCCACACAGATAGACAGGGAGCAATTAAGGTTCATAAACCCTTTACTCATCCATATAAAATGTTGCTTGAACCTTAATGATTTTCCAAAAGAAATGTTTTATATATAAAGTAAAATACAAACAATTATAGCATAGCTTGCGGGGCAAAATTGGACAAAAAAGACACTTCAACTTGGTAAATCTGTAAAGGAATAATAGACATTTATGTCATCAAGAGTTACCTCTCTTATCAGAGTATCAATGAACCTTAAGGCCATAAGGACAGATAGACAAAAAAGTCCTACAGATTGATAAACAAACAAGGTCATACAAAAGAAAGACAGCAAGGCCATAAAGAAAGACAGACAGACTGACAGAAAAATCATATAAATCTTCAGAGAGACAGCGATAATCAGACTGCAGGGCTAATATTTATAATGTTTAATGGGGCTAACTGAATTTATCTGAATGGCAAATACTGATTCAGAACTATATTCAAAGCCAATCTACTCTAGAAACACGTACACCATTGGATTTAAACTTAATAATATAAATCTACTGTTGATGAGATTCTGGAAAAAAATATCTCAAATTATAGAATGGGACATGATTCTTGTGTACCGGTAATTAAAGACTGAACCAGTAGTATATGAATGTTGCATAAACCTTCTGCATTGCAACTTAAACATTGCATTCAAAGAATTTTGCTATCCACGAAATCTTGGATTGAGATTTGACAGTGTTCTCTTCAAGTCTGCCTGTTAACTAGAAATAGTAACAAGTGTTGCCAAAAATACCTACAAAAGCCTTAAAATAAGAAGTGAGTAGCATTCACCAACAGTGATAAATGCTGCGTCTTTCATCGCTTTCATTAAAAGTGCATCATTAAAGTCTTTTCATTGAATTACACAAATTGATGAGTCAGCCATTCAATTTCTCTGTACACACGATCTCCAGAGCCCGAAATAATGTCTGCCTGGTTAAATCTCGGTAAATCAAAGGTTATCAAATTAATAGTTTCTCCTCTTTACAACGCTAAACAGATCAAAAGACCTGCACAGTTTACCTTAGCCTGCTGAGTGAGGAACAAGTCAAAACTTCAGGTGTCTGTGTATTCAAAGTTTATTTAATTTCTTAAACTCTCC